>CARXXK010000002.1:9868195-10468195 GCA_949089665.1 Macrosiphum euphorbiae | reverse complement strand
ATTTTCAGACATTTTATAATTAAATTAATGTTAAAAAAAATTTACCATCTATATTTTATATAATATTATAAGTTATCAAACTGATGATATAATGTCTTAAAAAAAATAAAAATATCATAATAGGTATCAGTTTGATAATTTATAAGATTATATAAAATATAACAATATAATATATTATTATATAAAATATAATAATATATATTTTTATAACTATAGTTTAATTATAAAATGTATGAAAATGAAATGCATGAAATGTACTTATTATGTTTTTATATAATATTATGCACAATTGAATATTTTTCTGCCATGCAGGAACTTAAATACGAACTTTTTTTCCCTACCGCGTTAGAACTTACATATCTTATTTTTATATTCGTGTAGGAATTTACTCATTTCATAATATGTAGGAATTAACGTATGTAGATATGTAAATTCTTTATCTGTTACTCTCATGTAGAAACTTCCACAGGTGTCTCACGTACTAATATCAATTAATTAGATTTCCGGTCGTAGTGATCATTGAACGTATTATTGGTGATAAAATTAAAAATTTTTGTTAGGCACGTTGTTTTTTTTCTACATCAAACAAATTATTCGCCGATAAAAATTGGTATAAATGTATTATAATGATCGATAGGTATACATACTATTATAGTTATTGTTTGCGTTATACCGAACGATTACAACTTACCGTGCTCTTGACAATGCCGGCAACAAATACAGTGCTATCTGAAATATTATTGTTTACATACTTTTTGTATCGGTAGTATTGACAAACCAATTTGGCTGATAAGTGGAGGTAAATATCAAATACGATCAAAGTAATTAATAGACATTACAGCTCTTGCCGTATGATAGCAGTATTGTGTGTAGTATTAAACAGCTATTTTATGAAATACTTAGATGTGTCGACGCATAAATTAACTATGCCTACATTATTAGTTCAAAACAGTAACATTATATCTTGAAAAATAATATAGCACGTCAAATGATTACAACTTTGCACCATGTCGAAATGTATATATTCATTGTTTCACAAAAATAAAAACATTTTATCGATCGTTTACTGTTGAGAAATTCGAGTCATTTGTCACGGTTATCCACGACGAGATGATTTACAAACACGAATACTTACATAAATTATATAAATAATTTATTAAATTTCGGAAAACTAAATTAGAACTCATAAGAATCTTGTAATTTAATAGACTACCTATAGATAATATTATATGTTTACATCATTAGTTAATGATTATAGCAAGGCTGTTCAACCTCCATCAGTCTTATGGCTTATTAGTTATTACATTTACCAGCTATCGTTACAAGTTACCTACCATACTCAACAGCTATTATACATAATAATAATACTTAGATGTTTTCATTTTTTCTGTAATATGTGATACCAAATCAAGTATTTTATTAGAGTTATAATATTATGATTAGATGAAAAAATAACATTCTCCTTTCATATATTTATTTGGTAATTACGGTTACTTGATCCATTAACTCTAAGAGCACCATGTATTGCAGACATTAATAAGTACTTAACTAGGTATGTTAATATTTGTTTTAGTATTATTTCGGCTTGCTAATGTGGCCTGGGATAGTATGCAGCCTACCGTCAATGAAAAAGTATACAGTATAGACGTCGCGCGTCGTGCGTCAAAATACTATCATTTTAGAAACGGTTTCGAAAAATATTGTATCGTTTCACAACCCACATCACATCCACCGATATAAAGGACTCCCAAACATTTTTATCATGTTTATATTTAAAAGAGAAAAATACACAATGCGGATAATGGATATTTAATAAAGTAAATGGAAATTTAAATACAACGACGACTTAGTGACGAAAATATGATGAATATTGAAAAATCAATAGGAATTTATTGTTGGGAAACGACTAAAACGAAATACAAACGCTCGAACTTGATAATATGATAATCAAATTGGCTAGATGACACAGCGATTATGGTCATAATGTACTTAAGACCCAGCTTTTGAATATGCGCCTCCCCCCCTATGTTTCGACAAATCGTTACTATGGCTGAACGATGCACATCGCACAGTACGGGTCCTCTATACATCCGCCGGTGGACCGTCAATTGGTTTTTATTGGTGAACCTTTGATCAGACACAATATTGATCGGGTACGGTTTTCTTCTCTGTGTGTGCGTTCGATGGTGTACTGTCAGTGTGTCGCTTCGACTGAATGACTTGTCGCACACATCGCACGAGAACTGAAACCTCGTGTTTGTTTACGCTGGTGTACTATAGTTAGGGTGCCGTTTTGATTGAATGACTTGTCACAGACATTTAACAGGTACTGTAGCTTTTCCACACTCGTCCTACAACTACAATAGAGATTGTTCATTTATAACGATATTGATATAAGTTATAAGTATACAATATCAGATGCGTCGTCGTTATCACTCGTTTTTTTCAGGTCTTGATAATTAATGATAGTTACACCAATTAAAGGTTAACAACGTCTGATCATATTGATTCGTGTATATTATAATCGACTCATAATTGTTTTCCTACAATGATGTGGTTACTACACTATGCTGTTTATCATTGATTAGAATTTATTGCCATCTTTAAGACAGTACAAGGTGTATATAATACTATCATTTACAGTTATTATAAAATAAACATTACTTTAGAATTTATTACCTTGGAAATCTATCACTATTAAACGATAATTTATGTTAGTTCATTATTACGAACTATTATAATTTATATCTAAAAGACATAATCCATAAGTCATAACATGGTTTGAAGACCCTGTTTATGCTTCGTCCGTATAACATTATAATTACATAGGTATATTATTCTTGTAGTTTAGTTAACAATTAAATATTAAACTTATAAAAATATATAATTTGTTTTATATTCTGATAAATTAATCAATTTCACCATAATATATATATTTTTTTGTGTCTGTAAACACTTTGCATAGTAGAAAAATGCTTTTATTCTCAATCCCGATTTGGGTCTCACATTTAAAAAATAAATGGCACTCATTTGGACCTGACGTATTTTATGAAGTACATACATGAGTTGGATCCAGCCTTATTTATTTGGAAAACTAGTTTGTTAGTAATTTTTCCTTTTACACTAAATCATACATCTGCTGATACTCATTTTCACATGGGGAAATAACACATGGACTAAATTAAATGAGTAAACCAAATTTGTTGGTAGAATAATGTAATGCCCAACGTTTCGTACATACTGCATACACATACCAGTGGTTCAAATCAGTATATTATTAACCTCGTCACTCTGATAGTCGGAACACTGCTTAACATTTTTTTTATTTCAATCAATAATAGTTAGTTATAATAGTTATACTACATTTTTATTTTTCATTTTTTTAAAAACCAATGGTTACACGAGTTATAACTTACCATTTAACTACTTTTATGGCTTATACTTTATACATATTAATTTCAAATACTTTTTGATTATAAAACTAATTGTTTAATATAGCTCATTTTTCTAGAAATCTTTTATAACTTAAAATATAGATTTTTATTTCAGTTGTTCTACTGGCAAGCTGAATAAGTAAATATAAAATGTTAAAATTGTATATTTTGAAATCGGTCTACAGAGAAATTTTCAAATTAAGTTAATTAATGATTTTAAATACTATTTGGTTGGTGTTATAATAATCGAACAGTAATAATATACTATTTCCGAGATTTATTCTGTTACTAATAATTGTATTATTTAGTTTATTTTTTTTTTTTTATTAAATGACCGTGTTTGTAATTTGATAAAATAATCAGAGTAAATAAAGAGTAAACAATCACAAGTGAAAATTATATAGTTGCTAAATGTAATATGGATTTAGTTATTTGCTTATCCTCTCTACACAGTTTGTTACAGACTTCCTGTATAACTCATTGGCTTTTATATTATTGTGTAAAATATATAATTACTATAATATAAAAATATTAAACTCTTCACTATCCGCTCACTGCACTATTCGCCCGATCCTTATGACTAATGCCTAAGTATAGCTTACACACCCTTATTGGAATTGCGGAATGAAAATCCCCGACCCTAGGACAAAAAATCCCCAGACTACAATATTACTCACAACCACATGCAAAAGATTGAACAAATACTTTTTAAACTTTAATTAGTATCTTATTATATCATTCAAAAAATGAATATATATATAATATTATAAATTATTTTCTAAAATTTAAAACTATAATATTATAATTTGCAATCTTTTTCGTTGAATTGGTTTACACATAGGTAATATATTATCGTAATTTAAAACAAAATATTATTTATACTATCATTAATATTCTATTATCACTATATTATATAATTTTTTTTGAATGATATAATATAGTAGCTATAATATAATATAATATACGTATTTGTAATTAAATATTAATAATTTGGTAATCATAGATACTAATTAAGGTTTAAAAAATATTTGTTCAACCATTTGCATGTGGTTGTGAGTAATATTGTAGTGGGGGGATTTTTTTCCTAGGGATTTTTACCCCCTCATTGAAACCCTCATAAAATAAAGATAATATTATAGAATCGTTAAGGTATCTCTATAATAATTAATAAATATTAAATACCCATTGGATAGCATTTCTAATCTATAGGGAAATGCTTAATCGATACTAGAAGTAAGTAGTAACCATTAGGTAACATACATTATCCCAACACAAATACAATATACATTGATTATAAATACAGCAGAAATTTACAATCTATAGCAGCGTTTTTCAGCCTGTGGTACTCGTACCACTATTGGTACGTGGAAAGCTCATAGGTGGTAGGATAAGAACATCTCTCTAAAAAAAAAAAAAAAAAAAAAATGAAATGGAACATTCACATTAGAAATTATTTATTATATTTGTTATATTTAATAATAATATAAATAATAATTTTACATACTTATTAAATTTCCTTTTTATGCATTAAATGCTTACATTATTATCATCATTTTGTAGTTCCTAATAAAATAAAATTCCGTATACATGTAAAATAACATTTTTGATATGCAAAAAAAAAACTTTATTTTGTCCAGTGGTACATGACAATTTTCAAACTGTTTAGGTGGTACTCGGATATAAAATGGTTGAGAACCGCTGCTCTATAGTATTTATAATCAATGGTAGTATCCAGTAGTAGGCCACCCTTGTGATGTCTTGAGGGGCATATGCCCTCCCCCCTGGATCCGTCACTGCACTGATGACATGTTAAGTTTCCACCGCAAAAGGGTCGGGAAATTAATATTATAGAATCGTATTGTGCATTGGTATGAAGTTCAACCACGAAAATTTTCGGGTGCCATAACGTCCAGATTTCGATTTGCGTCGGTCAAGCGTAATATAATGACGTGGGTATAGCAATAATATAAACCTACGCTTGTTTCTGATTTGTATGGCACACGTCATATAAGTGTAATAATTATGAGTGGATTGTTGTTTTCTTCTACCGTATTGAACTCGCACAGACCCACAAACCGATAAGTTTGCTCGACCGCTGTAATTAAAACCGCCGTGATTTGACTTATTGTCCCAAAAACACAACTATACCTATATATTATCTACTGTGTAAAACAAAAATTTTGCACAATACCACCAATAATTGATGTATAATAATATGTATGTTATTTTTTTACCGTTTTTATTCAAAATGTGTATTTATGGATAACACGAAAAAAATAACACATTACAGAATCACTTCTTGAATTTTGAATTTGAAATGTAGCCTTTTTAATGTATGTCAATACAGTTTATTTTTCTGCCTATATGCCCTATAATAGTTAATGTCATGTAGATAATATATTACAAGAATAGGTGGAAAAAAATATTTTGTTATTAATATGTTTAAATGATTTTTTTTTTAATCTTTATTTATGTTTTTTGTAGGGGGGAGGAAAAATCTTATGGTGTATCCTAGTTTGTAATCGATTCGTAGCTGTATAATAGTATAACATATTATTATATTTCCCTATGAGGGGGGAGCGAAGGACTGACATGATGGTCTGCTCAAAAAAAGTACCTGACAGTAGCAGAGAAGTAAAATAAGAAAGAAATCATAAACAATTTTGTCGTAATTTTTTAAGGACAAGTTATTGAGTTCAAAACATTCTTTGTCGTGTATTTTATGGAAATGTTTGATGGTATTTAGGGCATTCAATCTTAGTAACAAAACTTATAATTTTGTGTTCGACGCAATCGAATCGTCTTCACAGGGATTGAAGGGTTAAAACTTAAAAGTCCACCCCGAAAATACCCCATAGAATTTCACACGGACTAGTCACTCAGTTTTCGAGTACCTACCCGTTAATTAGTACTGAGAAAATTGTATTATTATAATTTAATATTATTACAAGCGTGGCCGCTTTGACGTTCGTGGCCTCGGGCCGTTACACGTCTCGACCACACCGAGAAACAGAAAGTTGAAAACTGCCAGGCACGTTTTCGCCAAGCCGACTTGGAGGTTATACGAGTTTTCTTTTCTTTTTTCAGGCATAGCACAATAACGATCGCGATGAACATAATATTTTATTATGTCTGTAACATCAAACGATGTCTCAAAGGCAGCGGGGGAGTCGTGTTTCGCCCGCAGTATAAAAGGCGTATAGGTATACCTCCGCGACTGCAAAGAACTTTACGCCGCAGCATTCAACGATATAGTTTGTTCTGGCAAAGGCCGATGCACGGCAGAGTGATTTTAAATTCATTATCACACGGCTCACGTATACCTATATAATATATACTATGTCGGCAACGAAAACAGTCTTTGACGTTTCAAATAGTTTTTCTTCGTTCCTTTATACATTTATAATATTTATATGGGTAACAGTCTGCTGCTGCAGTGTATGACGGCCGAGACGGTTTAGCAGTTCAAGCGCCACCCCCCCCCCCCCCAACCAATCACTGCCCACGTACTTGTGAATCGAGTGTATATAAAAGTAGGTAGCTGGTATACAACTATACATTACAAAAAATATATTATAAGCTAAGATTTTTTAGATCTTCAAAGGTTTACAAAGTCTTTAATAATCAGCCTCCTCCAACCCATAACCGCCGTCTTAGTTCGATCCCAGGCCATGTTACGAAGCTTAAATGAAAACGTTTCCACAGAGTGTATAGTTCTCTGAGCAAGTTGTTCCGGCGTAAGTCATATATATATATTATTTACTAGGAAGTATATACAGAGTGCTTTAAGAAGCATGCTCCCTCCTGTTACACTTTAACAATATTATATTTATTAATTTATTTGATTTATCTTATTAAAACCCTACATTTTATATTTTGTATGTTCACAATATAAAAAGTGATTTTTTATACCATTTAAGGAGTATTCAGCATGGTGAACAAAATTTCTTTTTTCCATTTACAATGGCATTTTTTTAACTGCTAATTTTGTTTCTGAGTTATTAAATGTTATTTACTATATATAATAATAATAGTATTATAAGTTATAATTATTAGTATTTTATATTTATAAGAACTATTGTCCACAAAACATACAATTATTGTGATATTCAATCAAGTATACCTCTAGATCAACTTGGAAAATGTTTAGAAATTATAAAACTGTAATAAATTTATATTATTTAATTAATAAACCCCAGATCCCATATATCTAAATCTATATAATTATAACAGGCTATTATTCTAGGTACCTACCTAAATATTGTTTGCAACTCAAAAACTATACGCTTTGAAGTTTAAATTTGGTTTAAAATAAATTTTCTAAAAAATCATTTAATATTAACAATTTATAATAAAATGAGTGTTTCCCATATAAAAAAGTGTATATCGGCACAGTTTATTCCTTAAATGGCATATACAACTAGTTAGATCATTTAAAATGTGGTCCTAAAGTACATGCGTATTAGTTCCAAAAATCAGAATTTTAATAATTTCATTAATTTAGAGGAAGATGGGCATTCTTAATGAGATCTCAGTGCATAGACGATAACGATACATATAACGTCATGAAATCGTTTAATCACAATGCACCAAAATATAATATATATAAATATATATATTTTCATTATAAGAGCAAAAAAAAAAAACAGGACAGAAACAGATCAAGGTAGGACATTAGGTTTTTAAACACTCATCGTCTCAATTTCCAGCACGTGACACAGGATACTGGTGTATTTTATTTTACTAGAAATTTGATATGTTTTGATATTTGATGTAATCATTGCATACAAAAAACGGTACTGAGAGTTTACGAACAAAGATCTTTTTAATTTACAGTAATAAAGTATATGTGTGTAGTACACGTGTATACCTTGTATTACATTTTCGAGTATTCACATAGGTACATATAATAGGTACCTACCTACTTAAAAAGGCTAAGATTACAATTTTCGATTCAAATAAATATCGAAACACAACACATAAATTTGATTCAAACTTTAAATAATATAACGTAGGTGGTCGATATAAAACAATTTTTGATTAAGAATTTTAAAAACGATTTAGTAGATACTTATTAAAAAAATTAAATAAATAATTTATAAAATTGCAGACACCTACATGACTGGAGTGTCAACACTCATTATTTTGAAAAGTTACTACTTTTTTTTACATAATATGATGTAATTTACAAAACAACATACCAAAAAATTAATTGAAACTTGAAACTTTTTGAAATGTTGAGTGTAGACACTTAAATTTATGTAACCCTACTCCGTTCATATAAACTTTAAATGCTATACAGTTATAACTAATGAACTTCTTGTCAGAAATTTTTACTTTCCAGGTAAAAAGTGGATATCGACTCGACTATACACCTATAGAAAATATCAAATTTTTCCAACAATATTTTTCAACAATTTTCACTACACTCCAAAACTTAACAGGCACTTAAAAGTTACTAAAAATCAGAGTATGTACCCTCATAAGATTATACAAACTATACAAAATGTCTTAAATTTCATCAGGTAAAAACCTGATGCCGATCGCAGAATGCAGGTTAGGTAGGTAACTATTATGTACCTAATGTTATTGAGTACCTACTATGGAAAACATTGTGAATCTATTGTGTCTCTCTTGGTGGCTGTACTGGGGCACGTTGAAATGCACGTCAAGCATATCGGTCAAAGACACTCGCAGCTAAGAAACATAATAACGACAGTGCGAAAACACTTAACCCATATCGTATTTCTGAACGTCCGTTTAACATAATAATATCCGTGAAAGCAGCGGGTACGCAATTGCACCTCATCTCGCAAGTGCGAATTTAAAAACATTTTACTATATTTTAGTATTGTATCGTTTTGGAAGTCCACAGTGATAAAAAAAAAAAAGGCTTGCCAGAATATTACCATAAGTCGGTATCTCGGCCTGTACTATCATGAGTGTAAATTTTTACAAGTTTGTACTATATAGATGGTTCAACAGGTTCATGTATACAACTATTAAAGCTTATGGAAATATTATTAGTAGGTACACAATTTGAAGACATTATAGCACAACTTTTTTACATTGCAGAATTACAATACAGATATGGATTTTGGATTTCATGTTCCTAAGCAGAATCTTGTTCTGTAAATTTAAAATCGAATTTCCAAACGGCTACCTACTTAATTATCATTCATATCCGGTCAAATCAACAGTGGTTTTTTAGTTAATATCGTAATAAAAATTTATACGTTTATCTTCCGTCGATCCGGTGTTGTAGTAGGTGTACCGCAAAAGGCCGTTTTCACTCGTCCCTGATACGATGGACACCTTTTTTTTTTCATGTATAACCACTACATAAGGGCCGTACTGTTTGCACATTGCTTAGCCCTCATGCAGCATCGTTTATTTAGAAAATATTTACACATTTGAGATTGGGCTTGCATGGGGATTGGTACACTTTCCTCAGTGAGTACTGGTGTGTATGTGTGTACCAAGACCCCATGATGCCTCACAGTGATATATACAGTGGCCGAAGCCGCAATGGGAATAACCGGGACAGACCCCAATTTATCCCCTCTCATGTCCATTATTTATAAGTTTTTGCCTTGAGGTGACTTCTCGGGCTGGCCTGAGCCCGCCGCCCTAGACATCTCGTACGTGATACCTCTTCAAGACCGACAACCTGGGATTCCCACTATGGGCCTCATCTTCTTGAGCCGGCCGGAGCCCGCCGTTCTCGTGTTCCCGTTCTGGGACTCATCCGTCATTTGCAGCATCTGCGGCCTGACGAGCCCTGTCCTCAAGTCCGAAATTATTTTATAAAAATAATAATAATAATAATAACCATAATTTATAATTTTTAAATTTTTATATAAATTTTTTAGCTGATCCCGTGCACTTCGTCGCCCTTTAAATGTATTAACTCAATATGAGTTATGACTCAAACTTTGTTCAATTCGTTATTCAATATTCGGTGTATGGTGTTCAAAATTTATCTTATCTTTTCCGTTGCCCGGAATAAAAATTCTGAATCGCAGCAGTACATTATCAGGTAGGCAATCTACCTGCGGTAGATCGCGGACCCCGTGCTGTTTGGACGGAAGTGTATGATTTAACTCTAAATTATCAAAGTTATACCAAGTTTATTTTGATATAATACGGTGGATTAATATAACAAATTTGGTTGCTCGTAAAAAATCACAACTCTTAAAAAAATTATGATTGTTGAACTCGTTTTGGGTGTAACTTGCTGGGGTAAGTGCAACTCAGCCACCCTGATAGGCAATGTTCAATAATTTGATTTGATGCAAGCTTGTACCTGATCTGCCCGAATAACCAATGGCAACCAATAAATAAATGCTAATTTCTAATGTAGACTGTAACCAATAAAAAGACTTGTCCTGGGTGATTCATCATCGCCTAGCCGGAACTGCTGGGTCTAGAGACTTGAAATTTTGTACAGAGGTTCCTTAAGCAATGTAAGGGCGCACTAAGAAAGGATTTTTCGAAATTCGCATTTTAAATAGGTGCTCAAACAGGGACATTGAGATTCAAGATGGAAATCGGAAATTTTATTTTTATATTTATTATTTAAATTTATTTTTATCACCTCGATCATCGCGATGTCACGTAATTACAGATTTTCGTTACACCCTAGTATACATGATATTACCTATAATAATATATCAATATCGATGATACTCATTTGATATGATTTCCTAGCACCCAAAGAATTAATATATTATAGCGAACAATTTTTATAATCCATAACAATTGTGGTCTATGGGAATTTAAAGATATTTTTACAATATTTACATCGAATTTGAATTTCTTTAGTTTTGTTAGGCTCGTTACATAATTTTTTTTTTACATTTATTTGTGGATATACTCTTATAAATTATAATAATATGCACACATATTATAGCTATGATAGTTACGTATGCGTCTTATCGCATGATTGATCGTTTCGGACGTTCCGGTGCTACATATTCAACCATCTGCATAGATGCGGGAGCCACGAGTTGCGTGTGTTGAGACTCAAAAATATCTTTATATCGTAGAAATTCGTGACAGATAAACGCACTGACTGTTTGTCTTTCGAATAAATGATGGAAGAGGAACCCCGTAACTTCCGGAACACGGTCACCGATGGAAACTATAGAACCCTATTGGGAGGGATTCGTGAACTTCTGGAAAAATGGAATGTACATCAATTAACGTAGGTATTTACGAACCAGTCGTATAGGTAAGTAGGTAACATCAGTTTTTCGTACATAATACTTCAATGATAATCCTAAAAACTTCCTAATAAGCATGCTAGGTATAATTAGATATATAGGTATGATTATTATATTTAGGTATATGTATTACGTATTTTACAATTACCTATTTTAATAACAGCAATAATAATAATATGTATGTACGTGTAAATATATATTGTATGATATTTTTAATCGGCATCACAGTGGGTTGGACTTGAAACAGTTTGAGTTTTCGACATGTACAAATGTCAGTTTACTAACTAGCCATGTTTTTATTTGGAAATCGATTTAAGTCAACATAGTGATCTGAATCGAAATATTATAATAATATGATATCGTTTAAATTAAATATGGTTATTTAAATAAATGTATGGTTGATATTAATGTTTGGGATTTGATCTACTTAAGACCAGAGCATCTTTGAGTCGATTTCGATGTAAGTCATATTATTATAACATATGGACGGGCGATAAGCGAATGTGATATTATTATTATTCAGCAGGTACGATAATATATTATGTTCATTATTACGTACGCATTTCAATATATGTATGTGATATATTATAATGTACATACCTAGATACATAATCGCATGTATAATATAATATTTATATGTATACCTGCATTCAAGTACGAACACTCGCCGTTATAATGTCAACAATAAAAATCAAGCATATTTTAACGAATCCCATCGTGAGAGCAAATAAGGTCATTTGAATTTCACGTAACGATAGCCATTTGGACAGATGAATGATTTGATTTTATGCGCTTTTATAGTACCCATATGGCCATATATAGTAAAATATAAAAGTATATAATTTAATTCGAACGGTTTTAGCGTGTGTACACGAAATGAGGTTCATGAAAAAGAACCGATTTTACGAACATAACAAGAAGTGAGTAATAATAACAATAATTATTATCATGTAGGCATGGTATAAGGTTTGTGTACCCACTGAAATTGGAATACCTACAGCTAGAAGGCGTCATAAAAACGAAAATATGTACACATTGAACGAAGAAAAACGAAAACGGAAAAGTATCACGCGAGTAAACATTATTTGAATTTCAAATTAATTTTTAACATACCGTTCGGTTGCATTTCTATTACGATAACACTTTCTAAAATAATATTATTATATTATATCGACGTATCGTGCAGTGTTCCGAGGACAAACCTGACAAAGTGCCCCATCGTGTGTAAACTATAAAGGTCAAGCTGGGAATATGCTCTCGAAACATATTTACCGATTATTTCGAGGGTGATCGTGAGTAAATTTTTAATTATTTATTGTCGATCGTCTCTAACCAAACACTGTGGCCACAAAAAACACACAATATATCCGCTGAGTGGGCCACTGCTGAAATTTCGTCGGCCTGTTTACCCGATAATGTGGTGGTGGTAGGGGGGGGGGGGGGGGGGGTGTCTTGTATATTTTAACGAGCGACAAGTCACGACCGGGCCGACAATATTATTGTACACACTGAATAAATGATGAGATACGACAGACGTGTAGACTGTAATTAATACAAGACAATAATATATATTTTAAACAGTATTATAACATTATCGACGACCGAACCGAATGAAAAATTGAAATCGTGTGCTGTAATATGGCTTTTCTATGAAATAAAACGGCGTAGCTAGAAATTTTTCTAAATCCAAATCAAATTAACTTTTAAAACTTAGATAATTATATTACTGACCATAGCAAATTCATCAATTACTGCAGATAAGAAAATTTTATAAAATAAATATAATATTATTGAATAATAGTCATATTATGCGATTATCATCTGTATTCTATATTCAAATTAGTAATATAACTTCGGTGGTTTAAATTTTTCATAAAAAATGCGGAAAATCATATGATATTAATATAGTGCTTTAAAGTTTAAATGACTCAACACTCGAAAAAAATGAACTATTTCGTACAAATCAACTTTATCTTGAAGAATTATATTTGTGTGGTAAATTTGAAAATGTTTACGAAATAAATTCTTCCTAATCTGACTAATATACTTGCTTGAACCTGATATCATTTAAAATATTAAAATGTAAGCTGTGTATTATGAAGTATATTTTTATAAAATTATAAGACTTTAGTCTACGAACACGATCTATTGAAAAAATAATAATATTATTTTCCTCAGATAAAATTATGTTCGACGAGTTTAGTTGAAAATACCAACATTGAAACCGGGACTTCTGTTTATTTTTCCTTTTTATAAAATTGTATTTTAAATGTTTTATAATAATATATTATTAGTTATTTGAAAAACATACGATGTTATAATATTATTTATTACTTCGTTGTTTAAAATTTAAAAACAATATTTATATTTTGGTACCTAATCAGCACAGAACCATAAGTACTTTTATTTTAAACACTTTGTTATTATAATTTTATAATTATAGCAGTAATACATTCATGATGGCATTTTTTTACTGTTAATTTACTTTTCAAAATTTTAAAACCCATTTTGTATCTTTAAATACTATACCAGTAAGTATATTCACTAGAACTGGAAACATTTCTTATTACATTTTATGAACCCAAACTCAAATTGGTAGTAAATTTAGAAAGCCTAAGCTGGAACCTCCAAAGGTTAACCTACCAACCCATGGTTTCGATATTTATCGAAATAATATATTATGCTTATAAATGATCTGAGGGTAGGTTATGCAACAGTCACGTGTGTATAATATATATAGACTTGGTAAGGTAAATGCTCTCCGGAACTGCAGGAGCACCTGTTTAATATTTATGATGGTGATTTGTCCGTATGGCATACGTGATTTTCAACCAACTTCGACGTTTCATTATAATAATAAATAATAATACATCAACATACATAAACATTATTAAACGTACTCTTATTTTCACGGCAGAAATTGCGTTACTCAATCACTGTTAAACTGGCAGAGCGGTATTTTATATCAACACCCCCCCCCCCACCCTTCCGTGGGAGCTAGATCAATGAATTGAAATAGAAAAAAAATAGTGTACTTTCAGGTGTGACTGGGATGCACGGACGAAAAAAAAAATTTCAAACATAATTTTGTTTTCATTGTGGCGGTATGAAGTCGAATGTAGTTATTATAATATTCGTATATCGAAATATTATGCTCATCGAATATAATAGTCTTCATCTCGTATATCATAATTGATCAAGGACGGTAAAAAATTATTATATGCCAGAGTGGGCACTGCAAGGCACCTCAAACTTCCCATCCTTTATTAAGTGTCAAATTAAAATTGTTGTATAACTATAATAGTAGTTTTTCTCAGTGACGTATTTTTCTTTAAATTTAGCGTGGACGTTCTGACTTGAATAGTTTTACAGAAAATTTTAATCTCCAGCACAAAATACCACGAGTACAGTACCTATAACTAGCTATTACTCGCATTTTAAGATAAGCTCTTTGTATGTACCTAACTGTTTTGCACGAGGAGACGAAATAATTTATCATACACTTGACAATCCGGCATACTATTATAAAAAATATAATAATAGTATAAGCGACCTAATGCAAATAATCAATCTATTTTGTGTATTACGTTAAAAATTATATTTTTAACGTAATTCGAGTGTTACTAAAATAGAATATCACAGTCATACCTCATAAGCATGACATGGTAAAGGTACAGCAGCTATGGTATATAATATTAACCTAAATGAATACTGTATTATAATATTATTGTATCACATACTATAATCACGTACAAGTCACATGCTGCTTCAACATCACCAATTATGTCACAAGTACAATAATATAGGCATATTCAACTATAGCCGCATCGTTGCAAGTTTATTTTACAATACTATTGTTATAAAAGTAGGCACATTTTATGTTACTATTATTATATATTATATATAAGTAATACAGTAGAGTGAATTCATTTTTGAGAAAAAAATTGCATTTGAAAATCTCATTGTGTGTACAAAGTGTGTTATAAAAATATACTTCAGACATTTCAAGTATACCTAAGAATAATATTTTTAAATTACAACAAAATAACTAAAATTGTTATTCTTCGTTTAAATATTTAAATTCATCCAAATTTGAACTTAAAATATCTATACAAGCTGTGATTTAAATTTTCAATTCTAACCTAACTAGGTATACAAGTTGAACATTTTATATATTTTAAACTACAAAATAATTTGAAAATGTTCGATATTTTGATGAATTTTGTCAAAATTTGAACTTTAAATCCTTATAAAAAAATCGTACTTAATATGTATCTTCAATATTTTCTAACTGCCATTAAAACAACTTAATATGAGAATTCTTGCATTGCGTAATTCCCAATATTTTTTACCCAACAAAAATGTTAATGGCTTTTATAGAAAAAAAAAATATTTTCAAATTTTAAATGTCTTTAATTATGACTCAAAACAAATCAAATGTTCGTGTTTTTGACGAATTTTGTCAAAATTCTAACTTCAGATGCTCATCTAATTTTTTTTTAGATTTACACACACATTTTTTTATAATCTTTTTAATTTCTACTAACAAAAACTTATGAGAAACTTTGTATAAATCGACAAAATTTAAAAAAAAAAACTAATAAAAATCGTAGTCTTCTTATGCCTATTACAAATCAGTATAAAAAACTTAAAATGAGTAAAGATATTTGGAAAGTTGTATGGTATATAAAAAATGCTAATATAAATATTCGGTGAAAATGTCATGTAGGGATCTACGGTTAGGTTATGTGATGACATGGTTAGGTAATGAGTGATGACAGTCAGAAAAGAAAAAGAAAAAGAAACACATCATTATTAAATCAATATATTCTTTCCCTCCACTCAGAGTTTAAAAACTATATTATGATATACATTTAAAACATATTTCATAATATGCATAATATTTTAAAATATGTGATATAATATGTACTGTGTAAATATATTAAATAATATAACTAATAACATAGTCCATAGGTTATAACATTGAATGCTAATACTTATAAATCAAACCAAATTTTAACTTTTATCTCTGTACAGATACAATATTATAATCATTATTTAGAGGTTTAATATAAATAATATACCTATTATACTTTATTTTTTTTTTAAATGATTGCTTTTTGCTCAAAAGCAGAACTGTGATGATTTGTAGGGGGGGGGCGACTTTAATGTAATCGGGATAGTGACACTATATCCACTTTTTTCCGATAAACGAGTTATGCGAACGATGACGACGGTGAATATTGTTCAAGACTTCACGGTCAACCGTATTTTGCATAACTAAATGTAATTTATTATATTATGCCTACGTAGGTACACAATAGCGCATTAGGTCAGCGTTTTTTTTTTTTTTGTTGAAAATGATTTTTTGTTACACGAACAGACATAATATACATATTGTTGTTATGTTCACTTAATGTGAAATTTCAGATGTAGAAAAAAAATATTATTTAAACAATTATAATATAAATAGGTGTTCTAAAAAATATATTAAATACTATATAATAATTATATATAACATACTTTATTAACACGTACGAAATTCGATGTATGCAATCACGACTCATCAAGCATCAGGGTTGCTAACCCTATTTTTTCCTTTATAATAATTAATTTATCAAGACTTTGATTTTCATAATTGTTTAGTATATATTTATAGATAATATTATGTTTTTATAATTTTAAGAAGTGTCCTGTACTCCTGTGGTGGTCCGAACTCATTTTTTCAAACATAAACCAAATATTTTTATTTACAAATATTGTTAAGAAGATGACGTATTTCGTAAATGTATGAAACTATAACTTATAATTACCAAGGAGTAAGGATAATAATGATGATTATAATTTACTAGCTTATGCCGTGCACTTCGTCGCCCGTTAAATGTATCAACTCAATATGACTCAAACTTTGTTCAATTCATTATTCAATATTCGGTGTATGGTGTTCAAAATTTATCTTATCTTTTCCGTTGCCCGGAATAAAAATTCTGAATCGCAGCAGTACATTATCATTTATCAGGTAGGCAATCTACCTGCGGTAGATCGCGGACCCCGTGCTGCTTGTACGGAAGTGTATGATTTAACTCTAAAGTATCAAAGTTATACCAAGTTTATTTTGATATAATACTGTGGATTAATATAACAAATTTAGTTGCTCGTAAAAAATCGCAACTCTTAAAAAAATTATGATTGTTGAACTCCTTTTGGGTGTAACTTGCTGCGGTAAGTGCAACTCAGCCACCCTGGTAGGCAATGTTCAATAATTCGATTTGATGCAAGCTTGTACCTGATCTGCCCGAATAACCAATGGCAACCAATAAATAAATGCTAATTTCTAATGTAGACTGTAACCAATGTCAACTATAAATAAATAAAAATAAAATTTCCAATTTCTATCGTGAATCTCAATGTCCCTGTTTCAGCACCTATTTAAAATGCGAATTTTGGCAAATCCTTTCTTAGCGCACGTCTACATCATAATAGCTATCTGTATGCCGAATTTCAGCCAGATCCGTCCAATGGTTTGAGCTGTGCGTTGATAGCAGTCAATCAGCTTACTGTTTTATATATTATACAGATATGGTTGCTATGGTAATATGGACACACACACTGACATACATTCATTTTTATATATACTGGGTGATTCTTTTATCAAACAACACTCATTATTTCAAAAAGTGTAAATTTTTTTGAAGATATTATTTTACATAGTTTCAAGTCGCTTATAAAACCACGTTTTTATTAAAAAAATATTTTTTTAATTATTTTTTATCTTTATAATTTTTTAAGTTTTTTACTTTTTTGAATGACAACATAGGGTTTTAATTTTATATTCTAAAGTAGAATATTTTTCTTAGTATTTTGATACATGAAAATCGAATTTGGGTTGAGTAGTTTATGAGTTATAAGTATTTAAAGTTTAGACGAGCGGTGAAGTGCACAAACATTTCGCGGGGTAACTCCACTCCGCTCGTCGAAACTTTAAATACTTATAACTCATAAACTACTCAACCCAAATTCGATTTTCATGTATCAAAATACTAAGAAAAATATTCTACTTTAGAATATAAAATTAAAACCCTATGTTGTCATTCAAAAAAGTAAAAAACTTAAAAAATTATAAGGATAAAAAATAATTAAAAATATAATTTTTTAATAAAAACGTTGTTTTATAAGCGACTTGAAACTATGTAAAAAAATATTTTCAAAAAAATTTACACTGAAATAATGAGTGTTGTTTGATAAAAGAATCACCCAGTATGGAAGATGATAAATGATTATAGGTTAAAAAGTTATAGATATTTGTAAAATTTGTCTGAATTATAAATTCAATGCTATACTAAAAATTAAATTAATTTTATATTTTCTTTAAACTATTATTTTATTTAGTGCATAATAATATGTATCTATAATATTATAGATTAACAAATATAAATCAGACACTACCATCGTTTAAATTTCGATATCACTGTTCGAAATTTCAAAAATAAAATCATCTGATTGTTAATTAATAACTTATAGAAAAAAATTGTTCCTATTTGAAAAAAAAAGTTAGTATCACTACAGGATATTGGTTGAAAAATCAAAAAAAAATCAAGTACTTAAAAATGCTTACTATAAGACAAATATAGGTGGGTAACTGCTTTGATAAGGGATAACTGTGGGAGTAGATCATGCTTTGTTGATCACCTTGTACGTACATATTGTATAATATATGAAACAGTAGTATTATATTATTAATCGAGTACGCATAGGTACATCAGTTGCCGATTTCCTATTAATGACACCTAATAATATCTATATCGAATATTGTGTTAATTTCGTGTCTTTTACACTAGGGTCTTAGACAATAAACTAACTGATAATGTATCATCATTTTTGGTTGATTATAATATTGAAATGTTCGTTATAAATATTTTTACATGTTCACAGTGGCTCGTATTCACGTAATATTTAAATATTATATAAGATGACTTTGGCTCAGAGGATTTTTGTAACACGTCTGAAATAAAACATAAACATGTGAAAATAATTCATAGTTTCTTAAAATAATATTAAAAACACGCGAGTGTCATTCGTTGTTTACAACGGATTATGATATTATTATTTCGATAAAAGGATTTAGCTGTTAAGTGGATGTCAATGCAATGATATATCTTTTCTCTGTCACGCGCAACATAGATAAAACTCATTCACGTAAAATCGATTTTATGATTTTTGAGTCATTTTAGAGTAAAATCACCAATTGGAAAAATTACTCATGATAATATTATTTTTCAGGGTTTCACATAATATCGGTTTTATATTTCATTATTATTTTACTTTAAAAATAATATAATTAATTTGTAAATTTAAATGGTAATCTAATTCGTATGTGACAATAATATTTGGACGAATTTGTATAACGGCAACAATAATATTATCATCAATCATTTATAATTTTTGTAATGAGTGATTTTAAGCTGACAACTGAAAAAAAAACAACATAAAAATGATTTTAAATGAATGCGTTTTGTCTAATTTGCACGTGGATCAAAGAGAGAAAACAAATAGTGCGCTGATATCCTCAGATTTCTATTTACGATTGTATTATTATTACTATTATTATTATTATTATTTCAACTTTAAGTTAACACGTGGGGATCAATTAATAGTTAACACTAATGGTGCCCAAGTCTATTTGACATTAATTTAATTAAAGTTTGTTTTGTATTCTATGCCTCAGTCTCTCTTATTTCTCTCTCATTCTAACATCATGTTTTATTATTACTACGTAGCTATTATCGCTCTTTCTCCGGAATCGAGTATAAATTAAAACTTTAAAATCTTAATGTCTCAATTTTATCCATTTGACTTTAAATTATTTTCGTTACCTTTGTACTCCAGCTAAAAACCTTTTTTTTATTACTATTCATTCCGCGTTTTTTTACACTTCAAACCCAAATTGTATTAAAAACGAAAGCTAATAACATTTTATTGACGGCTTCTTACGAAACAAAAACTAAAAACAAACAATAATAAGATATCTTATTATAGTTTTTTTTTCAAATTAACCATTTTCAAAGGCAGGCGACTATCGACGCTCGCATTCAGACTATGTTAAGACATCAAAAAACGACGTTATACTATATTTTAATTTGTTTATTTTGGATATTTTTTTTGTCCAACGTCAAACACGAATAAGGGCAATAATCAACAGAAATTACAAACGCGAGATTTTCCTAAAACAAACTATAAACGGACAAAAACGGCGGGAAAAGTATGGAGTCTTCTTAAATTCGATTTAATAATATTAATAGAAATTGAAGGTATAGGTAGTATAATTTAATTTAATATACACAAGGTCATTCATATTTTACGTTGCAGTGATATTATTATTACAAAACACTGAATATCCATGTTATTATTTTATTAAGTTTTTCTAATTTTTTTTTTATAATTCAAGATGCTATATTCTACCATCTCTTTGATAATATTATTATTGTTGTAAAACCATGTTATTATCATATGATTTTGATTTTAAAACTGTGACCTCTAGCCAACCTATAATTTAAACGATGGTCGTAAAATAGTGAGTTTTATGCGTGCACCATTGTACCTATATAACACGTGATGGTGATGGTGAATATCAAATATTCTACAGACGGCTATGACGTTATGATGAATTATTATAAGCGTTTAATGTTCAGAGGACCGGTGGAGTGGTGCAATTTTAAGTGTGTAATAATATATCCCCTCGTATTCTGTAGCCAGTTGTATTTTTAGAATATCATGAAAATAAAATAGCGGAAGTCGATGGTACCTTTACGCAATAATGTGTGCAGCCGGTTGGAGATTAATATTTTGAACAAAACAATACGCACCTACCTACCTACCTATATTTTAAAAAAAACATATAGTCAACTTGATAATCGTTTCGATATTTCGAAAAAAAAACATTTTGACATTGATTTTAAACGACCACGCATACCTGAAGTACGGGTAACTAACCTTACCTACCCATGTTTGTTGTGTGCTGTAAGTATAAATAATATATATAATTTATTATTTTTTTTTTTACACCTATTACGATTTACGGGCGCGGCGTGATGATAATATCATATTATACATTGTTGTTATCATATATTATTGCAGTGTTAATTTGCATAATATTATGTTTTCGTACGTATTCCATTGAAACTTTTCCGTTCGCGAACAATAGTCTGTTTTTTTATTCTGTGTATATAGTTGATTTTCACTTGAACGTCGTAATTACATTTAACCATAATAATATACGAATCCCACTTTGACAAATCAATCCCCGATCCGAATCAACAACGGGCGGTTTTGTTTTATTTTGTTTGACGTGTGAATTTAAATATGATGTTATTAACGGTATCGCGGTATTTGTACCTGGGTATGGTCGAATTGCACTTATTTTAGTCGAATTGCACTTGGATTTAAAAAAGGTAATGGTCGAACTGCACTCGGGTAAAAAAAAGGTAATAGTCGAACTGCACTCGGGTAAAAAAACAGGTAGTGGTCGAACTGCACTTGGGCTCAAAAAGTATTTCAATAAAATTATCATGCATTTGAAGGGGTTAAACATTTGGTTCACACTCATTTTCCTATAATTATTATATTATACTTTATATTATATTATATTTTAAGCTCAAATATGAGGCGGAAAAAGTCCTTCGTCAGAAATATAATTATCAACTAAATAGTCACTAAAATCTTGAACTGCTTGATGTTTATGTTGAAAAACGCTACGGCGTACTTATTTAATAGCATTATATTTATATATATATTAGTTCGTCCCATTTAGATAACGCAGATAATATTATTGTCACCAAAAATCGACAGAAGAATCTAACCTAACTGGATAATAAATAGGTAGTTATCAATAAAAGTATAAGATTAATACTTATATTGTATACCGTGTACTATGTAGACCTATGTAAAGGTTAGGTTAGTACACACCTTTACGTCGCGGTGTAAGTATGAACAATTTAGAAATTATTAAAAGTGAGCGAGGCCGTGACTTAATCGTGTACCAAAATTATTCGTTTTAACAGAAAAACATGTAAATGATGGTGTTAAATGGCGTTGTACTCATCGTGGTTGTCTTTCAAAACTATATTTAGTTGAATGTTCTAAAGTAATTAAAGTATCTATAGTATAATAAAATATAATATGATGTATAATAGAATAATTATAATGTAAATATATATAATTAACATAATGTGATGTCTAAAACAATCATTTTTAACCACGCCAATGATTAAAATCATTGTCAGTCCTAAGCCTGTAAGTGGGAAGGAAAATGAGTGTTAGCCCTAACCCCTTCAAATGCCCAAGTGCAATTCGATCACTACCTGGTTTTTATCCTAGTGCAGTTCGACCACTACCTGGTTTTTACCCGAGTGCAGTTCGACCACTACTTTTTTTTTACCCGAGTGCAATTCGACCATTTGTTTGTAGGTAATAAGTGCAATTCGACTATCCCGTTGTACCTACACGCTTATTTCTCGATTTACCACATTTTATGTACCTACGTAGAGCTTCGGCTGCGGGGACGAGATTAATATCAGCAGCTAAACCATTATTATAATTGTTATTAACTAATATTTTTGGGAGTATAATCATTAAAAAATAATTTAAATTAGATAGGATAGCTATAAAGCAGTTATATAATAAATAAAGGTGCTCGCAAGATACATTAAGTAAACCGGTTCACTATGTATACTGTAACCCGAAATTATAATATATTTTATACTGTTACAATTTTTAATTTATCAATTTATTATTTGAAATATTTAAAAAAAAATGGTATAGATTATTACGTTCGAGTGAATTTTCGAATCCTAACGCGACTTGACCCAGTCGTGATAAATATGTGCTGTAATAATATATAATAATATAAGTAATATCGACTTTGTAATTCTCACGATTACCGGTGGTCGGGTGGTCCATTGCAGATCAGAAACGTTTAAATAAAAATCAATTTTGTTTGCATTTATATAATCATATAATATTAATATCACAACTACCGATAACTACCTACTCTTGGCACACAATATTCGAATATTGAGAATATCAAATAGGTACGTTATTATCTAATTAAGAGCGTAACGCATAGTAACCAGTCGGTAAAAATCCAATGCGATCACAGAGCCATTCGTCTCAGAGCTATATAAATCGATGAATTCACGCTGATGGACGTGCACAAACTGCAGTAACTAATAGGTTAGGTACGTATAAAAATTACGATTTTCGATCTAAAAAAAAATCGGATATAGTATAGTTAGGGATTCAAAATTCAAACAATCGAAATTAATTTAACGATGAAATTATATTATATCATAATTTATATTCATAGTATAATATAACCTATTGTCATTATTAGAATAAATAATAGTATTAGGGTCATTGTCGATGCTTCAGATAAGTATTGCTTACGCTAATTTTGATAATCTAAAAAAAAAAAATTGCTAAAATAACTAAAAGGAATGCTTAAGGTAAGCATCGACCACCCTTGTTTAAGTAATATTTTTTCTTTTCTTGCCAAAGTTTCTTCTATGAATCTCATTTAAGTCATTACTCATTAGTATAGCTTAAACAAAACTCATTCTTAAACATCACTTATGAATCCGTATTCCTCTGTGTTTACAATTAACACGGACGATGAATGGCGTTCCTATATAGTATATAACAATCAATGGAGTTGAAATATCGCTACTCGAATTATAAATTCTACCTATATACGACTATGTACTGAAATATATTAAAATGCGTACCCCAATTCACTTTATTATCATATTGATTATCTTTAACAGTCCTTAATATTTATAATACCTAGTTAAAAGTATAAATAAATTATAAAATGTGTAGAAAAAAAAATGCTAGAGTTAATTATTGTTGGTAGAACTTGTACCTATATAGTAAAACTAATATACCTATATAATATATTATTATAGAGGCATGTTAAGTAGGCAGAATAATGTTCCAAAGCTGGAAAATGTTTGGAAATGATTGAATAAAGTTTTCAAGGACGTCTAAGAAAGTTTTTGGAGGGAATTAGCATACATTTGAAATTTCTATTTTTTTGTTGTAATAACTATATATTCGACTTTATAATATATTAACATACTTTGTGAAAATATACTCCAAAAACTACGAGATTTAACAGAAATACCAATAACTATTTTTAAGGAGTAGAGTACTTACGACGAGACAAAAACTGATAAAACATTAATTAATGAAACATTTTTGGAATCCAAATTTGATTTAGAAAATTTTGGTATTTGGACTGCAATACATTTTTGCAGAAATTTAACATAATTTAGAATTGTGGCCTAGTTTTCTGCCACCTGTACTATATTCAGACCCCCCTCCCCCTTCCCCAGGGAAAATTGGTTCTGAGTACGACCTTATTTAACTGTTTTAATATGGAGAATATTGTGGCCTGCTTCGTAATAATCTCAAAATGTGCTGCAGACATTTGGGCACCAACAACTAAAAAACGGTTATTACGCCAGTGGCATTGCAGTTGTGACGGCCGCGATGTTCGAGGAATCGTGTAATCGGTCGTCAGAGTCGAATTTTTCTTTCAATTCTTTTCAGACATCTATATAATACTGGTATGAAATCTGAGGCGATGTTATACTATATTATTACAGCTGAGGACGGATGTAATAACTTGATGGCGTACCCATTGCGCGTAATAGAGAGTAATAATAATAATAATAATAATAATAATATTAACTATTAGTGATGTTACATTACGACGGCGGTGGTCTCGGATATCCGAAAAACAAAAATTCGGCGATCTACAACAGTGTAATTATTATTGTACAGACAATCGCTTTTCCTCGACGTGTAATTTCACCGCGGAAACTAGTTTCGGACGTCGCCACGCATTACGGTGACCTAATAATAATATTATTATTATCATATTATGCACAACTCTCATACCAAACACACACACACATACACACACACGATAATAAAGTATTATACTCAGTGGTATAATAGAGCAGCACATTCGCGTATTACGAACGTTTATAATACAGTAATGGTATTATGATGATAATACGAGTATCTTACATTTTGAATTCGATCCACGAGTCTGCAATTAATATTTATTAATATAGGTAGGTCGTAATGTTTTTATTTCGTCGTCGCTTAACCGATTACGCATTTTCTATTAAGATTCTATTTCGATAATTGGTTGTAGATTTTTACCACAAATATATTATAAAAAAAAAAAAAAAAATAGTTTGGTAGGTACCTACGTAGTACCAACGAAAAGTAATGGCCAAGAAGGAATCAGCAAAACAGTCTCTATGGAACCCATAATATGGACCATACACGATAAACGATATCGACATCATGTATAACATTGAAGAACATGACATTTTACATACTATTATTGCAATAATAGCATCGACATAACTGTTTACAGAAAGCTCAGACCTCCGGTACAATAATAGTGCTGCATACGAATGAGTCCCAATAAAACCTTTTAGGACGAATCGAATCCCTGCTTGTTTTAAGGTAGGTGGTACTATACTAACTGAGTCTCGTCAAGAACATTTAAAAAAACCTCCTCCTTTTTAACAGACCTAGGACTGTTTGTAACAAGCAGCTCGACAGGTATGATCAAATATATTCTTTTATGTATATTTTGAAAAAAATTATTCGATGTGTATTATACTGTGACATAAATATTATATAATAATATGTATAATTCAGGTGCTTAAAATATAATATATAACAATTCAAATAAAAGACAAAATGTGCACCCTATAATTTCTATGATATTATATTATTGTTATTTTTATCCGATGAAGTTCATAAAAATGGTATGAACGATAACAGGTAGGTATAGCCGTACGTATACAATTGATTTTATATACTCTCCTAGTACTCCGTTAGTATATTTTTCGCTTACACCCGGACTCAATATTAGTATATTATTTTTCCCCGTTCAGGTATGGGGGGGGGGGGGGCTCAGTATTAGAATGCACCGAATAATGATGGTTAAAATACTGAACCACTACGATTAATATCTCTTGTACTTCTATGCGAGCGTTTATAGGACTAAAGGGTAAACGACGCTAAACACGCAGTGACCTCCTGGATAGCGTTATCTAACATAATATTCAAAATAGTTTAGTGAATTATCGGAGTTTTGTATCACATATTATATTAAATATTTTATTTTAATGTTTAGTATTTTTGCATCCTCGACTTCCTCATGACTCAAAAGCTGTGAATCAAAAAACGACTTAAGCCACTTTCCTGGATAATCTCAACTTTTTACATACATTTGGAAGTTGACTTTTGCTATTTATCTGGACGAGTATGGTAGTATCAAATATCATTCTCAATTGTTCGATATAAATGGTTAGATATGGCAACGTTGAAAAAAAACATAAATTGAGCTTTCTCAATCGTATTTTACCGGTTATGACACGTTATTAATATAATTCTAAACCATATACAACATGGAGGTACACCTGTAGGTACATCCTACGTGTATAACTACGTACATATTATAATACTTTAATATTATTATATATCTAGCTTAAAAATCTAAAAGTAGTTGAAGTGATAATAGCAGCAGGTAATCATCGAGATATACCTACTGCTCGTGCAACAAGTAAACATCGCAAACCTTTTCAGATTTTTTGTGCAGAACGTTGTTTTTCTAACGCCGTGGGTATCAGCACATCAAGATTTTAAGTTAAATGTTTGGTAGTAACTATTTGAATATTACGGTATTATAGGTAGGTAGTGTAGAACAATGTGCCAATTTACCCCTCACCACACCCTCTCCACAGACGGATAGTCACTTTGACCACTGTGTACATATCGTATTATCACACATACCTAAATAATATTGTATTATGCACGCGTATATTGTCGTTGTGTAATAGTAGGTCACGGAAAGTATACGATAACAATACCTATATCATAATATAATAATACCCTATTTATATGTATAATAAATACGCAAACGTTTGTATAGTACGTGCAGTGTGCACTGACCATATAATATGTTTATATATATATATATATTATATGACATATATATGTCATATATATATTTATATTTATGTATATATATATATTATTATATGGGGCTGTTCACAGTCACTCGACTTTTATCGTGTTTGTCACGTATTACATCTGATACTGTTCGGTAGTCGAATGAACGAAAATAATAATAATTGGTTAATATTGTTACAATATAATAATATATACACACAACTTGTGACGATTATCGTATTATCGTATTTGTTATAAAATTATTATAATACCTAATATGTGCATCATTCTTTATACCGGAGACGGACGCAGTATACAAATTTAAAATAAAAATTAATAATATGTAGGCATACAATATTATTTAGCTTAGTTTTTATAATATAAACATAGCATTTAGTTAAACTTAAACCTTTATGGCGAACACACACACGTGGGCACCTATGTCTTATTCATGCACGTTCGATCGCTCATTGATCACACACGGTAACCCAAAAACTATGTAAGTCCAAATAATAGAATTCAACAAAATAATTTATTGTTACCGATGATGTATGAATACCATAAAACATATAATATACATTTGTGATGATGCGAACCCTGATTTTCCAGTATGATTCGAACTTTTAAAAATTCATAAAAGTACACTTTCAAAACATATTATTATGATCATGTCCATAAAATAATACTATTTATAGGTAACGGATAGACCGGAAACATATTATTATACATCAACCTTAACAGTATAATTTAATTTGAATACTATACCTTTGCTTGAGTCAAATTCAGTACGAATTTGGATTTCGTTGGTTTGGTTTTCAAAAGGATGGAACTATATTAGACATTTGGTTTGGTTCAAATACTTTAAATTTTCAGTTCATTTTTACTGTCCGTAATATCAGTAAACTAATTATTATATAATGTATTTAGACATATTATGTTTTTATTGTCGTTTAAATTAAATTACGTGGAAACGAAAAACAAAATTATAGAATCAACTGATAATAAAATTATTTTATTACATTATGAACACACAAACATTGCATATTATTTATACATTGGTGAATCAAACGATTTAATCGAAGAATTAAATATATATTTTTAATTTGTAATCAAGTAGGTACTATAATAGTAATAGCAATATTTATGTAAATTAATTCGATACAACAATGTATGATATTATTGCGTATTATTTCTCTATTATTGACACTATACTGTCTACTACAATGTAGTATTGTAAGTACTGACTAATGACTAATGAGTACCTATACCTACTACCTACTAACAGTACTTATACCTACTAACACTGAACAGCAGTTCTAAAATGCATACAGTCACCACAATTCTCGTGGGTTCCAATGTCACATGTATACAATATGATTATTTTCGTTGTTAATAATGTGAAAAACAAAAATATAATTTAAAATATGAGTTAGGTTTATTAAAATAGTCAATTTTCTTCTAACGTCTTTCCATTCCTAAAACCATTGCAAAATTTTCTCTCCATTTTTTTCATTTTCATAATAATAATATATCATAATATTTTTTTTGTACATCGGTCATTTCTTTTAAATAAAGTATAATATTATTGATCCGATTTCAGAGTCTCTCTTAAATTTCGATGCAAAAACACTATATTATTCGATTAAATTCTTTCACGTTTCCATTCAAGTGTCGACGAGGAAGTGGATGAGGGGCAAATATAACATCATTGTCGAGAAATGGTAAAGCCACCGTGAAAATAATGACAACGCGTCTATACTTTATACCCACGACTTTGACAATTCAATATGACGTACCTACCTATATACATAAATTAAATTTAAATTATAATACCATACAATAATTTTGTTCTGTGCTAACGGTAAACATTATTGTGCGTTTTAAACGGAGTGAATATTATACAACAGATTATAATATATAATTTTCATAAACGCGAAGGAGCTGTGCACATATTGGACGAACCACCTGCAATTATTGTCATTTCGATTAACATAATATCATAAATAACAATAATATGTAACGGTTTTATACGGTGAGAAGAAAATATATTAATATATCGCACACTTGACATACGACATTCTATAAAAAAATATATAATAATAATATAAGCAGCCTAATAAAAAACATTATCAATATTTGTGTTCAACGTTTTGAAGTGAGTTAAAATAGAATGCTACAGTCATAACTCGTAAGTGTAACGTACAATAATTTATTATGGTCTACTATTCAAGCAGCTATGGTGTATACATTATATCAATAACCTACATAATATTATAATATTGCACGTAAGTATATTATCACATACGACAAGCACGTACAAGCTACGTGTTACTACTACAACACCAATTATGTCACAAAGACAATAATATAATATTCGACTATAATAGCTGTGTGTCGTTATTTTAAATATTTCCGTCGTCTCAAGAGAATAAAAGCTATTTATTATATTAAAGAGGAAGCCACACACTTGCATTTGTTGTCAAGCGTACAACACAGGTATAACCAATTTTCGTACAGCAGATCGAATTTTGTAGCGGTAACTTGAATATTGTAAAAAAAGGCAGTCACTGAAACTTAGAGGTAAGGATAGATCTATATCCATGTCTATGCGTTTGTTTTTAACGATATTTCAAATATCAAGCCAGCCTATCGCTTTTTGAACCAATAATTGTTAAAATCAAAAAACAAAAAAGGTGCTCTGCTGTACAGTAGGTTACAAGTAGGTCACTGTATAATGGATGATATTAAATTTGAATTAAATGATATAATATCATTGTATAAGAAAAACGATTCTAAGCGGAGATGGTATGTCAGTCTAGGTATAAGGCATATTACATAGATACTTATCTATGGTATTAAAAAAATTGACCTATTATAGGTAACTATAATAAATTCCAAATTAATCATATCACAATATCCATTAGGTACTTATAACGCGTTATACATCAACAACAAACCCTGATGCTATCATAGATATATAATAGTGTACTTTAGAAATTTCAAGTACCTACGAATAATATTATACAATCACAACGAAATAACTAAAATAGATATTCTAGGTTTTTTTTATGTACTTTGTAACGAGACAGAATGGACTATGTTATTTTTTTTCTCACAATAGCGTGTGGACTCGCTATCGACGCGCCGCCCGCAGACCACGCCGGAACTATCACACACAGTTTCGTACGCAGCAGGCGCAAGTAAGACACACTAGATGTCGCGGTACTCGCCTACCGTTTTGAACGACACGTTCCAGCGACATTTACGGATGAAAAAACGAAACTTACAAGTAAGTTTCGTCCCACTACTAATAAGAAAATGTCCCCGGATGCACACCTTTGATTCACGAGACCACCCGCAGATGTAGAACCATCAAAGGTCAACAAAATGCTACCCACCGAAGTCTATGATCTCAAAACCAGCAGTAGTCATCACATGTAGTAAATAGACCCCGGTGAACCGGCAAAAAAATACTACTCTCTCTCCGCTAGTAGTCGTATCTGGTGTTTACCGTATTCACGGAAGCACAAACAGTGCGACTTACTTCATTCCGCCGCCGCACTTTCTTGCCGCTGGTGTTTACCGTTATCAAACGGAAGCACAGACAGTCCGGGTAAGAAAAGTCGTTCGTTCCGCCGCCGCTCTTTCTTACCGCTGGTGTTTACCGTTATCAAACGGAAGCACAGACAGTCCGGGTAAGAAAAGTCGTTTATTTATTTCGCCGCTGCCGAACGTTGTTTTCCGCCGCCGCTCTTTCTTACCGCTGGTGTTTACCGTTATCGAACGGAAGCACAGACAGTCCTGGTAAGAAAAGTCGTTTCTTTATTTCGCCGCTGCCGAACGTTGTTTTCCGCCGCCGCGCTCTCTTGCCGCTGGTGTTTATCGTTACCAAACGAAAGCACATACAGACCGGGCAAGAATCGCCGATTAATATTTCGCCGCTGCCAAACGTTGTTTTTCGCCGCCGCTACCCTTTCTTGACACTGGTGTTTACCGTAACCAACGGAAGCACAGACAGTCCGGTCAAGAAAAACGTTATTGTGTTTGAACTGCCGATCGAGAAACTGCGTTGCAGTCTCGACCGAGCATAAAGAACCGCCGATCGAGAAACAGCGTTACATAGTTGAAACCGTGATAATATTTCCGATCGATTCACAGTGTTGGAACGTCGATTTTCATACGTAAACACACGGTAAACATATTGATACGGTAGTAATCAATAGTTTTACCTACCTAACCGTTTACTTTCGCACAACTGCTAATACATCGTCTAAGTGAACGACCATTTCGGACTACCCGCAACAAGCAGCTCAGTTGGACATTACAGTGACAGTTTCCAAGCAGTATCCGTGAGTCCAATACTACTACCTTGTATTTTGTCAAATTTATCCTTGCTAAACGTATTTTTAAATGTACATTGCTTAATGCAATTAAAATCATATATAAAAGAAAATATTGTCACTTAATAACTACATTGAACAATATTGTCAATAAACAAAAGATAATATTATATTTGAAGCAAATACTTGTCTCTGCATTCATTTATTTATATTACATTGGCGCCCAACTACGAGGCTCGATAGAGAAGAAAATTCTACTTCGATCCCCAAGATTAAAAGTGAAAATTTTCTACGTCATTTTCTACGTCGATTTGCAAAGAAGAAAACTACATCGTGAACATGGCACCGAAGAAAAACATAACTGAAGAAACGTTCCACGCGTTCCAGCGTGAAGTGGAGCAAAATAGTAAATACCTAGTCGACCAATTATTACAAAAAATAAATAAACTTGAAGAAAAATGTAATAATATGGACGAAAAATACAAAAACTTAGAAAATGAAAATAATAAGAAAATTAACGAAATCGAAGAAAAATACAAAGACATTGAACAGGAGCTAAACGCTATTAAAATTAAAAGTGATCGTATTAGCCGACAACAGCTACACGACCAAAAAACGGAAATGGGACACAATACTGAAATCTCACGCCCCACATTTTTTGGAAGTAACCGTGATGTACATCCAAAAGACTTTTTATATCGACTTGAGGAGTACTTCGCTGTTAAGCAATCATATATTGGTGAAAAAATTATTATTGTTGGTGATTGTTTAAAAGCAGCTGCTTTCAGTTGGTTCTCGACGATAAGGTTTCAACTATCCAGCTATGATGACTTTAAAAAAGCATTTATTGATGAGTTTTGGTCTCGAGAAATCCAAATCCAAGTTTGGAGTCAATGCTTAAGCACTAAGCAGGTACCAGCCAACACAAATTACCGTGAACATTTTGCTACATGGGCAACAAAATTAAGACATCTGGAAGTGCCGCGGTTGTCCGAACAAGAAATAGTCAAACACATCGCCAAGCACTATCCAGGCTACCTCCGTGCCATACTTATCTCATTACCCGATTGTACCATACTCGCAGCAATGAAAATACTTGGGGAAGAAGGACAAGGTGATCAACCTCCAGAGAACAATTCTAATAATTCTACAAAAAACAACAATCAAAACAACAACCAAAACAACAATCAAAACAATAACAATTGGAGCCACAGAGTTCCACAAAATGATTGGAGTCACAGAACACAACAACGTAACAACAATCAGCCACGGAACAGCAGGTGGAACAACAGGGACGAACAGCCGTCACAACAACCACAGCCACCGCAGTCTCGTGACACAACACAACAAATAAATCAGGTGACTACCAATAATATCAGTGAAAATCACCCGGGCGAGTCACATTCTATCAATTTGATACAAGATAAAGAAGAGTCGTTCAGTCCATACATTCAATGTTGGGTTGAAGGAGAAGAGGTGGAACTACTGGTAGACACAGGTGCTACTATTAGTGTTCTCACCAAAGAAATTGTCGACGTCATAGTAAAAAAGGATCCTACTATTCCACAATTACCTATCAGTGGAGTACGGATAAGCAACGCAGTCGGGAAACAAATCTGCAAAATTTCCAAACAAGTATTCTGTAAGTGTCAACTTAATGACGCGGTGTTCCACGCCAACTTCATACAAGTAGACGGACTCAATGAAAAGGGCATTATCGGGGCAGACATACTCCACCAACACAACGCTCAAATAAACTTCCGCAACCACACCATACAATTTGAAGTAAATAACAAAGCATACTCAATACCATTCTCCAAGAAACTGCCTAAACCAATAACAATGGACAGCAACCTACGAGAAATAACTCTAATAGATCATGACGAGATGGACGACACAGTCGACATCAGCCATGAAGAACAAGAACAATTTAACGCAGTCATTAAAAAATACCAGCATATTTTTTCCGACAGCCCGGGGAAAATCAAGCAATTCGATTGTCAGATCAGAGTTACTCCTGGGGAACCAATCTACCAGAAACCATACCCAATACCAATGTCAAAGGCCATCAAAACTGATAAAGAAATTCAAAGGATGTTGAATTTAGGAATAATAGAACATTCAAGCTCACCATGGTCTTCACCCATGGTAGGAGTGGAAAAGAAAAACGGAGACATCAGAATCTGCCTGGATGCTCGAAAAATAAACACCCGGATTATACCCGACAGAGAACGACCAATGAACATGGAGGACATCATGAACAAATTCAGGGGAGTCAAATATCTGAGTTCCATCGACCTCACCGCCGGATACTGGCAATGCTCTCTAAAACAGGAATGCCGAGAAATAACCGCATTCTTACACAAAGGCCGAAACTATCAATACAAGGTCTTACCATTTGGCCTTGTCAACTCCGTCGCAGAATTTCAAAAAATCCTCGACCAAGTGTTGGGACCTGAAATCCTACAATTTGTTGCCATATACGTGGATGACCTACACATCACGTCTAGTAGTTTCAACGAACATATGGACCACCTGGAAGCTATATTCAATCGATTCGATCAATATAATGTCAAAATCAATATTAAGAAATCACATTTCCTGAGAAAAAAAATCACTTTCCTGGGACATATCATATCAGAAAAGGGTATCACCATGGACCCAGAAAAAATCAAGACAATACAAAATTTTCAACCTCCACAGAATAAAAAACAGATACAGGCGTTCCTTGGATTCATCAACTTCTATAGGAAATATATCAGAGACCTATCAAAAAATACTGAAGTTCTCAGTGCACTGATCAAAAAAGGAGTTCCATGGAAATGGGACATACCACAGCAGCAGGCTTTCGAAGAAATCAAAATGCAGTTCCTCGAAGACATCATAATTCAATATCCAGATTTTTCAAAGAAATTTTATGTTAGTACAGATGCATCAACCACTCACATTGGCGCAGAGCTATTCCAGAAAACTGATGAAGGACAGCATCAGACACTCAGCTTCATCAGCCGAACGTTGAACTCGGCCGAAAGAAACTACGGCACCACCGAACTTGAACTGTTAGCCATCGTCTTTGCATGTAAAAAGTTTCGCAATTACATATTAGGACACGAAACACATTTACTCACCGACCACCAGGCACTGACGTTCCTGAACCGCTGCCAACTACTCAACGCACGACTAACCAGATGGACTATAAAACTCCAGGAGTACCATCTGAAAATTGAACACATTCCAGGAAAGGAAAACATTGGGGCGGACACACTCACCAGGTACCCACAAGCGCCCGACGATCAGTTAGGGAAGGACGGTATTCAGATCACCATCAACCGATTGACGATCATGGAGTACAGTCCCACATTGATGCAACAATTTGATCATCTCAAAAAACTACAAGAGGAAGATATTAAATTAAAAAGGATCATACAACAAGTAGCCAGTAAGAAAAGTCAACACTTTTTCATGTTCAAAGAGCTCCTATTTACAAAAAATGAACATGGCAGACATCAAGTAATGATACCACAATCCATGAACCAGTCAATAATCCAAGAAACTCATGAGAAGTTCGGACACATGGGCACATACAAGGTATATCAGTTACTACGAACTCAATACAGAATGAATAACATGTACCGAACCATTAAAAGAACAGTCAAAGCATGCGATGTGTGTCAAAAGGCAAAATGCAGTAATCAAAGTGCCAGGGGACCAACCATCAGCATCCTACCCGAGAGACCGCTGCAAATAGTATCACTCGACTTAATGGGACCATTGCCGAGGGGACAGCGGAGTGCCAAATACATTCTCGCGGTGCTCGACGTCTTCTCAAAATACATAAAACTATATCCTATCAAAAAAGCAACCTCGACAACCATACTGAAGAAACTGATGGACGATTACATACCTAATGTAGGAAAAATCGAACAACTGTTGACGGATAACGGAACTCAGTTCCACAGCAAGCAGTGGTTCAAGCAACTGGCTGGGCTAGGAGTCCAGATAAAACACACCACCACCTATCACCCGGAGAGTAACCCTGTGGAGAGGGCGAATCGCGAAATAGGTCGAATGCTACGAACTTACTGTCACGCCAAACATACCAATTGGGTGAAGTGGATACCCAACATCGAGTATTGGATCAACCACTCACACCACAGTTCCACCGGATATACTCCATATCAAATACTCTATGGAAAAGAACCAAACAACATAGTACCACCGATTCCGTTTCCAGAATGTGAATCTGAACAGAACCAAGAAGAGATCATCGAAATCGTAAGAAAAAAACTAAGGACCAAAGCAGCGGAAAGGAATCGTATAAAAGATCAAAACAAAAAATTCCCACGATACCAACCCGGCCAACAAGTCCTCATTAAGGAGCACAAATTATCTTCAGCAGAAGACAGTGAAATCCACAAGTTTTTCTTACTCTACCGTGGACCATATACAGTTATAGAAATGGGCAACAACAACACAATATTGGTGGAAGACGTCGCCAGACAAGTGATACGATGCAATGTTAAAAACGTCAAGCTCTACCATGAAGCATCCAAGAAAGATGACGACTTGTGTTTTCCTCCTGACCCAGGGAAATCCTGTGGTCAATCATCCTCTCTATCCCATTAAAACCATATTATAATTAGATTGTGACCGTGACTTATTCCTACTAGGATATAAAACAGAAGTCATGGAACCGCAATCATTTAATTTGCTGTCAGAAGACTATGATGACATGGAATTCATCGAGTTGTTCGGCAGCGAATATTTGTCTCTGGATAGTGAGTACCAGAGGGAAATATCTATCCAGCAGATCGAACAAACCACCTCACCAATTGCTATGAAGAAAGCCCAGGCCAAATATGAGAGAGAGAGTGCCGCCAAACTCACACAGTACACCCTCGAGCCCACATTCACTATACCTACGTCAGTTCGGGCCAAGCCGATCCTAAATGCAACGCCAGCTGTAGAAATAGACAAGTCCGGTCCATCTACCAGTGCCAAGCAGATCTTGATTGCAACACCAGTTGTGGAGGCAAATAAGACCGACCCACACGACAGTAACAAACCCATGAGCAATAATCAACGGAAAAAGGAACAATACAAGCAGAACAGACGTGACATCCGTCGTCAAAGACGACCACACCACTCAACGCACTAAAGCCGTACCAAGTCTCGCAAATTTTAAAAATCCCGTCTCTCTACTACAAAATTTTCATTTATCAATTTTCAAAGAAAAAAAAAAAAAAAAAAAAAAAAAAAAATTGCTAAATAAAAAAGGGGACTATGTAACGAGACAGAATGGACTATGTTATTTTTTTTCTCACAATAGCGTGTGGACTCGCTATCGACGCGCCGCCCGCAGACCACGCCGGAACTATCACACACAGTTTCGTACGCAGCAGGCGCAAGTAAGACACACTAGATGTCGCGGTACTCGCCTACCGTTTTGAACGACACGTTCCAGCGACATTTACGGATGAAAAAACGAAACTTACAAGTAAGTTTCGTCCCACTACTAATAAGAAAATGTCCCCGGATGCACACCTTTGATTCACGAGACCACCCGCAGATGTAGAACCATCAAAGGTCAACAAAATGCTACCCACCGAAGTCTATGATCTCAAAACCAGCAGTAGTCATCACATGTAGTAAATAGACCCCGGTGAACCGGCAAAAAAATACTACTCTCTCTCCGCTAGTAGTCGTATCTGGTGTTTACCGTATTCACGGAAGCACAAACAGTGCGACTTACTTCATTCCGCCGCCGCACTTTCTTGCCGCTGGTGTTTACCGTTATCAAACGGAAGCACAGACAGTCCGGGTAAGAAAAGTCGTTCGTTCCGCCGCCGCTCTTTCTTACCGCTGGTGTTTACCGTTATCAAACGGAAGCACAGACAGTCCGGGTAAGAAAAGTCGTTTATTTATTTCGCCGCTGCCGAACGTTGTTTTCCGCCGCCGCTCTTTCTTACCGCTGGTGTTTACCGTTATCGAACGGAAGCACAGACAGTCCTGGTAAGAAAAGTCGTTTCTTTATTTCGCCGCTGCCGAACGTTGTTTTCCGCCGCCGCGCTCTCTTGCCGCTGGTGTTTATCGTTACCAAACGAAAGCACATACAGACCGGGCAAGAATCGCCGATTAATATTTCGCCGCTGCCAAACGTTGTTTTTCGCCGCCGCTACCCTTTCTTGACACTGGTGTTTACCGTAACCAACGGAAGCACAGACAGTCCGGTCAAGAAAAACGTTATTGTGTTTGAACTGCCGATCGAGAAACTGCGTTGCAGTCTCGACCGAGCATAAAGAACCGCCGATCGAGAAACAGCGTTACATAGTTGAAACCGTGATAATATTTCCGATCGATTCACAGTGTTGGAACGTCGATTTTCATACGTAAACACACGGTAAACATATTGATACGGTAGTAATCAATAGTTTTACCTACCTAACCGTTTACTTTCGCACAACTGCTAATACATCGTCTAAGTGAACGACCATTTCGGACTACCCGCAACAAGCAGCTCAGTTGGACATTACAGTGACAGTTTCCAAGCAGTATCCGTGAGTCCAATACTACTACCTTGTATTTTGTCAAATTTATCCTTGCTAAACGTATTTTTAAATGTACATTGCTTAATGCAATTAAAATCATATATAAAAGAAAATATTGTCACTTAATAACTACATTGAACAATATTGTCAATAAACAAAAGATAATATTATATTTGAAGCAAATACTTGTCTCTGCATTCATTTATTTATATTACAACTTTCATCCAAATTTGAACTTAAAATGACTATAAAAAAAAACTAACTGTGAGTATGTATTTTTAGATTTTTTGGTAACAGAATAAACTACTTAAGTGGTATCTTGTTTTAAATTTTCAATCCTTAGATATAAAAGTTGAACATTTTATAAAATTTTAACTACAAAATAATTATTCATTTTAAATTTGATAAATTTTGTCAAAATTCGATCTTTAAATGCATATAAAAAAAAATTGTGCCTATGTATTTTTAATATTTTTCAACTGATATTGTAACAATATATCAGGAGCCTTGTATCTGCATGTATCTACAGTCATTCGTTTTTGAATTACAACAAAATAAGGAAATCGCTACATGAGAAATCGAGTGAATATCCAATATTGTAAAAATTTGAATTTCAAACACTCATAAAAATTTAATTTGACTTTCTTGTAGACATTTATTTCTTGACAAAGGTAGATAATCATATAAGGAATCTTGTATCACATTTTAAAATCTTAGATTTAAAAAGAAAATTTTTTACGAATTCTTAACTCAAAATAATTTTCTAATTTTCGTGATTTTATTTTGTCAATTTTTGGACTTTCAATGCTTATAAAAAAAATCTGTGACTAAGGAATTTTAATATTTTTTATCTGCCTTTGAAACAATATACTAGATGCCCTATATTAAATTTTCAAGCTTTTTTAACCAACTAATAAATTTTAATTGATATTCATAAAAAAAAAACTAATAAAATTGGAACCTGAAAATGTCCCTAAACAGTTCAAAATATATTAAAATACTTTGAAAATGTTATCGTGTATAGAAAATGCAAATATAAACAACCAGTGAAAATTTCATGTTCCTACGGTCATTTGTTTTAAAGTTACACCAAAAACCAAAATCGATTTTCTCGAAAACAGATTTTGCGTAAAAATTCCCGTTTTTCCTTAATTTTTCTTTTGTTTTTCACGGCGCTTTTAAAAACTATTGGGAAGAAAATCGAAGCAGTTTTACTGCCCCAAACCGTGATGACAGACACAAAAAAATAAAAATAATAAATGATTAAGTGGATGTGTCGATCTGCTGTACTGTAGGTTGCAAGTGGGTCATTGTATAATAGATTGTATTAAACTTGAATTCAATAATATAATATCATTTACCTATTAATAGGCGCCCATATTTATATATATATATATATATATACAATTATAATTATTAATTTATGACTTTTTTCAAGAACATTTGTTTTAGGTACCTATAGGTATATTACCTACTGAATCTTCCAATAGCCAAATAAATTATATGGCAATTCGTTCTCAATCGCATTCTTTTATTTGTTTATTTTGGGTCAGCTGTAAGTTCTTTGTTAATTTTAAGTATTCTTAATCGTTCAGCCAAAAAAGTATAACGTTCTTAATCGGTGGATAGCCTAAAAGAGAAATCCATTTTTTATGATCTTTTGAAATTTGATTTTTTTTTTATATTTGATATTCACCTATTAACTATAACGATCATGAGTCATGCAGTGGCGTAGCCAAGGGGGGGTTTTGGGTGTTTAAACACCCCCCATTGAAATTTTCCCCGCTAATAAATATTATTGTTTATATTGTTCGGGACTGCTTGCATGTTTTATTGTAGTTGTCGTGGATTATTTTAGATAAGTTATAAATTTGTCTTAAGAAATTTTTTATGTCTTATCAAACAAAATTTGCATATTTTAGGAAAAGTGTACATTTGAGCGATTTTTCACATATTTTGCATTTTTTTAACTTAAATGTACATACAATTGTCGGGAAAAATCATATTTGGATAACATTTAAAAATATCTTTAAAAATATTATGTTTGGTTAGGTACAATATAGGCGCTAATTTTGAGATTTGGGGAGGCCGTAGCCTAAAACCATACTATTATAAAATTGAATAAGCTTAAAAAATTTAAGTAAATGTTTTGGAGGGCTGTTGCTTGTTAAAGTTGTTGGTGGAGCTTGGCTACGGTTGGCCCTATTTTCGCATATGGTACGTAACATAAGTCTATATATGAGTCTCTTTATGAAAAGACTATGTTAATACTATAATTGACATCTAGATTCTAGATTATACGAAGAAATGAAAATCAGTAGGTACGTGTTCGTTTATTAAGGTGTTCACGTATCGCGTTATTGGTTATTACTTATTTATTAACCTATAATACCAACATTTTAGTATGTTTTATGAATTTTTCAAAAATAATATAAAAATGTAGCTGCATATATTTAAGCATATTTCGATAATTTTTAGTGCAACAAGTCAAAATTTATTTATATTCGTAAACTGTAAAAACTTGGTTTTAATCTATACTTAAACACCCCCCATTTCATAATCCTGGCTACGCCACTGGAGTCATGGAATGATTTTCTTATTTTGTTGTAATTCAAAAACGAATAACTGTAAATATCACAATATTCGTATTGGTACAGCATAGTATGATATATCTAAGTAGTAGTTATCTATATTCAAATAAGAACAGAGGTCCACTGGGAATTTTCTCAGCTTCCTGGAGGCCCAGTCCTCCACTGTAACTACCTACCATTTCATTTTTATTTATCTACATAGTGGGCGAGATCATGTAATATAATGATTTGGTTAGTTAGCGCATGTACATTTTATATAGGTACCTATTAATTATTATGTTGACTAAGTTTCCATGTTTTAATATAAATATTTAGATTTGTAAATTGTATTATTCTGTAACTATACCTACCTATGTGTTTTTAAGTCAAATACTTACGAAGAACGTATTTTATTATTAAATACTAAATAATTATTAAAATAAAGGGTTTTTTCAAAGTATTTAAATCAGTTCTTCGCTTTTCTCTTGTATAGCAGGCATGATCATCAATTGCCTGACTTTGTATCGTCTTTGGCCTATATTATTGTATTGTAGGAGTTGAGAATGTTTTGCATTTTAATTTATGCATGTCTAGTTGTTCACAAATGGCTTGTTTCTTCTTTAATAATTAATTCATCATATATGCAGTTCATGGTAGTTATTTCAGTAGTAATTGGTGATTCCAGGGATAAATTTTGAAAATTTTTCTATAAATTATAAATTAAATTATTATTATTTACTACTGTTGGTTTTTAAATTATGTTTTGTATATTGGTACATAAAAATATTATTTATTATCATATTTTTATGATAACATTTTAATTAATTAAAAATGTCGATACTGAATATGTGAGCTACATCGCCGTATAATGTGGGGGAGGGGTTATGGGAGAATTTTGCTTACCCTACCACCAGTAAATAATTTTTTAGTTAAATGTTTATAATATATTTTGTGTACCCGAAACATTATTTGTTTCAATTATTATATAATTATATAATAATAATCAAAATTATTTGTAACAACCCCCCCCCCCTTTATAAATTTATCACGTTACGAGTATAACAAAACAATATTATAAATACCGTAATTCTTTCTTGGTCCATATCCAAATAATGTCTTATTTTATTAATGTTTTCAAGAACATTTGCTAATAATTTATTTCGACGAGTATTTGATAAGTATAAGTCAGTTACTGAATCCCGTTGTGAACTAATTTTATTCTGAAATAAAACAATTTATAAAATACTACCAACTTAAAATGTATCTTAAACGGTCTAAACGGCTATTTTTTAATATTATATAATACTTCTAATATTTGTATTTCTCGAATAAAACGTTCCTTTGAATCTTTTGCTTCAGTCTTAGATTTAATAATCATGTAATCGATGATGGTCATTTCCATTTTGTCTAAAGAATTCCAATTCATTACAGTTTTAAATTTATTTATCATTTCATCTTTAATGGCTATTTTAATATTTCTCAAATCCTTCTCCATTTTGGCTATTTCAATGCGATCCTTTTTTGCACATAACTTTTCTTTTTGTAAAATGTTTATTATCTCTTTTTCCTCTTTTTTTAATTCCGCTGCTCTATTTGATAGATCTTGTATAACATTTCCATATAATAAGATACTACTTTTCAATAATTTAGCTTTAGTCATTTGAGATTTATGTAGTACAATCGTGGTATAAACATCATTTAGTTTCATTTGTTTTTTTATCTATAATTTAAATAATCATAAAAATCTATAAGTCCACCATTATAGGTACCTAATTAAATAAATGAAATTATATTTTTAATTATCATCAAAAATATAACATTTATACTAACATAGGTTCATAGATACTTGAGTATACTACAAGTATACTCATGTACTTACCTACAGTGTACAAATCAGTACACAATCAATAGGTAAGACTCAAAAATAGTCTTCACCTAGAAGAATAAACTCCCAATTTTATTTTTGTAACATTAATTTATAAATGGTGATAACGACTAACGAGTGAAGATGTCCAGACGAATGTGGCAATCCTCAAATAATGTGATCTTAGAAAATTTAAATGAACACATTCAAAAAGTGTGTGACAAAAAATTGCTTACTATTCATAAGATTATTAACTGTGTTAAAAGGAAAGCTGTTGTTTTTTTATCGTTTATAAACAGTGTATATTATATCCAATCGGTAGGAACGTAGTGTAATGTACCTATCCAAATAAGTATAGGTACACATTTAGGCGTCTACTAGGCCAAACTCCAAATGGTGTCTTATAGATCAGGGTAAAATTACTACTAAATAAGAATACGTCTTGTTTGATTCGATTCCGACGATCAAAAAGTTACCGTATGACTTCATTCAATATTTAGGACTCAATTCAATATTATCGATTAGCTATGTCATATTTACTAGGAAGGTTGTAGGTAGATAGGTAGGTAGGTAGGTGTAGGTACCTATTCTTTCAGATGTGAATACACAGATGATGTGCAGTGGACTTAAAATAGCTTATATGTTTAATTGTTAAATTATAATTCTAACCTGACATGCTTCTAGTTTATTTTGAATTTGTTTTAATTCATCTTCAATAAAATCAAGTTCTACGTAAGTTGAAGTCAGATTTGTACTACTGGCGTCCAATCTTCTTTTATTATCCTCTATGGTTTGTTCAATTTTATATTTTTTATCTCTCAACTCTAATGTTGTATTAAATAATTTTGGATCACAGCCTGTTGGTAATACTTTTTCATCAAATACTACTGGTACTCGACTCATTGCCATTAAGGATTCTCCACTTTCGTTATTAAATTCTGATTCAGATTCTTCACTTTCGCTGGATGAAGACGATGAAGTATCTATAACAAAAATGTATGCTCATGAAAAATCGATAACTAATATGGCTGCGTGGGAAATGATGCTGTTAAGAATATAAAAAATAAATAATGAATTAATGTATTATGTTACCATCATCATCATGTGATTGAATTTTGGGTATTTTTAATTTTTTATCGAAAATTTTTTTAAGATGTTTAGCAAAACCACTATTCTCCAATTTCAGACACATATCAAAAGTATGTTGATTTTCTATTAGCATATTTTTTTGTTTTATATTAATATCATTAAAATATTTGATATCTTCATGAATTCTTAGTATCTATTAGTAGGTATTACAATTTTTATTTAATCAATACTTAATTGATAGGTAGGTATCCATTTATTACAAAATATTACTTGTTGAGCTTTTTCATTTTGTTCTCCCATTTTAATATGTACATTGTACGAAAGATCATCTTCAAGTAAATCAAAATCATACAAAACTAACATTTCTTCTTCTAACGTCGTAGCCCGTAAATCAAGAAATATAATCTCAAGTTTAACTTCTATTCGCATTTTATTCAATTTAAACAGATTGTCATCAAACATTTTGATTTTCTTTAACATTGTTTCATGCAAATGCATATGTCTATATTTTAGTTTATCAATTCTCATTTGTCGCATAATGATTTCTTCATGAGTAGGCTCTTCGTAAAAATATGCATTTTTATACAAAGGGCTTAATTCGGGATTAAAAATCAAATCCATCCGATCACAGTGATAAATCGGTTCAAACGAATCAATTAAGTTAGGCTGAAATACAATTATAGAAAAAATAAGCAATTATAGATAGATATGTACGTATTTCCTGTAGGTATCTGAGGACTTAAATGTGTGTGCTACAAATACAATATTATGTAGTAGGTACTAAAGTATTTAAACCACTATAACATCATACGATTATTATTTATTTATTGATTTATTTATTTTTGGGGGTTGAGGCTTCAACTACTGAGGTTATTAGCCTGTGGAACTGTAGGGTATGGAACACTTGTGTGTTTGGTAGATTTTTTAGTGGGCATCCGTAGGTATCTGATATGCCCGGGTGGGGGATGGCGGCACTTCTTCTCCGGACACCGCGACTTGCCCGAAGAAAAATGACGCCCGTGGCCGGGGATCGAACCGGCATCGGCTGCGTCGAAACCGACGCATTAGACCGCTCAGCCACTCTATCCCCCATTATTAATATTATATCATTGTAACATCTCATCGAGTATTTTCCACCGGACTTCCCAATTTTACCGCTATATAATATCAGTGGTAGCATAAAATCGATTTTTAAATTTTATAGGTTTTATAATTAATATTAATTTTTAAAATTATATATATATTTTTAAAATTCGACATTGTTCATTACACAACTCATGCACGCGTCTTTTATTATGGGACACAACTATTTAACTGCATACTGAGTATTAAAAGCATAAAGAAACTTTGATACTTAAGATGGATCATGGATGGTAACTATAGAATTTATACTTTATAACCTAACCATGGTTATAGCTAAGAGGAGGACTCTATAAAAATTAAAAAGTAATAATGCAAAAATTTTATAATAATAATATTTTACTACAGCTTTATGGAGTATATTTCTTACATCAATAGATTCATCCATTAGGACTTCAGGGAAATCTGATGGCGTTATTATTTCTGGATCATTTAACTCCTTTTGTATCATATTAATATCAAACTTGAATTGTTTGTATTCGTGTATTAATTTTATTTTTTGTGTTCTGAGATTGGAAACTTTTTCATTAAAAGTTTTTTTCATAATGCGTATCTATAATAGACTATAAATTATAAAAATATATTTATAAATATTTTAAATAATGGAAAATTAACCTTCTTTTTAATTTCGTCGTAATTTTCAAACGTATCTTCCATTTTAATTATTGAATATTCAGTCACTTTAAAATTTGATCCTGATTTTAAGTTCAAATAACCAATAGAATCCATAGTATATTCTAGTAATGCCTCTTCTTCGATATTATTATCTTCACCTGGCTTATTTTTATGCATGTCTTGAATTTCAAGAATTTGCCGATTTTCAAAATCTTTTCTTGCAGCAAACTTATCAATGGCAAACTGAATTTTCTTTGGTAAAGACGAATACTTTTCTCGTACATTTTGAAGAAATATATCTGTTTCTGAAACCCCAAGTATGAGATTGGGAGTAGGTCTGTTTACAACTGTCATTTCCCGTTTTCTACATAAACATAATAATAGGTAGTACTAATTAATTTAAATATAATTTAGATTATTTGCTATTTTTACTGACACACTAAACTAAAAATTGTAAAGACCTTGCAAAGTCTGGGACTATTGTTTCCTTTATAGACTTAGCTGCAGCGTATACATTTATTAGTTAGTCAAGAAAATACTATTTTGTGTTTAATTATTAAAAAGAAAATTATGATCACATATCTAAGCCAATTAAATGTTAAATGTGTACAACGGATAAAAATATATTACAACTTCAGAATTCTTTGGAGATCATAAAAAAAAAAAATTTTAAAAAAGTCTGCATCCAAATTGCATACCATCTCTTAGGACTTAGAGGGTCCCGCCGTGAACCACTTTTTTTGCACTTTCCTAAAAAAAAAAAAAAAAAGAGGGGGTACTGTAGGATTTGAACATGTGTGTGTTTGTTTTGGCAGAATTTTTAAGTGGGCACCCGTAGGTATCTGCCAAGCCCGGGTGAGGCCACCAAGCATCTCTTTCCAGACACCGCGACTGCCTGAAGAAAAATGCCACCCGTGGCCGAGTTTGAACCGGCGATGGTGCACGTCGCAACCAACGCCTTAGTCCACTTGGCCACTCCGTCCCAAATATAATATATTGTATATTGAAATTGTAATATAGTGCTCCCGAAATGTCAAAATAAAACCCACCAAATTTTAAAATAATATTATTTATTTGAAATACTATGTAAAGATACATTCACTTGATTACCCTAAGCTACAATAGTTGTATTTAATATTTATTATTCACATTTCACAGGGTCACTTTCTACAATATTTATATATTTTATTGTAATGTAACAAAAGCCCGTTCCTTCAGTGGAATAATAAGTTATTTGGTTATTTTATTCGGACATATCCCTTTAAGAGATGGCATGCAGTTCGGATAGATCCCTCCAAGAGACGGCATGTAATATGGACATTCCAATTTATATTTATTTTTTTGGCATGCAATTTGGATGCACCAAAAAAAATAGATAACAATACAATATAAATTGTTAACTACCTACTTACCGTCGTTTCGGATGTTTCTTAGATATAAACTCATTTACTAAACTTTCAAATATATTATTAGGTTGCGTTTCGTGGTATATTGATTTGACTCCTACATCTGTCCTGTAAATATCAAAATTAAAATATAAGTATAGAAAATAATAAAATATAAAAAAATCCGTTAAAAGAAATTCCATACAAAATTGCTTTAACTTCAAAGTTGTCGGTTAAAATGTTAGCAACGAAATAATTTTTGACTTTTTGAAAACCTATTAAGCTCTTTTCGTAATCGAATGCTAGTTTTAACTTTAATTCATCCATTTTCGATCGTTCTTTTTCAATAATTGAATTATGGATTCGTTCATCTAATTGAAAATAGTCATCAGAAAATTGCAATTGTTCTGGTAGTAACTTGTTCCTTGCTAGAACTTGTTCCAACTCTTCTCTTAACCCTCTTAATAAACATCTAGTTTTTTCTTTTTCGATATTAGCTAAGGTTAGTATTTTTAGGTTTTTCTCCCGTATCATTCTGTCTTCCAAACATGTTTTTGTTTCTTCCATTGTATCTGATGAAACACTTTGAAGTTGTAGTTCATTTTCATCCATCAATTTTTCACTTTTAATTAGTTCAGGATGGTGGTCATTCATTTTATTACAATGAGAGATTTTGGTAAATTCAAAATTTACAACTTTTATATAAATATATCAATACCTTTATAATTATGACGAGAAAAGAATAGAATTCTAAATATTAACAATGCTGTTCTGTTGCTTAGCGAATAGTCATAGGCGACAGCATAAACTGCGCATAGATGAAAATCGATTTTGGTTTTTGGTGTAACTTTAAAACAAATTACCGTAGATAAGTGAAATTCTCACTGGTTGTTTATATTTGCATTTTCTATACACGATAACATTTTCAAAGTATTTTAATTTATTTTGAACTGTTTAGGGAAATTTTCACTTTTGACCCCCCTAAAGTACCAACTAGATTCACTTTCCTATCAGAAAAGATACTGTTGAAGAAAATCCAAGCACTTTTACTGTCCTAAAAGGTGATGACAGACACAAAAAAAAAATTAAAAAATTAAAAAATAAAAAAATAAAAAAAAAACACACATCATTGTAAAATCAATACATTCATCGCTCCACTCAGAATCTAATAGTAAAAACTGGATTTTTCACTCAAATACGGTTTTGATGGATTTTCCTATTTTGTAATTTGAAAACGAATAATCGTAGATGCTTAACAATTTTACCCATTATAATGTTATATAATATTATAATTTTCTGTTTATCGTATAGTTTAAAAAATATTTTGACTCTTTTGTTTTAGCTATTTATAGACATTCGAAATTTTCAATTGATTTTTGTTTGTTTTTTCATAGATGCCGATAAAAAAGTTGAAGCTATTGGTCAAAATACATAAAAATGTAATATATTCCTCATAAGTTCTTAATAATGGAATTAAAAAAAACTTGACTGTAAATCCACGATAGTTATTTGAGCGTTTGAATTAAAATCAACAAAATCATGAATATTTGTATATAATTGTTATTAGGTATACTTACCTCAAGTTTCATAGTTTAATATAAGGTACCATGTAAGGTTTTCTCAAAAAAATTTCAAAGAAAGCTTTATCGTACACATATTCAGTACAGTGATTTACATAATGTCGAGGTACACTAGACTCCAACTGTACAGCAGCGCTGTTACCTATAGTTGCCCACTTCTATTGTGCTTATGTATAATATTATCATGTTATAATAATACATATTATTATTATTATATGCAGTTTATGTAATAATAAAATATGAACAGAAACGAGAAGAAGAATAAGTCCAAAATGAAAAATAAGTTTCAAGGTTAACTATGCGTAACATATTGTATTGGCCAAAAAAAAAAAGACTGCTAAAAATATTATAATAATGTCATTCCGGTCCGTCCTCGGGCCAATGGGAATCGAATTCGGTAACCTAAATACGGTGTACGGTCGTCAGTCTTATGCCACAGACGTGGTATATATAGAGAGGTATCTATTATTATTATTACGATGCCCAAAAACGGCCGCCGTAGTCACATTATAATAAATTCCGTGATTGCTCCGGTGGTGATTTAATAACGTTCGTGAACTTAGCGGCAATCATGTAACAGATTTCAATTAAACCTATCCAACAATTTTGTTGGACGTTTGTTGGACATTGTTGGAAAGGTTTTACAATTTGTTGGACCGTCATTAAAAAGTTATAAACATTTTTCGAAAACCGCCGCTAAGTTCACACTAACGGCCAACATTAAATCAAAAACATAATAAACTATACAAAATTGTTCTCCGCGGTTTGTTGGACATTGTTGGAAAGGTTCTGCCATTTGTTGGAACTCTGTTTATTTTATACGAATTTTTGAAAAAATGCACTTGAACAACTTTTTTTAAAAGTTAAAAAAGCCATCCAAAACGGTTCTATATGGTTTTTTGGACGCTGTTGGAAAGGTCCTGCCATTTGTTGGAATTCTGTTGATTTTATACGAATTTTTGAAAAAGTGCCCCTCGGCCAACTTTTTTAAAAAGTTCTAAAAGCCATCCAAAACGGTTATAAACCGTTTTTTGGACGTTGTTGGAAAGGTTCTGCCATTTGTTGGAACTCTGTTTATTTTATACGAATTTTTGAAAAAATGCACTTGAACAACTTTTTTTAAAAGTTAAAAAAGCCATCCAAAACGGTTCTATATGGTTTTTTGGACGCTGTTGGAAAGGTCCTGCCATTTGTTGGAACTCTGTTTATTTTATACGAATTTTTAAAAAAAATGCACTTGTACAACTTTTTTAAAAGTTCCAAAAACCATCCAATACTGTTGGCGACAGTTTGTTGGACGTTGTTTTAAAGCTCTCGCCATTTGTTGGAACTCTGTTGATTTTATACGAATTTTTGAAAAAGTGCCCCCCGGCCAACTTTTTTAAAAAGTTCTAAAAGCCATCCAAAACGGTTATAAACCGTTTTTTGGACGTTGTTGGAAAGGTTCTGCCATTTGTTGGAACTCTGTTTATTTTATACGAATTTTTGAAAAAATGCACTTGAACAACTTTTTTTAAAAGTTAAAAAAGCCATCCAAAACGGTTCTATATGGTTTTTTGGACGCTGTTGGAAAGGTCCTGCCATTTGTTGGAAGTCTGTTTATTTTATACGAATTTTTAAAAAAAATGCACTTGTACAACTTTTTTAAAAGTTCCAAAAACCATCCAATACTGTTGGCGACAGTTTGTTGGACGTTGTTTTAAAGCTCTCGCAATTTGTTGGACTTCTGTTTATTTTATACGAATTTTTGAAAAAATGCACTTGGACAACTTTTTTAAAAGTTCCAAAAACCATCCAATACTGTTGGCGACAGTTTGTTGGACGTTGTTTTAAAGCTCTCGCCATTTGTTGGAACTCTGTTGATTTTATACGAATTTTTGAAAAAGTGCCCCTTGGCCAACTTTTTTAAAAAGTTCTAAAAGCCATCCAAAACGGTTATAAACCGTTTTTTGGACGTTGTTGGAAAGGTTCTGCCATTTGTTGGAACTCTGTTTATTTTATACGAATTTTTGAAAAAATGCCACTTTTACAACTTTTTTTTAAAGTTCCAAAAACCATCCAAAACGGTTCTATATGGTACCACTCGGCCAACCCATAAAGTTCATGAATAAAGAACGTTCAATTGATTTTTTAGAAATCGCGTTTTATTTGTTATGTTTAAAATACCATTAGATACTCTCCAATATATACCCTTCTACACGCCTGCTGACTAAGCTTTTAATCTTAGAACATAACTATATTATGATGGTTAAATTGATATAACTACTTTTAAAATTGTAACATACAAATCATTTTCACAGAAAGTCAGCTTCTTCTCAGTTGACTAGCCATCGGATTAACAAAGAAAAATTTGATATTGATTTTATGTGAGTTTAAAAGCAAGGCTGGGCATTAACGAGTTAAAAATTAAAATTAAGTTAAAACGTTAAGTTTATATTAACTAAGTTAAATAACTCCTTAATTTTTTTTAAGTGAGTTTTAACTTAATAAGTTAATTTTTTTACATATTTAATGTGTTAACTTCAAGTTAATTATACACAGATTTCTTAAATAAATAAATAAAATATAATAATTTATCTTCAGATACCGTCTCACAGGAATAATTGCATATATAGAGCCAAGTGGATTAAGCGGAATAGGTCATTATATAGCATATGTAAGACGCCTGAGTGGACAATGGGAACAGCACGACGATCTCACTCGCACAGTTCGGAAAATTAAAGATAAAATGCGTATACTTCCACATACAATTTTTTATATAAAGCAATAAAAATAATAACTTTCAATTTTTTATTGATGCTTTATTTTGTTATATAATGTAATTGGTAATTATTTTATTTTGATTAAGATTTCAAAGGTTTTGAATATTTAAAAAATATTAATTTAAATGTTATAGGTAAGTAAGGATTTTATTGATGAAAAGAGAAATTTTTTTTTTATAATTTTTTAGTATGTGTTTGAAGTAAATTTTTTAATTTATACCTTGTTTGTTTGTATAATATATAATACATTTTTTATATTTTGATTGTTTCGATTTCAAAAGTTTTAAATATTTTATAAATATTAATTTTAATGTCATTATAACTTTATGCAAGAAAAGAAAATATTGTTTTTCTTCATTTTTTATTACGTTTAGGAATTTAATTGTATACTGATATTTTTTTGTTTGTATAATAAATAACTATATTATATTTTATTTGTTGAAATTTTTTAAACATGAGAATTATCAAAAAAAAATAAAAAAAAAGTATGTGATATTAAATATACGTCATGTTGTTACATAAAAATATATAGTATACTATAATGTTATCTACTTTAAAAATAAACAATTTTTAACTATGATTCGGAAAAGCATACACTATTTCCAATTATCAGTATTATTTTTATGATAGTTTAGATTCTAAGGGGAGCTTAAAAATGTATAGATTTTACTAAGATGTATATTTTTTTCTGTCTGTCTGTCTGGAACAATTTGGATGGTAAAAATGCTCCGATTTTTATTTTTCGATTTTCTCTATAGTTATTTAATGCTACGGGAAAAACCAAAGAAAAATTACAAACAATCGCTAAAAAAATTTAATTCCTAACACTTAGCTCATTACCGTGGAAACGAAAAAAAATTAACTAATTTATCAACCGTAATAATAATAAGTGAAATATTAAATACAAAAAATTGCTAACAGCTCAGAATCATTTTTCGTATACAATGGCTTATCGTTGTATTCAAATACAGTAGACGCCGCTTATAAGACTCACTTTGGGACCAGCACAAAGTGAGTCTTATAACCGAATGAATCTTATAGGCGAAATGGAAAAAAACGTATTTTAATTACGTATTTATAAATTTTATTTTACTACATATTTTGCTTTGATTTTAATACTTTAACACATATTACATATTACATACTTTATTATTGAATAAATTTAATAATCCTGATAAAAAAAACTAAAATTATAATTGGTAAATATTACATATAAAAATATTATAAAAATTATACTCGTACATTAAGAAAACATTATAAAGGATGTATGTACATATTTTAATGTATTTATTATTTATTTTTATTATTTTATTATTTATTTTTATTATACGTTATAAGGTACCACCAGAAACTATAAATAATCAACACGAATATTAATTAATTTTTCAATACAAATTTATTTCTAAATTTTAACCAAAAAAGTTTATTTTCTACAATTTATTTTACGAAATTTGAGTCTTATAACCGAAGTGTTGAGTCTTATAACCGATTTTTTTTTAATGTATTTGGATACGTCCCAGACGATTTTGAGTCTAATTAGCGACTGAACCTTATATCCATGAGTCTTATAAGCGGCGTCTACTGTATAACACAAACATTGCAAAAACTGTAAAGCAGAGTGGTACCCACTTGAATAAACTTTTAATATTTTTATATAATAATTAAAGTTGAATTAAAATAAATCATTTTTTACAAAATTTAGGATTTTCTTGAATAATAGTATTATCTTGTTGTTGTGGCTTTCAGGTATTCAATTTTAACCTCTATACTGTATTTAAATATTTTATGTCTGATGACATACATAAAAGGAAGGTAACTGTGAAGTCAGGGGTAATTTTTTAAAAACTCGTGTAAAACAGAGTTCCAACAAATGGCGAGAGCTTTAAAACAACGTCCAACAAACTGTCGCCAACAGTATTGGATGGTTTTTGGAACTTTTAAAAAAAGTTGTCCAAGTACATTTTTTTAAAAATTCGTATAAAATAAACAGAGTTCCAACAAATGGCAGGACCTTTCCAACAGCGTCCAAAAAACCATATAGAACCGTTTTGGATGGCTTTTTTAACTTTTAAAAAAAGTTGTCCAAGTGCATTTTTTCAAAAATTCGTATAAAATAAACAGAGTTCCAACAAATGGCAGAACCTTTCCAACAACGTCCAAAAAACGGTTTATAACCGTTTTGGATGGCTTTTAGAACTTTTTAAAAAAGTTGGCCGAGGGGCACTTTTTCGAAAATTCGTATAAAATCAACAGAGTTCCAACAAATGGCAGGACCTTTCCAACAACGTCCAACAAACCATATAGAACTGTTTTGGATGGCTTTTGGAACTTTTAAAAAAAGTTGGCCGATGGTAACTTCACGTTAGCGGCACTTTTTCAAAAATTCGTATAAAATAAACAGAGTTCCAACAAATGGCGGGACCTTTCCAACAATGTCCAACAAACCGCGGAGAACAATTTTGTATAGTTTATTATGTGTTTGATTTAATGTTGGCCGTTAGTGTGAACTTAGCGGCGGTTTTCGAAAAATGTTTATAACTTTTTAATGACGGTCCAACAAATTGTAAAATCTTTCCAACAATGTCCAACAAACGTCCAACAAAATTGTTGGATAGGTTTAATTGAAATCTGTTACATGATCGCCGCTAAGTTCACGAACGTGATTTAATATTCTCGACGAACAACATTCGAATGTGCTCGCCATTTTTTGTGCGCCTGTCGCCAGAACGAGCGTGGCGGAAAACAAACGAGTTGTTCGCAATGTATTCGTGAATTTAATCTAGATAATAATATTATAATATAATCGCGGTCAAAGGTCAATTTCGTTTGACCATTGCACAAACCCGTTTGGCCGATTCGTTTTTGGGCCGATCTTCAATTATTGTATATTTTATGACGTATCCTTCAAACCACCGTTATGCAAGTGTAACATGTACTTACCTCTTCCTAATCACTGTTAATTGTTATATGGCTTACGTGAAAATGTGAAATGTTTAAGATATACTTATAATAATTATTACTGTTATAATATTATGTACCATCGTAATAATAATCGTACTACTGCACAGTGTTTCGAACCCCGCCCGGTGTATAGACAAAACGTATATTTGCATGCAAAAATAAACCGTATGGTTCACGTCGAATATACATACAAATAATAAATTATAAAATACCAAACCAATACATCAAATACTCAAAAATAATGTTCTGGGTGAATTTATTCTAATATTATATTATTATACATAGTAACCATTAAAACAATTTTGCGTGAACGTGTTTTTCCTATATTATGTTGCTCACGTGGGTCGGAGTGAAAAAAACTCAATAACGTGCGCTGACATCATCTTAACACAATACCATGGAGAAATGATTAATTGATCATTTTGATCGTTGTCATGTTCGCATTACAAATCTGTCCAGCCCAAAATTATTATTATGTAAATCGTAAAATATCTTATCGCGTAGTATCAACAAATCAAATAGTGTTCTTGTCTTGACTAAATATTTAAATATACATAATAATAATATGTTTAGTATATAAATTCCAAAAATACTTTTATGCTCGGGGAGAGCTGGTTAACTTACGGAGTTTCAGGTTAACTTGAGACCAAGTGAACGGATTTTCCATAGGGGCTTATCTGAACTTTTTATTTCAGTGGACCAGGTACTAAGTAAATATTGTTATTAATTTGGTGATCGGATTTTTATACGCTTAAAACTGCTTAAATATATTGTATGCATCTATGCATTCAAAAATTACCAAGTAGTCTTAAATGATGTGACTCTAATACTCTATTACTTAAAAAAACCAAAATATGCACTCAAAAAAAAAAAATATATATATAATAACTTATTATAGTGTTATTTATAGTGTTCTTATACGATTATTTGGTAGGTTCCTACACCTTAATTTGTGACAGTAAAATATCATATTATGATACATATAAAAAAATATTTAATTATAATATGGTGTTGTAGCTGTGTGGACTTGCTGATAACTTTCGGAGCACTCCTTGGCTACGCCGACAATAATACATATTTTAAAGCGCCGATCATTAATAATTGTTTGATAATGATTTGTTTCGATCAAAAGACGTCATGCAGACACGCATTTATAAATGGAAAACTGAAAACCTACCTGAAAAAAATGAATAAAAAAAGAATAAAACCATTTAACGACTGATTATAATATATTATTATATCTTTCAAAAAGGCTCCATTCCCTTCCCCCACACACCAACTTTTCGAGGCATTAAACGATTTTATGTGCAGCCCTACCTGTAGGTACCTATTAACTATAATAATATTATAACACAGTAACAGCGACAAGCGCTCGTGCCTCGACCTTAGCGCATAAATTAAATTATTTTTATCTTAAAACTTATTGTTGGCTCGGTTGACGATTGTTTTCGTCTCACACAGTCCAATTAATAATATATGGTATACATTATACATATATATGACGTAGCACAAGATCGGTAGATATATACATTTTTTGAACCTATAAAAATAACTGTGTGCTATAGTTTTAGAAATAACCAACATCAATCATTATATTTTAACCTACAAGAACACTCAATGGCTTTAATTGTAATAATATATAGGCAATCACTCATCACCAAAAGTTCTATGGGCTGCAACAGTGGCGTCCGCAGGGGGGAGGAGGGGACAAACGGTCTGAATCCCCCCACATTGCCCGTATTATTATAACTTTAAAAAAAAAAAGTGTCAACTGTCAACTATAGTAAGCAAGACGTAAATTTCATATTATGTCTTACCAGAATGAATTCATTTTTGAAAAAACAATGTATTTGCATACCAATTTTCATAAATTATCTGTCATTTTTCGATAAAAGTATGAACTACTTGTATGAAAGACCTTGTATTAAATTATCTAGCCTTAGCTATACACATTTAATATTTTATAAGTTTTGAACTAAAAATTAACTGTGGTTTTGACGAAATTTGAACTTTAAATGCTTATATAAGACATAACCATGATGCCTATGTATCGTTAATATTTTAGCTATAATAAAAACTTCCTTATTACATTTTTTAGCTTTTTAAATAATTTTTATTGACATTTATAGAAAAAAATAATTTAATTAATGAAATACAATCCAAGTGATGACTGTATAACCAAACTGGTTACCAAACAATTTTAATACATTTTCATTAACTCAGCCCCACTTCGACATGATGCACTTAATTCGAAGATATAACATAATATGGAAGTGATATCTATTATTTTTTTCATAATATAATAAATTAAACTCAACCATTCTATATGTATAATTGTAAATAATTTCGTTAATTTCGTTTTTTTTTTTACATATAACCGCAGTCTCTAAACTAAAAGTATGCCAATAACCATAGCTGTGCAAGCCACCTTGACAGATAATTAAAAAATAAATAAATATTTATAAGTAATCCTAATATTAGTCTGCTCCCTCGTAAATATATGATAATAATAATTATTATTTTTATATTCGACCGCAGTGCATTAGCCTCTCACGACGGGTTGCATAATATCTTTCATTCCTCACTTACTATACGAGATGGACTGCGTCCTTATAATAAATATTGTTAATCTGTGCGGTGATAGTGCCGCCAATAATAATTACTAGTCGTGTGATTAAATTTATGTTTTGTGTACTTATACAAGCGCCGATCTATTATCAGTCTGATGTGTAAGCAAAACACATAGACAATTTATGTATTACGTATAACGTATGCCCAGTGCCGTCTTAAGGCATGGGCCCGTAGGGCCCGGGCCCGGGGCCCTGAAATTTTAAGGGCCCCAAATTCACATAGATTACATTATTTACCGAATATCATAATTTTACATTTTTTTGAATGTTTTTAATATAAATCTCGAACGAAAAAATATTTAAATTAGCTTTGTATCAAAATAATACAATTTGATTAATTTCTAAATTTTATTGTTATTTCTGGTCCACATTACACGTACATTATTTTTACGTGCGCTATGTTATCGCCGTTATCGGTTATTTCGATTTGTTTTACGTAGAAGCACATAGAAGTATTGCGAGTGCTATTTATAAAATAATATGAAATATCTTATCTTATAAGCTGTAGCGTCGACGCCGTTGTCAATCGTCATTGTTGACTGTACAGCTGCAGTTCATAGAACATTACACACACATATAATCGAATAATCCACATAAATATCTACATTTTGGCTCGTGTGCGTTTAATTTTTAATTCAAAAAAAATTTGTCTTACGTAAGTAAACTTTACACTAACCTTAATATTTATTATTTTCTTTATTATTATAATTATAAATTAATAAATTACACACTCAACTAAATAGAAAATAACAATTTAAGAACGGTTCTTAATTATGCGTTTATGACGAAGAAAATAATCAATGTGTAACTGTGTAAGAATGATTGTCGAAATGGAGGTGCTGAACCTCAATAATTAAATCTGTTTGTGTGAAAAATATTAGGTTTTTAACGATTGTTTTTCTTTCATTAAAGAGTATTTAATAATTGACAAATTTATATCATGTTTTTTTTTAAATTATATTAGTTTTTGTTTAATGAATTACATTTATTTTTTAACTATAAAACATATTGATGTATGAATAATTAATATCTTGACGTTATAATTAATAGGAAAGTATTTTTTGACCGTTTATTTTGAAAGTAAAATAAAGAATAAAGTAACAGAGATTTAAACAAAAATTCACTTTTTACTTTTTTTAAGTGTAATATTTAATAAATAATATGCATTATGTGTTAAAAAATTTATATACCATAATTTAGTAGGTATTGTAAGGCCCCCGAAATATGTTGGGCCCGGGGCCCCGTAAAACCTTAAGACGGCCCTGCGTATGCCTAATTATGGACGTTATGCAATAGGTATGCATATTATAGTTTAGTAATGATTTTTATTTTTAGAATAAATTGACCTATATTTAATGATCAGGTACAATAATATTGTATAATATATACGCTATGCAAGTCTTATTCGTTACCTACCTAGTTGCATTTCAAAACGATTCATATCATAATATATTATATTATATATATGTAAATAGTAAGTATCTATTATTATTAGAATGTAATAGGCATACGCAATAATATAAAAACATATATAGTGAAGTCAGTTATTAAAATAAAAACATTGTAAAAAACCAACTAGAGATCTTGGATAGGATAATATTATGCGTTCTCGTCTATAGATTTAATTCAATATTTTACTCTACATTGTGAAGAATTATTACGAAACAGTATCGGATGATACATTCATTCTGCATTCATTAATAAGTTTGAAAATATTGGATTTAGCCGAATATGATATTAAAGTTTTGGATTATAATAGATTCGAACAAACGCTTTTCAAGTAGGTACTACTAGTTACTACTATAGGTACTACCTATTAAAATATTCACTATTTAAGTCAATGATCATTCAAATTTTGGTTGGTCTCCCCACACACACCTGTAGCGTCATTTCAAGTTTTACTTGACATTTTACCCTTGTCAATTTTTTTACCACCCCTTTCACAATATAATATTGTTCCCATCCTATGGTTTTTGATTTTTACAATATAGGTAATTCTCCGGTCTCCGCCATGCCTGTTTCATATAACTAGCGATTTAGCGACTGCCATCATTCGATATTTTGTTTATTATGTTAATAATTATTATGTTTATACATATCATTTTTTTATTAAAACATTTTTCCTTTTTAGAAAACTCCATTCGCTCCAGCCAATACCATAAGATCTCAACGATCGACCCAGTGAATGAAACAACATGTCAAAAACCGTTTAGAAACTATAATGATTTTAATAAATTTTTAGGCAATATATACTTTAATTATTATGTGCTAAGTATGTAACTTTAATACTACCAACATGTATTGTGCAATGACATTTGAAAACTATAATGAATATTGTACAGAAATATACAGCAATAACCTTATATGATGACAATATAAGTAAATACATTTTATTTAAAGTTTTCATTCTCGGTGGGAATATAATTTTAATCCAATCGCATCATATTTTATTCATATAATAAATTGTTATATTTTTAACCATTACTTCATGGTTCCTAAAAAATGTATAATACATTTTTGTAACTCTTTGTACCCCCTCCCCCCAACACACACCCTAATGATAACACAATATCACATCAGGAATAAAACTTACAACATTTCAAAAGGCACATCATAATTATTATTGTTCTATGAATAGTACCTATACATTTAATTAATATAGAATTTTGTATTGTATTGTATCGACTTGATGAAATGTTATCCAGTTCATGTGTGGGAAACAATTTTTTCCATTAGTAAAATATTTAAAAGTGTCATGAAGTAGGTTATACTTTTAATGTATACTGAAATTTGATATTGTGTAATTTTTTTAATCAAATGTCTATCCATTTGGTGAAACAAAATATAATATACATTCAAAATATAATTTTATATAATTATACTACCAGTCAGTACCTGCAGAGTGGTTGTATAACGAATGATAGGTACATAAATCATACTAATACTATCATATTTTAGTATTTATACAAATTTAGAATAAGTTATACTAGGTACCTATTTTTTTTTTAATTTAATATTTCATGTTTTTTTCCACCATCAATAACTGGTTTTAAACAAGATTTTATAAAATTTGCTTTTTGCAAACTATAACTGGTGTTACTTGTAGTTACATTCGAAAATATTTTTTGTTTTAGTGCTTTACAAATGTCCAACTCTATTTTTGGTCAATCAGTTCATATACCATGGTCCATAATATAGTGATATTTTTCCAAAAAAATCGAACAATAATAATTATTATTATTTAAGTAACTTTAACTTCTATACTGACAAAAGCGAATTGTGAAGGAAAAACGATTCACATAATGTCATAATATAATATCGAGACTGAACACGTCGTATAGTCATGACAATGATTTTAAATAATTGTTGTATTTACATTAGTACTCGTTTGCAGAGACTTTTATAGAATACATTTAAAAAGTAAAACTGCATAGTTACTGCGGTAAGTGGAAAAACGGACAAGGGGGGTGGGGTTGAATGCACCCTCTTGCGTTTCACACAGCGTTCAAGACTTAGTGTTCAACAACCTGTAGAATAATCAACGAAAACGGGCCGCAAACCGCCTCGCACTGCGTGGTAACTGCGGTATCTCGCTAACGTTATTGGATCGCGTACACGATATCAATATTAACAGTATAGTTATACCTCTATTAATATTATATTTTGGCGTCGGCCGAGGTCACCGCGGCCTAGAACTTGCGGGGGAGAGGTCACGACGGCGGCGTTTCCCCCCGCATCCACCGAAAAACAATGTCAAGGACTGGGTCGGTGGCGGTGGCAGGAGATACCGGTCTTATTTATTATTACGACCGTCGCCGTCGGTATTTATAATGCGTTTTTTTTTCGCGGCCGCCGCAGCCGTTCACCTCGCAGTCGCGTCGAATGTCGGTCAGCAGCAATAGCAGCCACGACGACGGTGTGCAGAGAGTCGTCGGCGATCGGAGGAGGGAAAAAAATTAATAAACAGACACAGAAATAGAATGAGAAAAGTAGGAACGCCGTAGGTAGTAGAGTACGACGGTACCGCGACAATGCCTACGCGAGTATTATTATTATTGTTCGTCGGGCTCGTTTTTTATCTATTTTTTTTTTTTCAAACAATAATATGACGCGCGACACATAATAGGTATATTATTATTATTATTATTGTCTTGTCTCGCCGTTTCCCTCCGAGTCCCCGCTGACGTACAATTATTGTGCGGTGGACGGGTGGCGGGAGTGAGACGTCCGCCGTGGACCGCGCCGCTTCCGGGTGCGCTGGCCGGTGTTGCCCCTCCGCCGTCGTGCCGCCACTGCGCTTTCGTAACAACTTGTGATAATGACGACGACGTCGATGACGACAATCGTGATTATATTATTATAAATAATAATAATATTATAGAACGAAAATTCAATGACGAACGATGACAATCGGGGGACGTTCGGTAAAAAAAAAAACCTTTATTCGATACCGTTTGAAGTGGGTACCTATATAATCTGTCCCATTCGACCAACCGCTGCGACGGCGTTCTCGATCTTTGCAAAACTGCAGTGACCCAATTTCGGGTCATGAATAATATTTCACCTGTCGCCCCGACGTCCGTTGTATTTTCAGTACATTATACCTATTGTTATTTTGTAGACTATACGATCATAGTATTATATAATATCATTATTATTATTATGATATGCGAAACGAACCGATGTGTGCAAGTTCGTGGAGATCATAAATCGGTAAGAGTTTAATTTTTATGTATTTTTTCCCGCGAACACTCGCCGAAGGGTTCGATTTAGTATACTCTCAACAGTTATATTATATATATGTATATATCAGAGATATCTGTATATATATCTCATCGGAATCGTTTTTCAAGCCACAACACTATAACCACTGTACACTAACAACTACAGCTGTTGTGGTTGTAAATCCATTTTGTATCCTAATATCCGTCGGTCTATCCGGAGTTTTAACCAAGATTTTCAAACGAAATTGCTAAGCAAAATTTAGTGCTTTTTCCGCAGGTAATTTTATGCGGCTGAGAGTGTGTGTATAGTTCTCGGAGTGACAAGGCTTATATTTTCGTACCGTAATTTTCATTAATAACATAGAAAACTACCCAAGTACCAACCAATATTATTAACGGAATTATGAATTCCAAGTAAATAATATCATCATCTCATAAAATATTGTACTATTAAATCCATATCGGTGTAAAAATTTACTAAATAATTTCGATAACAATTGACAAACATTATTTTAACTGTTTTTCATGCAAGATATTGTTTTAAAAAACAATCTGCTTCGGAGTTCATAAAATATTATAGATATAGCCATGGCCAACTCAAAATCGTGTAAGAACCTATAAGGAAATGTCTATAAATGACGACAAAAATGAATAAAATGATAATTTTTTTCCGTGCATAAGTTACATAGGCGTAATTTTGGGGTGCTAAAAATTCATATTAGCACCCCCACATTGTTGATAGCATCGTCGAATTTTTATTGACTATAATAATAATATTATGTCATATGTATTTGGATACATTTATTTCCATCGAGATGTATATACTATACTATAGTATATACTATACTACATAATCTCGATGTTTATTTCTAAGCCCTTATCATTTTCATAATAATACCTATGATACCTATCAGAATAACAATATAGATAAGTAATAATGTATTATGTTATAGGTAATTGTTTAATTTAAAATTAATGCGAAGGTGTATGATCGGAGGGGGGTGTGGAGGGCAATTATTTGGCCTCAACTGTTCCATTTGATTTCTGCTGATAAGAGTATAAGACCGTTATTCCATATTATCTTTATTATCTAATATCTATGCTTAAAAACCTTTCTGTTTCCTTCGAAAATACACAAAATATCATCTTATCGCACATTATCAGGAACGAATGTCTCTCTCGTTAAAAAATGATATGCATGATATCGTTGTACATAATATTATTATAACTTTTTATACTGTCCATTATAATATTAACGCTGATGTGTTCCTATTTCGGTGATATTATTATGATTATTACCCACGGCAGCTATAATAACAATATCTATTATAGCCATTTTAGGTTATACGTCCGATAAAAGAAAACGCTGCACTCTCGCCGTAGACATAATATCATATTATTATTACTACAAGTACTATTACAATGGGCAGAATAATGACGGTAACAATACAAAATATTATGATGCATAGAAATAGAATATAAACTAGATTGATGGCCGTTTGCCCTATAAATGCTGTAAGCATTATATTCTCGTATATTATTATGAAGATGTGGAACCGGTAGCGTCGAATTCGAGACATTTTGTTTTGGACAACTACGTCTACTGAGGACGTTATAAGCGCATTTCAAAATTAAAAAAAAAAACAAAACAAAATAGTAACATTTTTAGATATTTAAATGTAATCATATTAGGTATATTCAACCTATTGTTAATTTTTACAATGTTAAAATGTGAAATATTTATGTTTTTTGGGAAACTTTAATAATATTATGCATATTACGTATGTAGGTACTTTTCTCAAAATGTAAACATAAATAAAAAAAAAAAAAAAAAAAAAAAACAATAAAGTTACCTAATAATATTCAAATCTTATTTTATAAAATTTAATTTACTCTAATATTAAAAACGACAGAGTAAAATTTTCCATGTGTATAACATACACTAGTATAATATATGGAGTCAACACATTAAGGTTGTTTGTATGTACAAAGGCACATTAGGCATGCCTTTCGTATGGTATCCATACCTATCCATAAAGAAATAATATTTATTTTACCACTGCTGCTTTGATGGAATCATTATTAGTTTATTAATCATGATTTGTGCTCGATTTAAATAGGTACAATCGTACAATCATTTTTGAACTCAAATTTTAATTTAATAGGTAGGTACCTATCGCAAAAAAATTAATTTGTAGGTAGGTAGGTATATTATATAATATTACGTCTTATATTTGAAATATTATAGCTGAGGTAACTTTGTATTTTAAACGGTTTTTATTATTATGCGTAGTTCAGTTGATTAATATGTATTAGGGTGCCTATCGTAGTCGATCGAATTATAAAATAAAAACATTAAACATAATATGAAAACTGTTAAACGTTTTTTAGCCATGTGGCCCGTTTTATATGTGATTGATGATTTTAGTTTTCTTTCATCATACTACTTATTTAGATTAAAATGTAGCTATAATTTTATAATAGTTTCCATAACTATTGAGATAAACTCTTTAAAAATGTTTAATACTTACGATTTCAACCCGCAGGAGAACATAACATGTTATAACATGTGTACGAACCAGCACGACCACGGACACATACCTATTATAATGGGCGCTAAAAGATAATAATGTAATAACAATATTATAAAATGAAAAAATATATTAATTTACTAATAATATTATAATAACGAATAATTATTATGATAATATTAAATGTCATATTATTATTGTGACAAACATTTTTAATATCGACGTCGTTCGTCGTGTAAACAGATAAATTATTATTTTTCGATCACGTACGCATTTCAGAGTTAATCTTTTCCTCAAAAATAAAATAATAAATGTTTGGTTTTAGTTCTTTCTAAACTATACTTTGATGATCATTTAAAATTACTATACAGGAACGATCACGAAAATATGGTTCTCATTCACCACATATTATAATATATAATATAATAATCAATACAGTTCGTAAGTAAAAAGCCTTATAAAAATAAATGTATGACAAACTGCATATTGTCATGTTCGTAATGTTTTATAAAACGTATTTTGCGTAGTTTAGGAAAACGAGGGGGAAATGGCAATAGCCCGACTGCCCGAGGCCATTGAATTTTATATATTTTAAAAGTTAAATTGAATGGAATTCCCACTTGAAATTATTTTGTATCACATACACCTTATACCTCCGTATAACTTGACCGACCTATATATGGGTGCATAATATTATATCGAAAGAAAATGTTTGATTTTGGTTGTTTATTCGATTGCTCCTATATTAAATTGCCAATTATTGGTCCTCCTCGGCGAGGCTTGCTTGAATCAATTTATTTATTTCACAACATCGCAACACTTTTCCGTATAGAATTTTTTTCATCACTCTCATATTATTATGGCAACTGTAATAATGAGGACATTTTATTATATTGGCTGCTTAAAATTGGGCCCGTACGATATGCTGTAACTACAGCATGGCAAGTACCTTTATATTATATTATGCACTCGATTTCGATCTCTGTAATAATATAGAATGAGGTGAAACTATCCGAGATTTATACTTCTACCCGAAAAATGTGGGTAACGATTAAAAACTTGATTTAAAAAACACAACACACCGTCGGAAACCAATATAGGTACGTACGACAGTTATAATGATAATATGTTGGTACATTTTATTATGTTAATCGAAAACGGAAGTTTTTTTATATATTTTCCTCTCTCTCGTCACGTTGTAATTTGTATTGCACGACGAAAAATTAGAATATTAATGATAGTCTCTGGGAAGTGTTGCTCATGATTGTCGTTTTTCGTTTAAACCGCAATCGGTTCTCGCTGTGTTTTATTTTTCAACATTATAATATTATATCATATTTTATTAAATATGCCAACAGATTGTACGTCTTGTATTACCTATAGTCGCATGTCTCCTCGATTTGCATGCCCCACAAACTGTTTTTGAGAAGACGTTTATGCAAATATATTTAGCACGTTATTCGCATAAATAAAACATACGATCATTTTTAAAACTCGTTCGAAATTAGTTTTCCAAAAAAATTGGAAATGGGCCATGTGTCTCCCCCAGCTTCCCACTCGAGTGAAGGATTATATGGATTAATACGATTTACTTCCTCACGGCACAAATTACTGTACGAATTCGCTATACGACGTTTACCCGGAAAACACAAATTGCCTTTTGTCCTGTTTTGCCTGCCTTTAGCTCTAATCACAAATTTCTGTGGTTTTTTTTTTTATTTTAACGCGTACTAAGTATATCGCATGAGTCTTTTACATATGACTGCTATGGGGTGGAGAGGAAACAAAACCAAGTGATTTCCCGAGGGTGGAATAGTCGATTGCCGATTGGGCACTTAACTATACAAGCATAATTATTTCATTCATTATTACAATAGTCATAATCATTATTATTATCGCGCACTATTATATTATTATTATACTGTGACTTCTTTATACGACACGGCAATATAGACACGTTTCGTACAGAGTTTTTTTTCCATAATATTAATAAAATATAATGTGTATAGTGGCATCCCGATACGTCATAATGTGTGCGCGGAACTAAAAAACAAATTCGCTCCGTCATTATTGTAGTTATTACCGTAACGAATGTTTTTTTCCTAAGCATAACCCAAATCACGGTCGACGTTACAATCGTAATAATATTATAAATATGTATATACATATATAACACTCAGAGTTGCAGCCCGTCCAACACCATAAGAGTAGTATAGCTATCTATTTAGCATATTCAAATAAACAGCGTTCGTACACCACGATTACCGGAGTTATAAACACAACCATACCGCGGACGGCCATTGCCAATGAACCGGTTTGGTTAGGTCATGTTTTCCCAACGAGTGGGCATAGCCATACTACGAGCACATTAAATTACACATTTGTTAACCCAGAAAACTAGAAAATGTGAAATTAAAACATCGTTATTGTTTTCATCGCATCAGATTGCGTTTTATCGTGGTACCTATTCGCTATTATACAATTAGGTAGGTAGTTACCACCTACTTACGTGTCTTTATCTTTTATTGCCATACTGTTCAAACAATAATGACAATAATATATTCTGTCGGGAGTACCAAAAGTCATATAATAATATTATACAGCAGCATGACATTTTGGTAATTATTAGTCCAATATATAAATTGGAGATTTCTGCCGTTTTTGGAATATTCCCGTCACGGTTTTCTACAAAACATCAACATAGCACTTATTATAGTGACCGTTAGGTTTGCCCAGAAAAAAAGAAGACTGCAATCATAACCGATTATTTGGCTCATAATTTATATGGGCACACTACCATTTCATCTGTAATACATTTAACCGTGTTCGGACATAAGAAACCATTTAATCATTTCAATAATACATATAACTTGTCATCTAAAAAATATATAAATAGATACGTATTTCAGTATTTGTAAAAATCTTCTTTTGTTAATGATTATACTTCACGTGCATCTACAATTATTAAAAAACGTACCTACAGTGGTGGATTTAAGGGGGGGCGGAGGGGCCTGGGCCTGCCATGGCCAATCTGATGTGTTAGTCTTATTATGGTGCGGCGTAAACGTATGAGTAATTAAATAACATAATAAAAACATATTTCCCCCTCATCCAAAAAAAAATCCTAGATACATTGAGTACGAATAACACCTACTTAAGTAGAGTATCAACGATTTTATGAATTTTTATTTTTCCATGTTTGTACTTAAACTATTTAAACGACCACAGGATGCTATATAGTACTTACCTATCTACGTGTTTTATATCTTATCTACCACTGTTAAAAATAACAATGATAGTATTAGTGTCTTACTATCATATTCCGTCGGACTGAAAAGCGTTCCAAAAGTCTTTTAATATAATCGTCCCATATATAAATTAGAGATTTCTGCCGTTTTTTGAATATTTGTTTTCACGGGTTTCTATAAAAGATTAATAGAGCACTCTTATAATAACCGGTAGGTATATAGGTTCTCTATAAAAATTCGCAATCATAACTATTATCATGACTATTTTCATCGCTATATGAACACAACACCATTTTCAACTGTAATACACTTGACCGTATTCGACCTTAGGTACATAAGAAACCATTTAATCATTTTAATAACACAAATAACTCGTCATTTAAATAAAATATAGGTAGGTATACCTACTTGTAAAAACGAATTTCGTAAATGATTAAGGTTCACGAGCGCTTACAGTTATTAAAAAACTTACCAATAATTATATATTGTTATAACTTGACGAGTTTCAACGATATTATGAATTTTTTCTTTTATCTAGATATTTCACTTTTCACTTAAACTTTTGAAAATACCACACATAAACAGTACTCTAGAGAAGCTGAGAACCTTTAAGAAAAATGTTTTGGTTCGTTAACAAAACTATATATAGGCGATTCTTGTTACTTGTAATCACATAGTTTTTATTCAAATTTTTCATTAACTGAACTCGAAATATACACCCGCTGACGACTCGAGCGCAAAGGCCCAAGTGTAGATACGTACCCTTGAAGTACTGGAATATTTTACATAATATTTTATAACCTGGAATATTTTTACTATTAGAGCGTATTACACTTCAAAAGATGTCTCTGCCTAAACTTTTGTAAAAATTCCATAAATATTAATTAATATTACATTATATACCTACTCCGTCCTTTATCCTTTCTCCGAGTGAATTTTAATTACGGACCGTCATATAGTACTCTATTATAGCTCAGCATAATATGCTGATACAATGTATAGGTGTTCAACGACTACTTTTTGTGTTGAATGTCAGTAATAATTTATCTTTGTAAATAATTCATGATGAACACGAGTTCAGGTATAATGTAGGTTGGTATATTATAATATACCTCGTATGTAATAACGCGTTATTATACAACTGACGGTTGTCGTAGCCCGTAGGCTATAAACCATCTGCAGTATATTCGAAGTTAAACAACCAAATTAATGAAACGCATAATCATAATATTGGATTTTATAATGTGACACGTTACGGGAATCGTAATAATTATAAAGTTGTAATAGTGCGCACGCGCATATCGTCTTCAGAATTGTACATTTTGTGGTTCACGCTGTGTATACATATTATATCCAGGGTTATGGTCACCATTACCAACCGTAGTGTTCATCACCATTATTTCATACTTTGATAAGACACTTGTTGGATTTCAAGTTTTTAAAATTTTTTATCATATATTATTATTAATGAACCACTTTTTAATTGTATTAAAATCTAATTATTTAAAGATATTATGGTATGTTATAGGTGTTGGTAGGTACTAAATACGTCAAATAGTTACAAAAGATGGAATTTTACTGCATTAAAAGACATTGTGAGCGGCGTGCTTAGTGAACAGCCCGTATAGGTACAGCGATCGGCCTATTATTAACATAAGGCATAATTTTTGTATAGGTTCTTCTGTCAAACTGTGAAAAACCGGGCAAGATGGTGATATTTTAATTTCGCAGTATGGACGTGAAAATATAATATACGAGAAATTAGTAACGATGTATAAATATTATTTATATATGTACGTAATATATTGTTCAGGTTCTGCTACCGATTTTATGTTCTCTTTTTGTAATATTTTATTTTGTGTGGATGCCATGAACACATTATAACATGATAATAACGATAATATAACACAGGGACAGGGTGTAAACGACGGTATAATGTTAATATGTGTACTTCATATGTAGTTAGTTTTACACTTTAAAGGCTTCAGAGAGTTTGTTGTTTACGCTTTACATTACTGAAATTGAGTAATTCAAAACAATTGTATTATATTTAAGCTGTCGGGAAAGGAGTCACTGAGGCAAATTGAGGATTGATGGGTATCCATCATACACAGCTTAATAAAGTTCATTGTTATAATATTGACATATTGTGATACTCTTATAATATTATAGGTACAGCACAGCAGTCGATTTAATCATAATTTTCTCATAATATAGAATGTAAATATTTTGATAAGGTTACTAAATATTAAGGAAAAATCATAATTGTGACTGTTTTGCAAAAATTATGAAAAATTAGAGGAATTTAAATTACCTTTAGGACAATCGAAAATGGGAGAAACCTCAAAACAATTAAACTAAATCCTCGCCGATTTCGAAACAAAAAATTTAGGGGACCCTGTACGTTATTATATTATATACCTATATGATAGGTACTGTATATAGAACATAGACATTAATACTTATATATTATACTCCCGTAACTAGTTAAATAATTAATAGAGGGAGATTCCGGTCATTGTCAATAATATTATAGTATGATATGAACATCCAACTCCTTTCGGGAGTATCAGCTAGGTACTTCAGTATATTGTAAAACGGTTGATTCAAATAATTGATTACAATATAAATTATAATATTTATGACAATTAATTGATCATTATAATCTTCACAACAATAAACTCAACATAGTTTATATATAGGTATACAATAATTAAATACATTTTAAACTGTTCTAATTAAATTACGTTGTAATATATATGTCAATACAGCACTGACAATAAGCTACCATGAGCAAGCATAACACTGTAAGTGTCACGTGGACTTATGCTAGTATATATATATATATATATATTATATATTATATTTAACGAACATAAATAATAAGTAGGTAATAATAATATTATAATATTGATAACATATCATATTATTTTTATTATTTTATGAACAATTTATATTATGCTATTTTAGAAGAAAATAATTTGGCGATAATAATAATTTTAGTTATAGTTCATATATGGAACTTGAAAGTTTAAGTGTGAACATTTAATTATTAATTTATATCGATCGTCTGGCGATAAATCAACGACCTATTGTAAAGCTTTTGTTCGGTTCGGTTCGGCGATCAGCTTGAAATACAATACGCTATCGGATATCTATAGGACCCAGAAATGTGTGTCACGCTGCAGGGTTAGGTCAAAGTCATAATATGGTCTGACACTCTTACAGTTCAGGCTACATAAATATAACGATAATAATATGATATCAATTTATCGTCACGTGAAATCACCGATCTACAGAAAGCAGTGTGGCCATTATTTATTATAAGCACACAGCACACTATCACGATTATTTTCCATAAATCATAAGTACCTACCTGTATAATATCATATTCACAATGCGTGTAAGTACTATAATACCAGAGGTCTTCAATCCCCCCGCGGCCCACCTTGTCTTATTTGAGACCCGTGAACACATTTTAAGCGTTAGTATGCATGTATTTTTTAATACATTATATGAATAGTTTATAATACACACATTTTTGTTACGAATGTGGCCCGCAAGATTTTTTAAAAATAATAGGCTGTTTAAATCTGTTGAAGACCCCTTGCCTAATATAAGTATACTATGGCTGTTATGATGACTATACAGCTGATATACTTTTGATGTATCATTAATTCGTCATACCGTTTTGAATTATTCTTAAATCTGGTTGGATTTTATCATTAATTGACTGTATATTTTAATAAAGTTCCAAATATATACAACAATAAATGTAAAATATAATATATAGTGTTAAACAATTTGACGGCCTCAAGTTCTCCTCGGATGATACAGAACAAGTACCTATGCAACTTGGCCATTTTTAAACTGTTATTATTACTAACTTATTTGTCTTATTATTATCGATTATTATTTTATAGAGAATAATGTTCTACCTACCTACGTATAGTTTTAGTTATTAAAGTATTTTTTTTAGATTCATAAACTGTAACTTTGTAGCTCGTGGATTCCGGCAACAGGTGTTTTTTGTAAATAATATTTATACAAATGTATAACATATTATATAGAGTACTGATATAGATTAAATAAAAACATACTATTTGTTAATAGATTTTAAAAAAAAAAATGTTTCTTATACTTTGTAACATGTTAACTTTCTTCAGATTTAGCTTTGTGACAAGAAATATGCCTAACTATTATAACATACAATTAACATAATGCCTTAACAATATGGTTATTTAATAACAATGCAATTATTCAATGATTAAAAATAAAATTAAAATTAATAAAATGTTTGAACTAAAAATGTAAATTAGTATAAAAAAGTTTATAAGTATGAGTGTATGACATGATTTGATTTTTGACATTTTTAAAAAATTAAAACAGAATAAACAAAATACTATTATTTTACAATACTCATTATTAGTAATATTTAAGTATATAAGTATATACTTATTTATTTTGATGAACTAGATTTTTATGTATACGATACATTATTTGTATAAGATGATACGATAAATAAACTATTTCTATTATAAAAAATAATTTATTATTTTTCCACATAAAGTATTCAAACACTGCCCAGAGGGAAGTTGAGCTTAATGCTATCCACACGCATAGAAAAAAGTAGCATACCAACAATGAACCAGTAACACAGCTGGTCTTGGCTAGAGGATATATTGCTACATAAGAAACCACAGAAAAGTAAATAATTTTTTTCTTTCGACTGGTTTTTCACAATACTTGTAAATAATATTTTTAAAAGAACTCCGAAATCAATGTAGTTATTATGTACTTACCGAATGTTTCGATATCACACAAATACGCCTGAAGAGATCAAAAATTGTAACAACTTTAGTAGGTTAGAATATGGCCTAATATTCTTAGAACTGTGAAATCGACATATCATAATTTATGGTTAATTTATTCATACGCCTAGGCAATTCTATATTTGTATATAATTTTGTAACATTAGTCTGATAGAAGATAAACTGCCTGTCTACCACCTGTATATTATAACAACAATATTAGATAGTTATATTGCTAGATTTTGATTTTTAGTGAAAAATATATTTTTTCATTTTTGGGTTATTGAAAACGACTGGTTATTACGACGGTTACCATAATATTTATTATTTATTAATTAGGTATTAGATTATATTTTGGGATTAGAAATTTGAAATAAGTGGAACAAGCAGTTCACCGATATTTATGTAGGAACATTCTAACTAGCTGATGTTTATGATATTACCTACTGCTGAAGTTTTTTTTGTACATTTTTCCGTTTGGAATCAAACATTTTCAAATGATCGAATTTATTACGCAAAATGTACTCCAAGAGAGTGCAGTCGATTTCACGAAAAAATTGTTCAGTCATAAAACGTATGTCTGTCTCGTGAAATGGATAAAAATAATAATCCGGTTAATGAATACTACTACGGATTTCACTATGTGTATGAGCGTAAAGTTCGTGAACTGGACATTCATTTCGTGAAAAGATCGATGTCGCGAAATGGTCGAGACATATATATTTTTTATTTAATAATATCTATAACGCAAAATCGGCATTATTGCATTGCTTACACGGTCACTGCCAGCAAAAACGGGTTTGGTATCGGCTAAATTGGTAATTTTCAAATTCAAGTTTCAAATATCTGGTCATATTTTAAGTAGGTATCTCAGTGTCGAATAATTATATAGGAAGGTATAGGTAAGTAATATGGTCAGGTACATGGAATCGCATAATTTCGTTTGGAATTTTTCGTTACAGCATCAGTTTCCTTATTATCATTTTTACTAAGTATCCATTAAAAATTAATCAATGACAAATCTAAATTAATAACTATTCTTTAATTGATGAAAAATAATAATATTACATAGTTATATGCGAGTGTATATTTTTTTCTGAGTAAACGTGTCATCGCTTGCACACATTTTCACTTATGAACTAATATTACTTACAAGGACTTGATAGAAAAATCCACGTCCGTCAATGACAAAATGAAAACGCTTAGTTTCTAATTCCTTGAACTGGTGACAATACAATTCACAAAAAATTACCTAATTCTTAAACAAAAAAATTAAATGTACACAATATTTGCATAACCCTTAAAAATCTATCGATCAAAATATGTATTAAACGATAATCTGTTTGCCAAGTCAAATTGTTTTTTTTTTTTTATTCCTGTGAATAGCATACATTATATTATAGTAATTAAAAACGTTATTCCTGATCGACGGTCATCATTCAAAATTCAAATAATTTCGAAGGTCGACAAATACTTTAAAAAAATTATAAACATACTAATACACGTACGTTATCTTGTCAGAGTTGAGTTATATATAATTTAAAAATTCAATTTCATTGAAGTAACGTAACATAGGTAATATTAATAATACAAAAATACTGAATAGGGGACCAGTATAAAAAAACCTGTAAAGAAAATCCAACTTCATATAATAATTATTATGTTCATGAAATGTATCGTACTATGTAGCACACATTTTTAGATTGTATATTACATACTGTTAACATAATTTTAAATTTGTTCATAGAATGTTGAGGGTTTACAAAAAATAGCTATAAGATCGTGTAACATATTATGTCATATCATAATATACTAAAATCTCTGAGCACACTTCTGAATATATTAATAAACTGACACACAAACATAATATTATTGAATACAATGTATTATTCACTGTAAGTCCATTATTTTGTTTTATCATATTTTATTCATCTGTTATGGATACTGAGCGATGAATGTATTTATTTTACAATTAGGTGTGTTTTTTTATTTTCTTTTTCTTTTTGTGTTTGTCATCACTATTCGACTTTAAACGTTGTGGGTAAAAAATTGGTACTATTAAATTCATCATTTATACAATATGATTTAATTTTCTATATTTCTTCTACATAATATTATAGACATGTAATATTTAAAACTTTTTTTTTTATTTTTTCTCTAAAAATGTCGATAAAAACTGTTTCACTTGGTCAAGAATCTTGAAAATTTAATATAAGATTCCTCATATCATGTTGTTATTACCTATAGCTGTTTAAGAATATTAAAGATACCTACGTAGTCACAAGATACAAATCATAATTTTTTTTGCAAGAATTTGAAAATTAAATTTTACCGAAATTATTTTATTTATACATTATTTGTACATAATTGTTTAGTCAACAATTTCAAAATGTTCAATTTGTCAAGTTAAGGATTGAAAATATTAAACAAATATCCTTATAAGTATCTCTTAACGTACCTATCCAAAAATCTAATAATATATTATTATAATTGTTTTTTGTTGACATTTTAAGTTAAAATTTGTACCCAAAATTAGATAAAATGTTATTTTGTTGTAATTTAAAAATATTCAAAGTGGCTACTTGAAATTTGTAACGTACCTATATTAATATATTTTATGCACACAATAACAATTTCAAATGCTAAGTTCTTGGAAAAAATGAATACAACCTATTAGTGATAGTAAAACAAATTAATTTAGTTTCAATATAAATATTCAATAAAATTTTCTTAGTATTATAGAGGCTTGCACGCATAATAATTTTTCGTATTCAATGATTAAATTCTAATATAACTTATAAATTACAGCTAGTAACTGTAGGTACGTTACTATGGCACCCCTTAGCCAGAATTATTCACAAAAATTTTATCATTAGTTATTAATCAAATCGTAACCATTCTTAACCACATATTCGGAATTTGTAACTTGATTTCCAAACAGAATATTCATTTCTCTCCTGTGACTTGCTCCTCAATAACGGAGTGAACTATGGACAACTACTGTTCGACAGAGTGATTACGTACTTTCCCGTTTTTTTTGTTTTGATATCTGATTTAATTTTTTTCAATAAATTGTAGCAACTCAAATTATCCTGCGAAGTTTTAAGTCAAACAAAACATAAAGTCATCCTAATATTGGGTCTACCGATGGTCAAAGACAATACATTGGTGCCCTGAGTTGTATATAACAATAGAGTTACGACCTTGTTCGTCTGCATGCGTCAATTATAGATAATATCATCGTATTCATATGATTGGAACGATGTCTATAATTTGCCACTTTCCACATTATCAGGCCCAAATCAAGTCTACTCGGGGCCCATCGTTTTTATTGGGTCCCTACAAAACAATTTAGCCTATCAAAACACATTGTTTATTATATTATATAATGCGCTTAAAAAAAATCACACGTAATATGTACCTAATTTATTTATTGTCAAATAATAATAATTGTATGTACATATTATTATACATAATATTCAAGTACAATAATAAAAAAAAAAAACTATCACTCTTATAAAATATAATACTATAATAATATAAATGGTTTCCGCTAAACGATAATAATAATATGTGTAAGAATTACAATAAAATATAATTATTATAACGATTTCCGGCACCCGAATGTCGACTACAACATATAGTGGAATTGTCACATCATCATCTCATATAATAACGGGTGTGCTGATAGGTAGGTAGGTAGGTATTATAATATTATAGGTACTCGTAATACGTTATATAGGTATGTGCGAAGCGTGGGTTACTTTTGGCAGTCGAATAATATAATATAATGATGTATAATAATAATAATAATCTGCAGATATTCCTCCAAACTACCCGCCGTCGTCTCTGTCCGAGTCTGCCGACGAGACAATCCTCCGGTAGCATTATTATAATATTAATAAAATAGGTAATAAATTCTTATTTACACTGCCGCAGCAACTCGTTCTCGTTCGCATTATATTATATTATTATTATTATAAAGGTATCTGGTGGTACTCGCCGCGCAAAAAACTCGTTTCGAAACGCAGGACGTGGACCCGAATATCGTAATATTATTACCATCATTTATCGTTATGATAATAATAAATTATTATTTTTTCCGGCCCGAACACAGCATAGTTTTGCCTATGTCTTGTGTATACCTATTTATATATCGAGGCGTTCGTATATAATATGTTATACGATTACGACTTACGAGTTTGTCGGACCCGGTCCTATACCACCGCCGACAATAACAACATTTTTGGACGTGAAATAAAACGATATGACGATGACGTGTTGGCCCCCAATCTCGCGAAAAAGTTTCATTTCCACAGTCGTCAATAGATCATTATTTATTTGAATGTATTTGGAAAATGATTCGTACCTCTTCGTATCACTGAGACAGAGTCAATATTAAAATATTTATTGATAAACCATTTTTATCCGAATAGGCGCAACTAAGTGTGGTCTAAGGCTCAGCACTCCCAAATATTTTTATAATACCCTAAATATCCTGATTAATTGTGTACCTACTTAACAATACTGGTGCATTAATTTCAATAATGTGATCAATATAAAATTGGCTACGAACCAGCACGAGGGCATGTCGCCGTGACACAAGAATGGTTTTCAACCTCATAACTATAAAATATATTTAAAAAGATTTAACAAGTAAATTAAAAAACGAATATAACAATATTAATAAATGTGAAACTTAAGACAAGAGAATTGCTTTAATATAGATAGTTTCTTGTTACCTTAAACTTTTGTTAAAGTAATGAATTATGATTATTATTAATAATATTGTGAATAACAGAGAATAAGAAAGTCCAAAGAATAGTTATTCGTAACTTAAGCTTTGTATAATTTTAGTACTCACAAAATATAAATTCAGGTTCATATATTATGTTTTTTGATGATTCAAAACTTATAGGTAGCAAAACATCAAAATCAGACATTTTTTTTACAATATACATTATTATATTGTTCATTAATTATTAGTTATAACTTACTTATTTAAAAAAAATAGTACACACCATAATAATGTAGTAGTACCCACTTTCGACTTTATTACGTTTAAATTAGTTGTTGGTAACTGTTTAATGTGTGGTACCTGTAAGGTTTCAAATTACATCTCTGCAAAGTTCTTTTTGTCAAGTGTCAAAGTTAACATGGAGGTATATAAAATTAACTAAGAATGAGTAGGGCATGCCACCGTACCTACTTAATATTGGAATTTGGAAAGGTTCCTATAGTTCAAAAGTAACAGCATCATTACGTGTAGTCAGTGTAGTCGACAAAAGTCACATTATTTATTGTGAAATATTATTCCCTTCGATTTACCGATACAAACTTAATAAGGTCGCACAATAAGCGATACACGTGACTATTAAAAATAAGAATATTGGCTTTAATTTGTTTTTAATACTTAGAAACGCAAAGAATTTATACAATCCTATAAATAATAAATTGTTCATAATCTATAATAATTATCGTTATAATACCTTAGACGTGATTGAGCAAATTAATTTGTAACAATTAACACAGCAAAAGTAGTATCAATTATAAATAGTTGATATCGTCAGATTAAACTATTTTTTAAACGAGAATATAATATCTTGTTGATTTCTAAAAATAAATATCGTATGCATCATAATATTATAATAGGTAATTATAAAAGATACAAATCTAAAAAATTTGTTTCCAAAGATTTGTAAACTGTTGTGTACTGTGTACATAATATATCATTTATCATACGTCATTAATATATATGTTTTGTATTAATATTAAGTTTACATGTTTTGGGCAGTCTAATTGGCTGAAGATGAAATCAAAATAATTTATGACTTGGCTAGTGTCCATATTAAAACGAATACCATTTACAGTATGTGTATATATAATTGAGTTGTAAGGTGTATATTATGAAAATTGAATTTTTTTTGTTTTTTTCAGGCTTGGCAAATATTATTTAACATTTTTGAATTTTGATAGCATTTTCATTGATACAATAATCCAAAGGTATGCTTATTGCTTGATATCATACATTTATAAGCTTTACGTGGAAAGGGATATAACCAAACCATAAGAGTAGTATTAACCGTTGATTTTAAAATCAATTGTAAAATAACTACTATAACTAATAATGTTCAACTGTGGGGATTGTACTATAGCTATTAGCTGCTGTCGAGTTGCAAACTACCAAAAATCAGTATTTTCTCAATCATGTGTTAATTATATTATAAGTGTAAAATTATACTCAGTAATGACTTCAGATTCATTTATAACACAGTTTGTCACAAAATACATAATAATATTATTATATTATCATAATAGATTCGTTTTGAATGCTGTGCCGTCAATATAATAAATATAAGACATTATTCTGGAAATGTATTGCTTACCGATAAAACCGCATTTATCTTCAACGAATGATATGAGGACAATAAAAAAATTATATGTCAATAGGTAGGTACTTAATAGTATGAATAATAAAATTATAATATACAATATTACAGTCGAGCCTCAAGAACTCAAATCTCAAGGGAATAAAAAAAAATTGACTTGTACACCTCAAATACATATCTTAAAGACACTTCAAGAACAAAAAAAAAAATTCGAATTACCATCGAGGTTTTCGGGTTATTACGAGATTCGAGTTATCGGTTGTATTATCAATTATTATTTAAAACTTCGAAAAGATGATTTAATATTATTAGTCTGCAACTAAATATTAGTTCTAATATCGTTTATATTAACCGTCATTTTTGGTCCACGAGCGTATAGTTATTATTGTCACGTTTGTTAGATGCCATTTTCTCGAATGTGCAGAAAGTGACGGTACCAAATCTCTGTAACAAACCGCTCGTCTGTGCTGCCGACTGCAATTTATTTCGTGCGACAATTTAATCGCACAATAATATATAATAATGTAATATCGGACGCTCCGACATTAGTAATTTTAGTGTTCGCAAATGTAGAACATACGTCAGTAATTATTAGTTTCACCGCTGTTAATTACACGTATAGTCGAGAGTGAGCACGTACAATGTATTAATTTTTTCGTCTTGCGTTGTACTAGCGAACGGTTTTTTTTATTATCATCATCATCATTATTATTATTACTATATAAATCTGTTGTAAGTATTCCGACTCGAATAAAATATCTAATCATCAGTTTAACCCGCAATGTATTGCGTTTTCGTATTACAATGATGAATGTTTAAAATGATAATTTATCATTATGTTAAATCATTATACGTAAAACCGTCATAGGGTCAACGGTATGGATTTTTGTTTTTCGAGAATCGAGTGCTTAACGTTTACGAGTAAAAAATATTCGTCGGCTTTTGTTTACTGGGCAAGGTCTTATTGCACTTATTTTGGTCAAATTACACTTGGGACAGAAAATGGTAGGCTTTTCGTTCGAAATTCACATTGGTTCAAAAAAGGTAATTTTTTAATTGCATTCATTCCGGCGATTACATAATATGATAGCTATTTATTAACAAAATATATCAATGGACGGTTGGAAAAATATTATATATTTTCTATATTTAAGTATAAAGTGTATTATTTGTATTATAATAATAACTTATAGCTGCAATTCAAAATCAATAATAAAAATATATTTTATTATTTTAAAATTAATAAACAGTGATCTAAAAATTAGGTTTTTTTTAAATATGTATACAGGTATAGTTTGAATATTATAAATATAGTTTGAATATTAAAAAAATAAATAATAATAATATTAAAATAATATGTATTTATGTTTATATTCCTAAATTAATAAAATTATTCAGTGTCACCTAATTGATGGACACATACATGCAATTGTCAACTAAAATTAATATTAATAAAATGAGAGGATTCGAACATTAATAAGGCTATTTGAATATTTTGGTTTATGTAAGGAGTACAGTCCAACAATACCCGTGTTTCTATGTACCTTACTACATGTACATTCACCTAAAGTTAATTAGGCATCTATCTGTGCAATAGTGATTATATGTACTTACCAGTTACCTAGTAGTTGGTGTAAAGGATTAAATCAAAAACTTCACTGTTACTGTATATAGTGGTTGGCTATTGTATTTTTTTCAGCACAGGAAACAATGTATTTTAATTTTGCGCTTTTGACATAATAAAAAGTAAGGAAGTCAAAAATTAAAAAAAGTAAAAACACATCTCAGTGGGGCTTACTTCATATTTTATTTTTGCCGTTCAAAATATGTACCCACATTAGAATTAATATGTTATCAATCTGACCCTGACATCGGTGGAATTTACATGCTTCCCTATTTTTTATGCCACGCAGGGTTATTAGAGGTTACAATCATTATAACATAAAATCAAAACTGCTCATCTAGTATAAGGTTATCAAAATATATTGAACTTAAAATTGTGCCCCTAAACGCTTCGTGTATAATATTTTATACCCATAGCCTATAGGTATCTCATATAATATAATATAGTGTCTGTTCGGGTCGCCTTGTCTCCCCCCCCCCTGAGTGGCTTTGAATTCAAACAAATGAGGTCACATGAATATTACTGCAGTCGTCGTTACCTGTAGAGGCGCTTGTTTGAGTGTGGCACGCACAGCTGTATATATTACGTGTGGGATTTAGACGTTGTTGCGTTGAGAGTTGTAGAGACTTGTTGCTTTTTATTTTTGGATAACGGCCATAACCCATTTGTTACGCGTGGCGGCTGTTGTCCGAGTAAAGATAAATATAGATCACAAACGTCATCGTTATACAATGTATGAGTATTATGAATTTTGGGCCCGGAAGTTCATATTGAGCACCAGGTAACCGATAACTACTGAAATACGAGTGTGAGTTTGTGCCATTGGCAAAAATAGCAAATGATAATAATATGGCAGATGACTAAACAGACTAGTTACAATGCCTATTTTACTATTATTATTATTATATCTAAACTGATAAGTGATAACTCATGATTAACCATTTATTAGTGGAATTATAGCTATATTTATCGTTTTTGTGAATTATTTTATTAGCACAAGTAAAAATATTTCAACAATATTATTATTATTGATTAGAAAAATAATCTCATTGATTTCGTTAAGCACCAAAACTCTTGAAATTTATAGATTAACGGTTAGCTCTTCACATTGACATCTTCAAAAATTTTAAAACCAAAAATGAATTGTTGACCTCATTGTTCACGATTAAACTTGTTCAACAGGTAAAGGAACAAATATTATAGTCTAAACTATTAAAACTATTGATCATAAATCCAATATGATCTTCGGCCAAAAGTTTAATAATTACGCCATTTTTTCTCAAACTTATATTTAATCAATTTGTTTGTAGTAAAGAAACCAAACACTTTTAATGGTGCAATATAAGCCGGAAATAATAACATATTGAACAATATCTATTATCACCGTCTTCAGTTTTTTGTAAGCTACCGTTACTGGATAGAGACATTTATTTGAACCGAAATTCGAACCTTACAACTCGCCAGCTCAACAACAGCTGATATACCTAGATAAATTCGATGAGTCAAGCTCCCACTCTGCTGTTTGGGGCCATTATCAATATATTAATATCATGTACCTAAATGAAATAGTTTATTATTATGACTGTGTGGATGAGTAACTATTTATATTTTATTATTATTACTATTATTACTATAATAAATTGTTGTTACATATTATTATAGCCTCGTGTGCGTTTGTCTCTTAATGATAACGTACATAAAAGTACATCGTATTAAAATAATGTGATAGGCTGTTTAATAATATTGTTACACCTTTCTTGTAAATAATTGCAATTGGTTTCGCGGTCGTCCGTCGTTACCGACGTGGAGAGGTCGAGGCAAAAACCAAATGCGAAGTGAAGAGGAAGAAAGAGGAAGAAGAAGAAGAAGGAAAAAAAATAGTAATAAAAAACCACAACGCTCCGTGCCGTTTAGTACAATGGCGATCGTGTTGTTCTTGGCCGTTGACACAGTTTCGGATGTTCAGAGTATATATATATATATTCATATTATACAGGTATTATACCTACAATACCCCCGCGGGGAAGGGAGAAAGTAGGCTGCAGTCGAGGGCAATGCACTGTGGGCACAACACGGACGACCGTGTGCCGTCGTCGTTGGCACTGATGTTCGCATGCTATTATACATTGTGTGTGTGTGTGTGTGTTATTACAGGTATATACCCGTGTACCGATTACCGGTATACACTCGACGTGTAATGGGAGGGGGGGGGGGTGGCAGAGTTTCGGCGCACGTACGATATTATATTATATACTATTATCTCACTCGAAGAAACTTTCTTTCCGCCGGAAAAGTCCGACCGGCGTCATTTTTACTGTTACACTTCACGACCGTAATTACTAGCCTTAGCACTTCGTGAATCGAGCGCCACGAGAGGTACATCGTCAATATACATCGCGCATAATAATAATAATATGAGCATGATATTATGCTATATGGAGGTAATTACTGCTATGGGCAATATAGTCACGAACGATCGTGGCCCTCGATTGAAAAGCAACCGAAATATTACAATATACCCACACTATCGTTATATCACACGTTTCTCTCCGATATTATTATTAGCGATGTTATATGGGCGCGAACCGTTTGACTACGGTAGGTACATGACCGATCAGAGAATCGATCTGACGATTTTTAAAAAAATTATATATCCCAACCGAACTCTGACCTATGTTGGGTGCGTATATCGAACTTATAAAATCCATAAACAAACTAGCGGCTCGAACATTGATATTACAATATTGATATATTAGTTAATTATACCGGAATTAAAACCTTTAGTCTTGCTGAACTCGAGAAACCCGTTGACAAATGACAATAAGCTAGATCAAACTTCCACAAAATATGTCTGAAAAGAAATTTCCCGGGGGATGTGAACGGCAAAACGAATGCACTCAACTTGTTTTCATGACTCAAAAAGTCATGGATTCAAATTCGAGAATCGTGCGTCAAATTGACGGAAAAATGACGGTATAATTTGGTGTGTTGGCAGCCTTCTTTATAATATATAGGAACTAGCTAGGTGACGTTCCGGTAATGGGAAGCACGTCAAAAACCGGACAAAGTTCATCCGCACGAATCCTGAGGTAGATCGTGACATGCTTCAGACGATGTCATTTAAAAACGGTTATAGGTCAAAATATATTCGAAAAACATTTACGTCAAAATAAAGTAGCTACCTATATATTATATTGTACAATTTTTAAATAATAGCAATACAATAATATAGTGATATAACATCTTATAACGGTAATTATTACTAACCAATAATCCTGCATAAATAATGAAAGGAGCACTAAATATTGGAGTGGCAAAAAATTGAAAAATTGAAAAATTTCTGTTGGGGGGAAGGGATGTAGTGAAGTGTACGTTAAATGTGCAATAAAGGTGTAAGAATGATACTACCACAGTAACACACTATAGTATTATTATTGTTATTATTATGTGATCGAGTCAAATGCGTCTAAACATATCAATACTGTAAAATATAATATACCAAGTATATATAATAATTAATAAGTAATAAGTATACACGAGAAACCCATCTAATAATCAACCGACGATTTATATCTCGTTAATATATATATTTTTCAGTCGACATACTACAATAACTTATGTAATAATTGCATATAATTTCAAGTTTTACCCACACAATAATTCCAGTATTTTTTTTTAAAATACAAAACTGATATTTAGACCAATCAACTTTAAAAACAACTATTGTAATTACGAATTAAATCAAATTTAATTAAAATATATAAATTAACTCATTCACTATTAGGGCGATATTAGACTTTTGATCGACTCACTGATGGTTAATTTAGTTCCAGCAATAAAAGTTTTCCACCTGATTAGTCAAGCTTAAATTCGTATTTGAGCCTAGTTTTTTTGACTGTATACTTATGCAATTTATGAATCGATATATTATTTTTTTTTTTTATTCAGTCTCAGTTTAATGCAACATTTTATTAGATTCTAACTGACTTAAAAAATAAGAGGTTCCGAATATAGGTTATAGGTTCACATTATGATTATAACATGGAATTTTGTATATCTTAGAAGTTACTCATACCTACGTATATGATCAGAATCATAAACATATTGTACGCAGCAACTGCTATATAGATATAACCACGAATTTAAGTTTAATTTTTGAATAAAAATGCACACCTACCTATCGGAAATGTATTTAAAATAAATAAATAATTTGTTTTGTATGCAAAACGTTTTGAAAAGGTGTATTTCATAACGAACGTTGACATGAATAACAAAATAAAATTATAATAAATTTGAAAAATTATTAAAAGGACGTAAAAACCAAACAAATATATAGGTAGATATTATACAGTAATATACACAAACAAATTGTAAATGGCTGTGAAAAAAACGCTTTTCGTGTATTAAAAACTCACCGTCCTCGGCTTGCATCGATTTATTTGAATCGCAACAACGCCGTCTCAACCCCAAAAGTCATCATACTTCGGAGGAGCAAAAATAATATTGCCTTCAACAACATTTTAAATTTGTTCGAAAAAAATTTGTCCATATTGTTATTTTTCAATTATTATTCAACATAATATTATGTATTCGCCATTACTCATTAGTGTCTTTGAACACTCAACGATAGTGATTCGCTGAAATGTTTTTACGAAAACGTGAAGTAATTAAGATACCAATATAAAATATATTATCTGTAATAAAGGTAGGTTGTAGGTTGTGGGTTAAGTATGTATGAACTATGAATACGAACTATATATTGTGTAACCTTATTGTAGAGTTTAAATTAAATGGCTCTTTTTCAGCAAGAGTATCGATAAACTTAAGACTAAAAAAAAAAAAACAATAACAATTAGAAAAAAACCTTTTTGCGATTTTTTTTTTTTGAAGTGTCTGAGGAGAGGAAAATTATGCGCTTTTTACATTTCCTTCCCAAGGAATCACTAGCCATGTGTATACTTATTTTCAAATTGAGAATGCATTTTAATTATTATTATTTATTATCGTTATTTCTTATGATAATTCTTATAGCAACATTTTTCGGATTCATCAAATTGAAATTATTCAATGCCTCGCGTACCACAATTGGCAGTATTTATTAGTTTATTAGTTAAACAATAATCCTTTACGGTCCGTATTGTACATATACTACATATTAAACATTTTTAGTATCTTAAAATATAAATTGCTAACCTAACCTTCAAGTAGAGTCGAAAATCACATAAGTCTTTTTTATTTTAAATGGAAAAGTTATTTTTTTAATTTTTATAATTGATTGAGATCTGTTATTTTATTTTAAACTCACAAAGCTTGTTATTTATTTTCCTTGTTATTAGATTCTGAGAAGAGCGAGGAAGCTAGTGGTTATACATGGCTATCTAAGACCTAAGTATAAAGTATAAAGTGATGAGCAAATTGCCTGTACAATATTATACATTAACATTCAAACACATGTATAATTATATATTCTTTGTCTTTTGATCGGTAGTTGTAAATAAAGACGAATTGCGCAATCAAACGTACAACTGCGAAACTAACTTAATTTCAGAAACGGAAATTCAATAAATTCAACAAATTACATTTTGATACAGACATAATGATATAGGTAGGTACACATTGATTAGACGACACAGCATGTGACACTTAAATTATAGGCCATTGTCAGTATATCAAAGTTGATACAACATAATAACAATACAATATAGGAAGCTCATTACCCCCCCCCCTTGAATCCACGCCTGATCTGCTGTAAGTATCAAGTGTCGGAGTGTAACTCATCATTGAGTAAGTGACTGTAAATGTAGTGTGGTATTGTAATGTAGTGCATTTTAAATTTTAATTCAACGATAACTCGATAATTGAGTAACTACGAAAACCGATTCCAAGCGAAGGTGGTCTGTCAACATATAGGCTATATTATTACTAAGTATATTTTTATGATATATTTTGTTGCTATAAGCTATAATATTTTGTAGTGATTGATTTTACTTTTATATTACCGCATAAGGTAATATAATAACAATAATAAAACAAAAAAACCGTAGGCCACGCGGTGGTGTGCGTCTCTCGCACGTATTGCGAGGGAGAAATCTAAGTCATCGGATGCGACAGGAAGGTTGCGGTCACTCCTGATGGAGTTTCGCACGCATTGACGTGGTGTTGACGCTTGTCCTTGGTACCTATGATATTTAGGGTATAACAATCATGACCTAACACGTTGTGACACATTTTATGCAAATCGACAATTACGTGTATTATTATTATTATTGTCACTGTCAATAATATTAATTTATTATTGCATGTCGTATATACTTGAAAGGTATTATTCGCTCACTGTACCTATAATTGATATCGTTATTATTATCAGACCCAGATCGAAGATAACGAAATGGGTCCAAGTGCACGTAGTACCCGAAATGTAGGACCTCAGTGATAATATTAGCACATAGGTAATTCGGAATATTTGCTTATAAACACATAAAATTGAAATATTTTAAACTATTTAACTTAAGTACGTCTTATAATATGTAGTAATACGTTTGCTTTATTAACTACCTTCATTTAAGTCAATAATAATTAATATATTTTAACATTTTTATAATATTAATTATTTGTTTTTTAATGCAATATTTATAATAATTAAATTAGTACTGGTGATTATATTATGTTAAGTTAAAAATTATAATTGTGTGTGAGTATATAGGGTACCGATTACTTTATTTTTTTTTAATATGTATAGTTTATATTACCCAAGAATAACGAAAAGCACCGACTGTAGGGTAATGATATTCATATGTAATGTCGAGTCTACCCAGGTAATGACGATAGTGCCTAAATACCATTCGATGTTATAAAATATAGGTACGTCATAAGAACAAGAAGTAAATCTATAGAGTTATGATTTTTTAACTTGTTATATTATTTTTTCTATAACATATATTGTAAGTATTAGTTCAGTGACTTCACGTACTATGTATTAGGTATAAAGACCATTTTGAATGTACACATTAAAGGTAATTTATAAAACTGAACGCAGTTATCGGTTCTTGGCACGTGGATTCTCGTAACGCCAATTCCACGAGCGCGTATAGTTCCTCCATCATTAATAGTAAACCAGCCAAACGTCAAGGCTGAGAATTAATAATTTAAAAAGTTAAAGTTAGCTTAAACGTTTAAGTTAGTTAATAAGTTCAGGAGTTATTTTTTCCACGATTTGTAGTTACTGTTAAGTTAATTCTCCACAGATTAAAAATATATTTGGATTTGTACAAATTTTTTTAGAAAAAAATATGCTAAATTGTAAACTCTCAAAGTGTTGAATTCACTATTTCGGGATTCCAATACTGATCAATAAAATAAAGTATATAAATACAACTAATATAAGCTATAGGTATTTATATAAACGACCATGTTGAAAATTTCAATTTCACCCAAACATGAATTTTAACATTCACAACAATCACACTACCAGGGTATGCATATTATTATGTAGTTCAACGTTTAAATATACGATATCGCGATCTCTTATAGATTAACTAAGAAAAAATTTAACTAATTTATAACTTCAGTTAGTACTAGCTACTATTGCCACTATAGACACCTACTTGGTATGAACTTTATTTCTATCAATGGATAACCTCCTTTTTCATAAGTTATACTTTTATAACTATTATTTTGACTGTATCTATGTTAGTGATTTTGTGTGTTTATAAACTTTTATCGAATTTGTTTATTGTGATAAGTAGCTGAAAAGTATGTAACTTTTAACTTAAGCTATCTACCTAGTGTTAACACTTAAATTAAATTTTTCTATGTCGACTAATACCTGAAACTCGTTACAAAAATATAGTCGACTATTATAGCCCAACCTTGGTAATAACTAAATGAAATATGTTGGTATATAATTATTATATTATGTGTGTATACCGTTCGTACTCGATGGTCGATGTAGGTAATATTATAATGACGTACGTTCGATAATATTATGATAGGTCCCTCCTATATATGCCACTACTACTGTAAGTTGGCAAACGACCCGTGTACATGCTATTATATTATTATAATTTATATTTCATACTACCGACACCGTTCGGAAGAACGTTTCATTTCGGGCGAATTAACGGGAAAATAATTACGAGTTTAACGATTAGAATTTTTTTTTTCGTAATTAATTCATGCACATAAATACATAATATTGTAATAATATTATAAACGCTCTACCACGTGTGCTCATAGGTACCCATTTGGGTGCGAAATCCTAGGCACCTACTATTGCAACACCACGCCGTCCGTATATCATTATTGTGCATTTGTGCACACATAATTAATTATTTTGTATTTTTTTTTTTTTTTATTAAAATATAATAATATTATACGGGCATGAACGCAAGTACAAGGGCAATTAGATATAGGTTCACATACAGCAATACGATGCATTCATACGGTATTTTTTAATAACAATAATTATATAATAGTAATTAGCAGTAAAATAAAAACGAAAAATTAACACCTATTTAATTAATTTAATAATTATTTGTAATAAAATATATATTATAATATAATTAAGAAAAAAATAGGAACTACTCTAGAAATACTATACTATAATACTACCTAAAAGGACTTTTAAAGTTTTAAAAGGAACCCATCCTACAGAGGAATTTTAAATATTTTTTTCTTTTCGTCGGTATATTATATATTAATTTTTAATACCTATCTATACTTCTGGTCAATAAACAAAAAGTATTTTTACCTCAAAAACATGTATAAAAAATATAAATTTGGTTCTGTGGTATAAAAAATATGTTATTTACGAACAAGGAAAACATTTTTATGCATATTTTTTTGTTTATTTCATGCATATTTTAACGGGTTTTAGTGCATAACATTTAAGCGCTCATAGTTATAATTATGTTTTTATGTGCTTGTAAGTTCCAAACCCTCGTAATAACGTGTTCGGAGTATGTTATAATATACGATTCACTGACGTTATCCGAACCGCCCCGTGTAATGTAAAATGTTCAACAAATATAACACACATACAATATAATAATATTATTATATGGGACAGGTACAGAATGTTTATAAATTCGAGATCACGACAATGTTTTAATGCATGGTTGTATTAAAAAATGTAGAAAACGGCGCCCTTCCGTGTGTAAATTGTGTTAATTTTTTTTTATTTTCCACACTATTATATTAAGGTCGAAGCCCTCGTGCGCACACGTCACACCCGCGCGCGATGCCCACACTCGTCATCAAACGCGCGTAATATTATATACACATCATTCATCATGCACACCTCTTCACCGACTGATCCTCGGCTAGTGAGTGAAATAATTTGCATACTTAAAATATAATATAGTATAATATTTTGATATTAGGTAATACTTATAGGTTATTAGGTACCTAATGTTTTTATATTTATATTGATAGAAATCGGGGAACTTGTCTCCCAAATGTCGTCACAGCCACTGAGCCATCCTCAAAACAATTGGAAAAATAATAATTTTCTACATACGTTTTTCGTCTATAGAAAATCCGATGGTGAGTAGGTAAATTTATATTAGAATAATGTGAATCAATATTTAAATATTTTGACTGAAAAAAATATTTCTGATCATTCATATGAACGGTTAGCGTGGACGCGAATCACAACCACTCCTTCAAGTTTACTCTAATAAAAGAACTTTAAATACGTTACAAGAAAACTACAGCTAAAATTTCCACGAGGGTAGCGATTAGACTTCTTATCGGAGTGTTTGAACTTCTGGCATTTAATGTAGACAATTGTTACCTATGCTTAAACTATAAGGTATTTAAATTGAATATTTTTTACATTTGCAGTAATCAATGTAAATAAAATAAATAATAATGTATTATCAAAAATTAATACAGTGTTTTATTGATTAAATTCTTCTTAAAGTAAAATAATTTTAATTTGTTGAATGTCATTATTATTGTTTTGTATTCTGATTCCAGCTATGGATTTATAATGAGACAATGCTACGTATGGTAATATTGTGTCATCGTCGGTAAAGATAAGATGATTTTTAATAAAACTCTATCCTTGTCGAAAACCCCCTCCAAATATAAAATACTTTCTGGCAAATGGCACACATGACTAGAATATCCTTACGTGGGGTAAGGTCTTGTCAAACATATCGAGAACGGTAGCATTGATGCTTGATGCTTCATCCTATATAAATACTTATGTTTCCATGGCAACAATGTAATATATTATTAATAACCTTTCAAAATAAAATGGCAGAGAATTATTTTATTGAATACAGAGACTATGAAATAATCGAAATTAAGAAATTAAAAATGTTGTGTATTCAAAATATTCAGACAATTATAAATTTATCCAGTGCGTTCAACTATTTAAGACTCAACGCTCAAAATAACTACTTACATTCAAACTTTGAGCAAAAAGTAATTCATTAAATTGAAAGTTAATACAATATCCAACTTTGATACAGGGGCGTAATTTCAGTTTCTTTATTTTAATTTTTATAGTTGGGCGAAATGCTGCCAAATGTGTTCATTATTTGGTTAAATAATGGGTATCATAGTATATAGATATATAGTTGATCGTACCTGGATATACTAGCAAAAGTTATAACAAAAAAAAATAATAGTATCTCAAAAGAGCTAAAAAATTACAAAATAGTAACAACTCGAATATTATAAGTTATAACCATTTACTTATGCTTGATAACCGGTTCAATTTGTAGTTCTATACAAAATAAACTGCAAGGAAAGAAAAATTACTATAATATTTTAGTTGAACAAATTATAGTAGATATAACTATTTAATAGGTAAAATAACTAAAATGATTTACTTATTATGACTATATAAATATAGTTATTTTTTATTGTAATGTTTACTATATTTTATAGTTAAAGCAATTTTTAATGTTTGAATTAACTAAAAAATATATTTAAAATTTTAAAATAGCATATTTCCGTTCGAATAACTATAATAGCTTGACTATGATATTTTAGTAAATCTGACTAACCTTATAGCTATCCCTATAGCAATTATACTGCACAGTCAATCCTATTATTTTTAAAGTACAAACAACTGTTTGGTTTTTTCCGTGATGGCTTAACTGCAGGTTTGTAGGCAACGATGTCTTGTTAAAATTAAAGTACTTATTTTAATCACTAATATTCATTGGTAGGTACTATGTAGTCTTCGTGGTTATAATTAAAACAATACAGATAATTGTTTCTTAAATCTAATAATTACATCGTTGAAAATGCGAAAAAGTTGATAACTATGTAACTTCATGTTAGGCTTTGGTGATTTTTATAATAATTATAACCTAGGTATAGGTATTAGGTATCTTATATCAATTCGTTACAAACACTTCAATTAACTGTTAATGTATCATATTTTAGCATTTATATTACTCTTATCGCTGTGGTGTGCTTCTTTGAAATGTCAACGATTAACGATTACTGGCTCGGAGTCATATTAACATTGGCTGACACTAAAATTTGTTCAGCCCATAAAAGTCCCGAGTGCAGAGTGGGGCAAATTCTTCCGTCTGTCTCCTTCAAATGTGAAACGTAGACATATTATATTTGATTAGATTATTATTATAATTAATTAGGTGTAGAAGAATACGAATTTACATAAAAAAAAATCCTGGTACTAATTGTCCGTCACGTAATAATTGATTTTCTCGAAATTTAAGCTGACGCTATTCTTATATAATCGCATTCGATCCGGCGATGTAAAAATGAGTGCCATTACTTGAGGAAGGATTAATATAGATATGCAATATAAAATATTTATTTAATTTTGTTGAAATATTATGAAAAAAAAAAAATGCAATAAAAATATAATAAAATATAGGTTTGTAAAAAAACCCATACCAATATATTATAACCTATAAATCCTAGTCCTAGACTCATATATTATTATATTCATAATATTTGAATACCTAATATTTAATTACCATAGGTCTACAAGTATAATATTATGACGTTTGGTATTTAACCTTAACGTGAGGCCTAGGATGACAATTTTTTTCTGATATTTCACTCGTCTCGGCTGTCTCCACTCCCCACACGTCGAACCCACACGCTCGCGTTCGTTTACACCCGTCGCTGTTCGCTGAATACAGCCACACTCATATTATGCACGTTCGCGAACATTCTTTTATTCAGAAAATCATCATCGTTATTGTTATTACTTTTTTATGCTCTCGCCCGATTCTGCCTACGATCGTTATTATTATTATTGCCATTATAACAGTAAAAAAAACTTCCGATATGGCTCTCTGGCCGCGATGCGTGGCCGCCACACACCAACGATGAGGCGATAGCTCGTGTGTGCCACAATCAAAATGTATAGTTTATATACATATATAATATAATATGTGTTTTGGGCAGTCATAATAATAATATATTACATTATATTATATTATTATGTTATTATATACGACAGAGTGGAATAATAATAATAATGATGATGATGATGATGATGATAATAATGATAACAGTAACGCCAAACCTAATGACCATAAACCGCGAGTACCTACGATACATACCGGCATAATATACACATATTTTTATATTATTATGTATTCTAAAGTGTACAATACATACGTATATATAATTACAGGCCTCGATTGGAAAATTATCACGTCCCGCTCATTAGGTCCGCGCTGGTGGTGGTTCGCCGTCATTATATTATTACAATACGAACATTATTGTGTGTCGTGTGTGTGTACATGTATAACAATGCACACACCGAAACCGTAATTCGACCTCCGTTTTCCTGTATAGGTTTTCATACCATAAGGCACGAATCGTTCGAAACTCGTCAAAATTGGGTTAGCCGCGCGAGTCGGGAGTCCTTCGCGGGTGGTTTTCGCAACGAACGCGGTCCAACAAGTTGCAGTTTGAAAATATACCGACACAGGTAATATAATAATTATAATAATATATCGCCTGCGAATGGAAGTCTATGGTCGTCGATTTCTAAAATACCGTCTCGGCATTCGAAGTAGAGACGGATTTTACAATTAAGTTTTAAGTTTTATTTTGGCCGATAATAGTAACCAAATGTATAACTTTTCGTATCTGGATGACTACTATATAATAATAATTATTATCTGTCATGCTATAGTTATTTAAAATGGTTTTTATGTCATCTATTAAACTAAGATTTGCAATTGTGTCTTATCATATAAGTCATAAGATCTATTAATCTAGTTGCAATTGTTAGTATTGTGTTCTTAAAAGCCGCAAGTCGTTGATTCAAATAAATAAATAATGTTTCACTTGACGGCAGTCGCAAGATGGAAAGGTTCGACGTTAGCGTACTGTAGCTCTGAATTTCCAAGCACAGCAAGTTTTTTGAATATAAATCCACCTTAGTATATAGTACATCGATATATAAGTATGAGCCGTAGGTACATAGTATGTACCTACGGCTTTTTATATTATTTTATTGTTATGTCACAGATCCTTTGAAAATTTTTGTATTTTTTTTTGCGAAGAAGATTTATTTTTATGATAATGAAATCTTATTTATGATAATTTAAATTTAAAACAACTGAGTAGTAGGTATATTATATTATTATTCATTATAAAAAATATATTACCTAACAATTTTTATTTATTTGTTACAATAAGTGGTTTTTAGTGGAACTTTGAGGTGTAAAGTTGATTTTTATTTATTTGCAACCACGTAGGTATATTTTACATGATGTTGTGGATAAACATTATTGGTAACCATTGATCACGTATAGGTATAACTGCCACAATTCCCGATGTTATCTCTTGATTAAAGGTGTATATGATAATATGCATTTATCCAAAGAGCCAACTACCATCTGAACTTTACAATGATCCTTATATAGTCATCCGGATTATTGATAGGAAAAAATAAATAAATCGGGCTCCCTTTTTATAGGGAGCCTAATATGGCCAATATGACTACATTTTCAAATGGCCTAGTACCTATATTTTTTACTTTTTTCTCCAAAATTCTAATTATTTTAAACTTAAGGTTCATATTATTATTGTACTAGCTTAATATGATACAATCGTGACTAATTATTATAAAATATGTTGTTCTCGGTTTTTTTTTTTTTGCGAGATTACCAGCTGGCAGTAACTTTTGATTTCTAAACGTTTTTAGTTTCATCATAAAATAATATGTGACGAATCGTGTAAATTCGGCAGTAAAAATCGCCCGGAAGGACAGACTACAGCTGCTGCAGCAGTACCATATTCATATACTATTGTTGTGAGGCGATAATTGGCGCCACGAAGGCCAGCGCGGCCAATGATCTGCCGCCAGATAAAATACGATGACGTTTATTATGTTAACGTTTTTCGTGTTCACCATTCAATGCCAATTTTTTTCGAAAATACTAATGTATTTTAATCAGGGTTCGCTTCAAATACAATAATATCATCTTTCCGATGGATACCAAAGAAAGTTTTTTTTTAGTATATAAATATTTTATATATTATATTAGTCCAACACATTTACATATTATTATGCTTGTGGTGCAACTTTTTTTTTTTTTATCAGATAAAAATTGAGTATTTCCTATCTGTAATCTATACACATAAAATCCAAATACCACTTAGTCACTGATCGCTGTAACTCAAAAACTAAGCAACGTACGAACTTGAAATTCGGAATAGAGGTTCCTCTAATAATTTCACCGTGCAATAAGAAGGGATTTTTCGAAATTTTCATTTTAAAGGGGACATTAAACAGGGAAATTGAGGTTCACATTGGAAATAATTTTATTTTTATTTATTAATAGTTTCCATTGGTAACAGTCTACTGTATAAATTAGTATTTATTTATTATAGGTTGCCATTGGTTATTCGGGCAGATCAGGTACAAGCTTGCATCAAATCGAATTTATTATATATATATGAATGTTTGTGTGCAGATCTCTGGGAAGAAGATAGGCTAATTTAAAAAGGGTTAATTTTGGTTTTTTTATTCATCGGATTTATTACGGTAAGGTTAGATTTATGTATTAATTGATTATTTAAATCCACTGTATTATATCAAAATAAACTTGGTATAATTTTGATACTTTAGAGTTCAATCGTACACTTACGTACAAACGCACTGGGTCCGTGATCTACCGCAGGCAAATTGCCCACCTGATAATATACTGCTGCGAATCAGAATTTTTATTCCAGGCAACAGAAAAAAGTTAAGATAAATTTTTATCACCATACACCGAATATTAAATAACGAATTGAACAAAGTTTAAGTCATATATAGAGTTGGTACATTTAACGAGCAACGAAGTTCACAGGATCAGCTAGTATTTATATACAATACAATAAGTAAATTTGATATCTAATATAAGGTACATAACATGAAATGGCCTGAGGAGGGAGGCCCACCAGTGTGGATACCCTCTAACTTGGGGAACTTAAATTGTATTTTAAAATATTTTTTTATAAATTATTTGTATCCTCTTTGAAATACTCATTTCAGATTTTCAAAAAATAAGAAATCAAATGTTTTATTTTCAATTTAAATAATCTAAAAGGTCTATGAGCATTAATAATTTACTTTGGTTAAGTATTTTAATTTATAAAAATGTTATTTTCTGGGAAAAACACGATTATATCATGTTCATAATATGTTTAAATTGTTTATACTATAGTCTTAACTCTTAATTAATATTCAGAAGAATGCAGATAAGATTAAAATATTTAGGAGCATAAATGTGGCAGGGGGTCTATCATATGTACCTATTATATTGGCTTAGTTAAATGGTGGTGATCGATGTAGGTGCTGATAAATTATCATTATAGTAAAAAGTAGTCGTTCTAACAGCACAAACGTAACTCCACCGCAGCTTACATCCGCACACCGACCCAGCAAGTGCCTTACGAATTATCAGGAACTTTATCTTTAATCTGTTAACCCTTGTGAAGAAGTTTTTTTTTATTGTTACAATTAATATACAATCTGTACCACAGATTTCTTCTGGGAAGAAGCCACCCAGTAATGACATTCCCTGGAAATGAAGAATTAAATCAGAAAAAAATTATATCATGACTCAGACCATATTAAATTTTTTTTAAACCACCCTCTGCCCCTAGATGGAAATTGTGGGGGGATTCTAAGTCCCCCAAATATTTTACTAGCCACTCAACCCCCCCCCCCACCAAAAAAAAACAAATATTTGTTTAGTTGTGTGCGATAAAGCCCCACGGCTCACTCCGTTATTAAAAATGTTAGTCCCCTCCCCCCTTTGAAAAGTTAATGGATTGCCATTGATATTAATTTACAGAGTCATATACAATATTTGGATTAACGATTGTTAATACTTATTATAAAAACCATTCCACGAAAATTACTACAGTGTTAGAAAAGAAATCATTATAATTCTTCTTGGTCATTATTGGTCGAGTGTGTTTTTAATCAAAATTCTTCTACTAATCGTTGATATGAATTATGTCTATACATTTTTCTTATTGAATTATAAATGCAAATCGTTGATTTTTGCCACCGATTATTATAACACGTATTTAAAATGTTTATGTGCATGTGTCTCCAGTATTATATTATAATACTACTGTAACTGTAGGAAAATAAATATAAATACAAATTAATATGTAACACACATTTAGCATTTGCTCTATTTTCATTTTTTAATTCTTTCATTTTAAATTCTGAGCGGAGAGATGAATGTATTGATTTAATAATTATGTGTATTTTTTTCATCACCTTTTAGGACAGTAAAAATACTTTGATTTTCTTCAACAGTATCTTTTCTATAAAAGTGAATCTAGTAAGTACTTTGGAAAAAATTCCCAATAGTTTTCAAAAGCGCCGGAAAAAAAAAATTAAAGAAAAACAGGAATTCTTACTCAAAATCGGTTTTTGCCCAAATATAAATCAAAAAAAAATTACCTCAGATACATGACATTTTCACTGAATGTTCTATAAATTAGGATTTTCTATACACCATACAATTTTCAAAATATTTTGACTTGTTTAAAGCTGTTTAGAGTCATTTACTTCTTCGAATTTTTTACAAAATGTATGAAAATTTTTAAGATTATCAGTCATTGTCATTAAAAAATTAGAATTTGTTCAATTTGTATAGCTAAGGATTGAAAATGTAAAACAAATATTCTCATAAATAGTTCTAACCAAAAAATATAAAAATGTAAAAACACAGTTATTTATTCCAAACATTTTAAATTCAAAATTGGAATTACATATTAATACCAAGAATAATGGTTTTAGTTTTTTTGTTGTAATTTAAAAAGGGTCCAAGTATAATGAATAACTACTAAATCTAATATTGTATCTATTCTATTTTATATTTGTGTGAAACCATTTATAAGGACTATAAATCCTATCTAGTATCCTCAATATAAACATTTTAATAACTGGAAAACTTACTAGTTAAAATTTTGAATTAGATAGGTACATCAAAATTTTCAAAAAATATATCCTTTTAATAGTTTATAGTGCCTAAGAAAGTGAAGCTCTCAATACCAATGCCAATGATCGGACAAAAATATTTCAATAATTTGAAAATATGGTATTTAATTACATTTCAAAATTCCAAAATTCAGAACTCAAACACATAAATACATTATTGAATTAAAAAATTAAAAAATTTTGAATCTCCCTATGGCCTATACAATTAAAATTATAGTTGGTAGGTACATATGGGTACAAGTACAAGCATATTGGTACCTATGTGTATATGACTCGTAAATCATAAGTTTTGTTCCGTAATTCATTAGTCGTATTTAATTATTTTGTAAATAAACTACATGCAACATACTCACACATGTAAATTATTACATTTATTAGAAATAAATTAACTACGATTAAACCTTTTTAAATAAAATAATTAATATAATCGTGTGCACAGGCACTGACAATCGTGTTAAACATTTATGTATATTTTGTTCATAATTAAACACGATCCTAAATGCATTAGGATCGATGTAGTTAATGTATATTTTACGACATCACCACATGAAATAATGTTTAACCACAAAACCGTACCTACTATCGTTAAAATTTTTTATTATATGTGTATATTTTTCATGAAGTAAAATTGATTAAATGTATTTTTATTTAATAACCTTCGCAATTTACTTTTTTGTAATATATTTTTATTGTCTGTGCCCAGTTCTATGTATCACAGATTTAAAATGTGATTATTTCGACCTATCTTGTATATACATAGCACATACAAACGATGATGAGGGTTTGAATTATTTTTTGTAAGAGTTACCTATTGTATATACTAGAGATGTGAAAAAGTCTTAATTATCTACTCTATACAGGTAAAGCATACACATCCAAATGGTAACCAAATGATTTCGATAATCAAGCAAGAACCAAAAAGTAAAATAAAGTAACAAATAAAATAGTCTGAAATGTTCTGAAAATATTTTAAACATAATGTTAATTTAATAAGCAAGTATAGTAGAACTTTGATTCAATATTTCTGTCAATATTAAATTGTAATATCTTTAAAATTAAATAAAATATGATTAAAATAAAATTACAATATTAGTTTTATAAAAATGGTAAAATATTAAAATGCTGTCAATTATATTTTAAATATTTCAATCTTATATGTTTCGGCATGGCTGCCTGGGCGAATCCACATGTACCGGTAGTTTTGAAACAACCCATCGATTCCGCCTACTACTAGTTTTTTATTTTTACTTTCGATCATCTTGAGAACTGCTGAAAGTTATTAATCAATTAAAATTAATTTTAATTTTGGTTAATTATATACCAAAAAATATTTATTATAAAATATGCATTAACGGAATAATATAACTGTCCATAACTGTATACTTTGCAGGGAACTACCTACAATGACGGAATATCAAACACAGGTTTGAATTTTTAGAAAAAATTATTATAATATGCATATTTAATAGTTTAAAATATAATATACTAGCTGATTTCGTGCACTTCGTTTCCCTTTAAATGTACCAACTCTATATGACTCAAACTTTGTTCATTTGTTATTTAATATTCGGTGTATGGTGTTCAAAATTTATTTTAACTCTTCTGTTTCCTGAGATAAAAATTCTGATTCGCAGCAGTATATTAACAGGTAGGCAATCTACCTGCGGTAGATTGCGGACCCCGTGCTGTTTGTAAGTAACTTTATAATTTAACTCTAAAGTGTCAAAGTTATACCAAGTATGTCACTGAACTCAAAAAAAAACACAAACAATTGTGAATGCCGAGTCTGTCGACCAATATTTCCTCCTCGTCCACAAAGAAGTGGCATCGTTTTATGTTCGTAACTTATATGTGAGTATAATACGCTCAATATTTACGTAATTGCGATACATAGAATATTAAAATACAGCTTGGAAAAAAATTAAATGCATTGAATGAATACACTGATTTCACGGCGACCAATAATTATTATTGTTATAATAGCTTTAAAACCCATGGCGAACATTTATAAACAAAAATTTCCAATATAAATCTCTAAATCCCCGTTTGAGCACATACCCTTGTTGGACCTAGAGGGGTGATTTGTAGCCTATGTGTTATTCTGATGTATAAGGTATATTATTGTAAAGTTTCATTAAAATCCATTCAGTAGTTTTTACGTGAAAGAGTAACAAACATACTTTCAAACTTTCGAATTTATAATATTAGTAAGATTCATAATCTATAAAATAACAAGTTTGGTAGGTACTGATCATCAAAAAATCATCTAATTGTCAAAATCAAAATGTTTGACAATATTAAAGGATCTACCTAAACACTGCGCAGTAATTCAGTATGCAAAATATTGTTATAAGTTATTTATTTTAAAATGTTTGAATACTTGTCAGTTTTAAATAATACCTACTCATTATAACTACTTCGATGTATTATGTATTTATAATTATTCATATACAATATAAATTATACATTAACCTAATTGTGTACATAATATTACACAATTACTGCACATTGTCGGTATGGGAAACGGTAACCCTCAACCTTGTGTTTGGTACCTACATAAAAGTAAAATTATTTCAAATTGGTGGAATCGATGTATCTACCTCTTCCCCTAAGAAAAGGTGTGATAAAATCAATGTAACCGAATCAAATCGATTAAATAACTAATAACTTACAATTTAATTATATTACATTTGACATGAATAGAGAGAAAAATCTCGAGTTAATTTTTATATCACGTTTTTAGTTTATAAAATTTATAAATTTTATACTTAAAATTCCTCATGGGTAATAAAGAAAAAAAATAGGTAGGTATACCAATAGATTATAGTCACCTCGATCGAAAGTCATAAATTACAATTTTACTACACGTATAATTTTTATCAACCTAACATAGCTGTGACAAAATATGTTATGTTTTACTGTCATTCATGATTTCATAGATAAGTAGATAAAATTATAGATTAAATACTATTAAATGTTTGGTGATTTAATTTAATTAATATTTTTGATTCTGAGCGGAGCGAGGAAGCTATTGGTTTTACAATGGTTTTATTTTTTATTTTTTTTTTTTCATACCCTGTATACAAAATTTCTACCAGAAGGAGTGCTTTGATTTCAACATATAGTACCTACTTTACCTTTAAGCAAATTGGATCAATATTTTACTTTAGAGAGGACATTTTTAGATTTTCTCAATAGTAATATAATGCCATGGGAAAAACCACCGAAAAATGACTAAAAAACAAACTAAAAAAAAAAACTACTAAACATGAGAATTTAATTTGTAACGCTTTGTTTATCACCATAGAAATGAATAAAAAAATAATAATATTATAATATTAAAGTTTAATTAAACTTACATGATATAATAAATAATAACAATATAAAATATCCAGACTGACAAACCGCTCAGAATCGTTTTTCTTGTACAATGATATTATATCATTAAATTCAAGTTTAATACAATCCATTATACAATTTCCCACTTGTAACATACTGTACAGCAGAGTGACATTCACTTACCCTTTTTTTTTTACTTTAGGTACGTACCAATATTGCCTAAGAAAATAAAAGTAAGAATGCCATTAAATATTCACAGCAATTAGTTGTGATGTTTTTTTTTTTTTTTGGCAATATTGCAAATGTTGTTAGTATTATAAAGAGCAATCGTGTTTAGGAGCTAGGTAAATTGGGTCTGTGATAATTTGTGTACATTTTGAAAGCGGTAAATCGCGCCCAACTCAACTTATCTACCTAGTATCTCCTCTCCCCCCCCCCCCCGGGACCTTATTAATCTAGAAAAAGTCATTTATGACCCAGTTTACTAGACTTAAGCAAGTCACTATATACTGATTAGACAAAATTATATAGATATTAGAAAATAAAAAAATTTGTCATTTCAAATGAAAAATACTAGGCAATAAATGTTCAAACTATTTGATAAAATATACTTCATATATTATATTGCTAAACAGTAAACATGTAATATAAAATAAAATTCGCCATTTATTATCTAACCATATTGAAATATTAATTTTTCGTTAAATAACTTCGCAATAACTCAAAACAATATTTACAATGCTAAAATTAAACACATAGCTTTGGATTATGAAAACGGAATATAATATGATATAATAAAGGAAAATTTCTAAGAAGACATCAAATATACAAAATAAGGATTTTAATATGCATAAACCTTAAAAGCTTCAATATAAAGTATATTGAAATAATAAATACAAATACCATACCAGAGTTCCAGACTAATATAAAATTATATTATATGTATAACAATATTTATAAAAATTTATATTTTTATTGGATGTTATGAAGTGAAACGTAATTTTTCGTTATTAAAAATATAATAGAATCCTATTATTAAATACTTATAATTTTTTTTTCCATTAGAATTGAACAATATTATTACATTTAAAATAGGCTATATTAAAATATAAGGAAGTAATTTGAACTGTAGGATTGATATGCGATTGTAAGAAGACATGACGTACAATTAATTAATTTACAAAATAGGGGGTAGGTTTGATAGTGACTGGACGATAAATAAAGGCAATGAAAGAGAATGTGATTGGTGTCATACACAGTCTTGTTAAGTATTCGAATACTTGTATTTAAATACTAGTATTTAAATACTTTTTTTGTATTTTAAATACTTTTCAAATACTTTCGACCCGTGTATTTTTAAATACTTTAAAAATACTTTTTTTTTGTATTTTTATTCGAGAATACTAAATACTTTTATTCTAGTGTTCAACTCGAAATTTCAATAATTACAAATTTTTCGTAATATACTATTTTAAATTTTGTTTCTAAAATATTATTCTATTATTCTATAATGATAATAGTTTTGACTAATGACTGTCTTAATGAGAATTTATAAATAAGGTTTCCCCAAAACACAATCAGATAAGTGATAACAGAATGACTGAAACCCCTGTCTGCTCCTCTCTACCGTAGCATTAAGTAATTAATTAATAATTATCTATTGACTATTATCATATATCTGCTTGTACTTATTAAAGTATTATTAAGTTATTGAAACGTTTATAAATAAGTTTAAATACCTATATATTTGCATATAGTGTTTAATTATATATATTAATTATTATTTATTAATAAAATTAACATTTCAATATGACATTTATTGAACTAAAAAAAAGTATTTGTATTTATATTCAAATACTTTTAAAAGGAAGTATTTGAATACGTATTTTAAATACTAATGATAACAAGTATTTAAATACGTATTCTGAATACATTTGAAAAGTATTCTTAACAAGACTGGTCATACACAAAAAGCAGTTTGGCTTGGTGCAGTGTATTGGGGAAATAGTTGATAATATAACGGATTTAATTTGGGATTGACTTTGGTCAGGTTAGGAATAGATACAATTGTGATATAAGCCTTGTATAGAGATTAAACTGCCAAAAGCAGCTAAAAAGGGAGTGCGCATTGTATCATGTATATACAGTTTATATTTTATAATAAAACGAAATATTATCAAAAAGAGACAGGTCCAGTCGGCTTTGTAGAGATTTTCAGATTGCTATGGAGAGACAATAGCATGGCAGTGTCAGTTGAAATTTAAGGAATCACGTAGGTAATTTACCGTATTCCAGCTCATTCACAGAGGTACCTATGGGACTACAATAAAACCTTCAGTAAATCCTATAACTAATGGATTTTAGGAGAATACCTCTTATATTTTTCAGATTAGTCTGGAAATTGGTTGATTTCATAGGATTTTTGTGTAGGGAGTGGCGGGATGATAGTAAGTGAGCCGCTATCAATATTCTATTAACTGCAGTAATCTATATTAGCTCAAGGAAAAAGATAATACTTCAATACTAGACAAAATAATAAGTTTAGTGACTAAAAAGATGAATGTTCTTCTATCATTGAGTATGAGAATAATATGACAACCAAGAAGCAAACTTTGAACACTAGAAAATAAATTGCTTATTTTTAAAATAATAGACAATAAATAAACAACAGTACCTATACTGGAAATAAATGCTATCACGATGTATTTTTTTTATATATTTATATAGATAGACATTATAGCTTTCATATTACGATTATAACGTTGGACAATTGGTAGTTTGGTACCAACGGATAAATAATACTTCAAAACTATTAGGTGAGGCAATTATTAGTAAAATAATATTTTTTGATATAATATTTTGCATTTCCTAATTTCCATACTGATGTATTAATAAACGCACTAAAAATTATCAGGATGTTCTGATAATGCTAACAAATTCAAAGTAAAAGTTCACATTTGACGTATCTTTTACATCAAACGATTTATGTAATTGGAATGCATTGTCTTAGACTACCTGTAAAATACAGTACTTTGCATTTAAATCTGGCCCATTATCTTAAGACAATAAAATTAAGTTTTTTATGATGAAAAAATTATCTTAGCAATTGAATGAACTGTACAGTGTTTTCATTATTTTTTTTTTTAATAACCTGTATTTTAGACTGACGCAAGATGTAAATAAAACAAATTTGGTGGATTAATGATGATATCACGAGGATAAATGATAATCGATGAATTTACAAAGATGAGGTTGGATTTGAATTTAAAAACCTATACGACGTAACACATTTAGCCCTTAGCTATATATACAGACGACCGTTTGTCGGCTTGAATTATTATGCATTTAGTTTAATATACTATACACGTACTTATAACCGTTAAATACACAAAAGTCCACGAAATGGATTAAAAACAATTTAGGCAATCTTAATTATTTGTGTCGACGGCCGAGGGTCAACATTTGTTGCGAACGTGGTACGTTTAGGTATATAAAATAATTATTAATATTCTTATTCAATTTTTGAGGCTGATGATAGTCGTAACATTTGTACAAATTTTAGGAAAGCTTAGAAAAATCTATGATAATAATAATGTTAAGTGAGATAAAAAAGTGTCCACTGAAGAAAATCAAAAATTGATTCACTGTTATGTGAAGTATTGCCCACTTTTAAATGGCGTTTTAATAATTTTAAGTTGAACGTACTGTCGGTACTCTGTGCTTATATTTGATTTTATTTATTCGTATTTGGGTGTGAGCCAATTTTAAAAAGAACTGAACCTACCCATGTTAGTATATTTTTTTATTTATCTGAGATAATAATCGGCGTACTTAAATATTATAAATAATAATAATAATGGACATATACATGCTACGGATGATAATATATAACAATTATGATAAAGAAAAACAAAATGTTGTGGTTGTTTGTTACGTTACAACAACTGCATAATAAAATATTATTACCTACGTTTCATAACATTATTATTATGCGTATAGTTCCATTCGATCCACGCAAGCCATACGAGTGTGCGACAAGATAAAAACATGTTTGAAATACTCCCAATAACAAATGCATTTGTAGAATAAAACGGCCCCAAATAAATTAGCGTAATACGCACGATTTCACGAATGCCTTATTATATTTTATGTCTTTTAAAATTATTTATTAATGTACTTAATGATCATAATATTATTTTTAAGTCCTTAGAATTTGTACACCATTTAAGGAGCGTCAATAATCAATGTACAATCTTCGACAAGAACTATTTACTTTTATTAGTATTAGTTAAGCTGGTAATTTGTTTGAAAATATTTATGCAAATAAAGCAACATTTGAACGACTAGTTTCTGAGTTATTATACTTTTTGTGCTGAGGCTAATAGTCCATGAACATTGGTTTGGAATATTGTATGTGTTATTGGGTTATGATGATTGGAAAACTATAATAATTAATAATAAAATCTAATAACATTTTATAATAATAGGATAAATTGTAAAAGTGGTCAGTGATAAATAATATATATGATATTATATTTTATATTTTATGTAATCCCATTATTATTAAAGACCGTTATGTTTCATAAATCAAATTTAATAGCTCGAAAACTTTACCTACTCGTTTGAATTTCATTTTATATTCACGAAACTTTCTATAATAAAATTATTATTGGAGATAATTTTTTTTTAGTAATTGGTACCTAATTTATAATAACTAAAAATCTAAGAAAGCTTTTATTTGAAAAAAAAAATGATTTTGTATCGCCATAAAGGACCCTTCTAGTAAATTTAACAATTCTCAGTATTTGAAAATATGATCTTTAAGTATAGATAGGTAATCAAACATTTCATAAATCGTAAATTGGATGAAATGTGCATTAATAAAGGACAAAAGTTGGATGAATATGATTTTCATATATCTATCACCTGTATATGATATAGTGTTGAAATATTATATTATAATACTGACGAGCACGTTTTTTAGTGTTACAAACTTACGACGAATTAATGTGCAAAGTACAATAATAATTAAATAATACTCTCTGTTCGGGAGCTTTTGTTTATTTAAACTTAATAATCGATGGGGCGACCGTAAAGATTTACAAGATAATCGTCATCAGTCAACTATTGGCTTTTGCGTGAAAATATTTAACATCACAATAATATGATCATAACAATTTATAATAATTGGTTTGTAGAACTCTGAAATTGTGAGTACCTACGAGTTACATATTATGATGGTTAACGTGGGGGAAGTATCGTGTTTTATGCATTGCGATCGATTGTAGGTATTCTATAATATTATATAGTTTATATTATTATACGAACCTATACATGATAATATATGTAATTTGTATTATGAACCACATGATTAATATTATTCGTACTATTATTATAATCCACGAAGGCTAAATCAATTCGACAAAGAAATCGTACGTTTAAATTTTTAACTACACATTTATGCATATCAATATCTTTTTATCCCTATATCCTTCATCCTTGAAATACCCTTTGTATAAGAATATAATAATATTATATATTATCTTAGACATCTGTATAATATCATTGAATATATCTATATTATATTATTCTCAGTTATAATATTGTTATAAAGCATTATTGTGGTCCAAACCGTTTTAATAATGAATGACGAGCGCGTATTAAAATTACCGATTTTGATGTTCACATAATATATAACTTTCCATAACTCTCACACACACACACAATTTTACAGTCATCCGTGGGCGGTGGTCAACATTATTTCCGGAGATTGAACAGTCTTGATTTTCTTAATGTACATAGAATAATATCATTATTATTTAAAAAACTGTTTTTTTGTGCATCGAGGTTAGATATCAATCGAGAGTGTTACATATTGTATCAATGATTTGATATCAACATTTCCTAATATTATTACAGTTAAAAAGTGTTTTGGTTTAGGTAGGGTCTTACATAAATTATGCTAAGGTTATGATTTATGAATAGATAATGGTATAACGTTGTACAAAAATGTCTTATTTTTTTCAGAATATAAGTACAATATGCCAATATAACTGATTTGGACAAAAGTAAATATAATATTTGGCCACGCTTTGTATTGCAATTTTCATTTATATCAACAAAAAAAAACTGTATCAAGATAATACTCGGGAAATTATGATATATTTAGAAATGTATTCATCTATGTCAACGTTGATAATAATATATATATATATAACATTATATATGTAATATGTATATTATTCAACACCGAAGTTACATTCATAGACAGTTACGGACCGGCCAATACGTAAATAATAAATATTTATAAATTTGTTTAAAAAAAAATAAACAGTAGGTAATAATAATATAGGTATTAAAGCGATCATGCAATATATAAGGATTACGTCAATGCGGTTCATTTTATAGCTATGAATTGGCAAAACGGTAACACCAGTGTGGTAACCGGTGATTCAAGGTTATATGGTTATTTTACAATGCATTCAAACATTACAATAACGTACCTATATAGTTTATTGCCGGACATTCCATAATACACCATACTCGCTGTATACGGACAAACATAATATTATTATACATTAGCGAGACGAAATAATATTATTATATCGTTGCAATATTTAAGGATAAAATAAAAAATTATTATTGTTTTATGGTCTGAAAAAAAAAATCTAAAAATAAGGTACCCACCTACCTGGCCACCTACCTTATTTATTACGATAATAAATAGCTATTATTTGTATGCATTATTTCATTGTCACGCTTTTTAATAAACGGTCGAGTGTTTTGATTTTGTTTTTTAAACCAAGTGTTGATCTTTGGGTCAGGTTATTGTTTGGGAATTAAACTCTGACGTCACTGTAACTGGAAATTGAATTGTACAAAAAAGTTTTGTAAAATTTTCATATTTTTCTGATATTTCGCTGGATCATACTTTGATAAGAATATTGTGGTAGCACGAAACGGAATATTCTTTCACTAGAGTACGATATAACGTGACAATAACCTTTTTTTAAAATACATCGATAGCTTAAATTTTGTAATATAATAAAAAACTTTGTAATTATTATTATCTATACTAAATAAATAGCCGTATATTCCGACTATCATACCATTAACCAGCGAAAGACGGTTAAACGTGTATTAAAGATTAATAGAGTATCTGATATAGAGCAATAAATTGTATCTATTCGTTATGTTATCGTTAGAGTAATCATAATATGTGTTTCTGTAACATAGGTATCGACTGTAATTTACCAATATTTTCGATTGTCAGACCGAACGAAATAGCGAACGAATATGTCGAATATGTACTATAAAATAAATATCTACTATACATAAGACAAATATGTTATTAGTTAATGAATATGAATTTATGTTTAGTAAAATTAATTTTCGTAAACGAGATAAAGAAAATTTGTACTATTAGATCTGTGTCAAAAAATATGGTGCTACATTTCGAATAATTATTAAAAACAAAGACGAATCGTGTATATTAATGGATCATTCACAAGCACCCAAATTATATAAAAAATTAATGCAAAATAATTAAAAATAAAATCAAAACTGCTGCATTGCAATCGCAAAATAATCCACACAAAATTTACCATTAGAAAATAATTGGAGTTCTTTCTGTCGTCTCTTCACAAACTATCAAAAATGCATCAAAACAACTTATTAAAAGATAGAGAAAAGGTAAATTAATCGAACCTTCTTGTGTTGAACATTTTAATCCTCCTATTGAATTAAAAAAAAAAAAATCTTGTCAAGAATTTTTAGTCACGGATATTTACAATGATGATAACAATAGAATAATTATTTTTACAACATTAATTCAAAATTGTTTTTATTTAAGAGAATCAGATTTTTTTCTTGCAGATGGAACATATAAGACTTGCCCTAGTTTCTTTAAACAATTGTACACAATTCATGGATCTATTAAGAGAGAAAACGACCAGATATGTTTACCATTAATGTTTAACCTTATGACAAATCCAACTGAAAATTCGTATAAACTAATGTTTTCAGCACTTAATGATTTTGCTATTGAACATCATATTAATTTTAAAGATAATACGGATCTTGAAATTATTACTGATTTCGAAATTTCTGCTATCAATGCCATATCAATGATATTTTTCCATTTACAATGCATTCTGAGTGTTTTTTTCACATTTCATAAAATATTTATCGATCGTCACATACAAAAGGAAGGATAAACGACCAAGTATATGGAAGATCAAAACTTCAACTTATTTTGTAGACATTTAAAAACATTGGCTTTCCTTCCGGTTTCAAAAGTACGTATAGACCACAAATTTTAATGCCCAGCATTATTGTTGATATCATTAACAACACATTTTCGCATATTTTTTCCTAATAAATATATATTTTATTTATTTAGGTCAATGAAAGTTGGAAACCGCTTAAAACTGAATTTTCGAATGATGAAAGGGAACAAAAATTAATAGATTAGTTCGAAACAACGTATGTTATTGGTAGATCAGGGAGACTCCGTGGGCGAAATCCACAAGTAAGACCCCCCCCCCCTCTATATCTGCCAGAATTATGGTCAGTAGCTCAACGAGTTGAATATGAATTGCCACGCACTACTAATATCACTGAATATTGGCATAGTCGTTTAAATAGGTAATTTTAAAATTGATAGAATGTATATATTTTATATTTTATAATATAATATTGTACTAGGTTGATATCGAAACATCCAGGTGCTTATAAATTCATAACACTTCTTCAAAAAATTCAAAACGAGGACGAAAGCTTAATTGAACAATTTATCTAATTGAGAATTGTAAAAAAATATTAAGGTACCCCGACAACAACATGAAGATAGAATTAAAAATTTAGTTTTACGATTTAAAAATAGTAATCAAAATAAGTTTTTAAGAGGCATTGAGTACAATTTAAACTTTGAACTTTAATATATATAATATACAAACATTTTTTTAAATAATTTAATCTATATATATATATAAATAAGTGTACATTTTGAATACATTTTATAACTCAAGATCCACCAAACCGACTTCGATAACAATTTCAGGGCATATTTGGATTAATATTTAGATAATTTCTGTGAAGTTTGTACCTTGTGCGATAAGTGGTTCCGGAGTTATGACCTCTTAAGTGCACACCTGGCGACATGGCCAAAAACAGCAATATAATATTATTATTTTTTATTCGTTTCTACGGTAATAAACAAACCGTTATAAATTAAAAACCCATTTTTAGTAATTTTTCGGTGGTTTTTCCATATTAAATAACTATTTATAAAATAGATTGTACCATCTACGATATACCTATAGATTTTATAAGAAAAGAGATTTATAAGGAAATAAATATTTTAGTATATGTTTTTTTTCTTAACAATGAGTTTAATAGTATATGTCTAAAACTTATTCGAACAAATTTCATTCTAACATATTTTTTATCCAACATTTTTCATTTGAACATATTTTATTCGAACACATCATTTTCGAACACATAACCCCTCGTCAGTGAGTCAAACCCTGTAATATTTCATGTTATCAACTATTGTGTCAAATAGTTTTGTTGTTGGTAATGATTGATTGATTTATTTATTTAAATAACTATTTTTTTTTATTTATATTAATATTTATAAATTACTGTGTAAGTCGTAAAGTATTTTTATATATTATGTAAAAAATCTGGTATGGTCTTAAATTTGTCATAAATAAATAATAAGACTAATTTTGTGTGGTAAAAGTTTTAATTCACACGGTGAATAACCAAATTGTGAAAAGGTGTACACGATGTCAAATTGAAGTGGGAAAAAGACATTTTCATTCATTATGAAATGGAAAACTTTTAATGGTTTCACGCTGTGGCTACGACATAATATTATAAGCTTTTAATTTAATGTCTTATCCCCTATTGTCACAGGCACTCACAGCTTTATAGGTACCAACTATCTATTATTACATATTATATTAGGCATTATATTATGTAAATTTAAACGTTATCGTAACAAATAATATTGTGAAAAAAAAATGAAAACCATTCAATATTTCCATTAATGGTTGTGAGTTGTGACGTATCGATTTGGGCCCGATATACGTACGCGACTGTTGTTATTGTCGAGCCGATTAAATGAGAACACACGTCGTATCGATTAACATTTCACATACTAAGACGTGTATTGTATTATCCATTTATAATAAGCATACACATGGAACGCTGTGGCAGTTGTGTCACGTTTCAATGACGTATAATAATATTTTGAATCGATAACGAGCGAGCAGGCGATGGATGGAATGATGGAAAAAAATAGTACGATGTAATTATTAATTGTTGTATACCTTATACGGTCTAGATAATATTATTTATCATTATACAAGTCAGATGACAGAAACCCGACGATCTTATTTTGCATCGGACATTATACGACAAAACGCTTTTTTTATAATAGGTATGTACTACATAGTACATATTAGTATATAGTACTTTATAGTACGATAACAATATGATATATTTATGTTTATGTATATATTATATTTATTATTAACCACTTTTTGGTGTCAAGAAATTTTCAAAAATCAAAAATTAACACGTACGCAGTAATTCAAAGTTAGAAGTTATGATTTTAGATCTTCTAACGCACATCTTTGGACTCTAAATAAAACTTAAAATATTTTTTTTCGATAAGCTACCTTTTGAAGTTTGATTTTTTTTAAAGTTTAAGTTCTAGAGTCTAGAACTCTGGACCAATTAATTTTCAAGTTCTTTTTTAGTAATAAATGATGAAATTATTTTTATTCTAAACTTGGCAAAATGGTTTAATACCTAATTAATTTAATGAGATGATTCCATAATAATAAAATGTTTTACATTTTGTTTAATGTTACTAATCATTGTTAAATATAACATTAAAAATCATTAGGCCAAATAAAACTTCAAACTACATACCTGAATTCGTCTTTGATAGCTATCATTTCATATTTAATGTAAGGATTTTTAATGAAAGTAAGATAATTTGGGGAAAGATTATTGAAAATATAATAAAGAAGTTTTAAAGGAATTTAGATTTACTAAAGAACCCACTGTGCAATAATTTGTACCACATTCTAGGCTGTTGCAATGAAACATGGAACATTACAAATTGCGTTCCATAAGTGTATTTAAAACATCCCTGGGACCGTATTTGTACCGCAATGATGTCACAAATAAGACATATACGGAACATCTCTTTGTAACATCTCTACAACAATCAAACACGATATTCCGTCCACATTAAATTAGAACGTCTATGAAACATCACCGATGTTTCATAGCTGTCTCAATGTGATGTTATTAAAAACATCACTGCGATGTTTGATCCTATTGTTGTATAGTTGTTTAAAAATATACAATGCTGATAATTTTTTTTTAATATTATACATATGGATTATTTATAATATAATACCTGTATTACCTATGCATAAATTATAAATTTCTATGAATCAATATTTACCACCTAATTAAATATTGAAAATTAAAAAAAAAAACAACATTATAATTTAGTAACTCCAATTTATTTATTTGAATAGGTATATAAGTGAAAAATGTATTTACAAAATAACATAAATAATGATACAATACAAACTAAAGATTACAATTTGTTTGCAAATTAACAGATTTAAATCATTCAAAGTTATATATTATAATAATATTATTAGATTAATATAAAATGAAATAAAATGATTGAATACCTATTAAAAATTATATATAAATAAAAAAAAACAATCAATTCTTATATAAAAAATTGTATACACATAATATAATAATATATAGTATAGTACATTCAATTATTATAAAATAATAGGTACCTATACAGTTACAAAATTTATTTAAAAAATAACATAAATGTTAAATAATACATACAAAAGAATATAATTTTTTTGAATGACTTAATAGTGTGTAATTGTAGCCTGAAGGTACAAGCTATTAAGTCTCTGAATGACAAAGTGTTGAGATTAATGCCAAATTGTCGGATAGACTAATAAAAAAACATTTGTATTTTATATCAGTTAAATTAATACAATATAATTCAGACATTTTAGAAGTGTCAACCATGTAAACCCCGATTTTGAATGAAGATTCTGGTGTATTAGTAAATTCAGAACAGCTGATGAACTGTTTTACAATTAAATTAGGAGGTTTATTTTTCGGTTGAACAATATGCTGAACCATAACAAGAGTGTTATTAGTAAGCATTATGTATCTATCTTTTTCTTTAAGAACATTGATAATTGTATTTGTTTGTTCTAAAGTGATTTTTTCAAAAAGTTTATCATTTATATTAAAGAGAGGTGAAGGATTACTGTGTATTATTTCATTGCTTAAGACAGGATATTGTTTATGTAATTGAGCAGGAAGTGTATCATACATTTTTTGTTTTTCTACTATTCTATTGAAGATTTCTTGAAGAGGATATTTGATTGACTTGATAGATTTTTTTATTTCTTGTAAATAATTTTCATAACGAAAACAACTAAAATTGTCTAATGGACCATGAATAAGAACATAAAATGGCAAGTGAATTAAACTATGTACATTATAAGAAATGTAATGAGAACCATATAATGCGGAATAATCATCAACAAATTTCTTTAGAAACTGAGTTGACAATTCATTATACTTAGAATAGGTTTCAGAACAAATTAAAATTCTAATTGCATAAACCAACAATAGGAAATGATAGTAAAACTTTTTTTTTAAGTTACCCTTTAGAACTATTTGACCGGTATACAATAAAAAAGTTCTAAGTTCTGTGGCTTTATAGTGTTCAATTTCATCCAGCCCCCTGGGTAAGCGACATATCTCCGAAGGTACATAAGGTCTTAATTTTTTTAACTCATTATTTATTTTTTCTTTTTTATCTTTTTCCAATCTTACTTGCTTATTACCTTTCACCCAAAATTCAACTAATTTTTTAACTACACCTAGGCATACATTATGCATGTAATCTAACACAACTGTATTGATTATATTAATTGGTAAACGAACTAAAGGACTATTGCCTTTATGGTAATCCTCATCTTTTTTACTTCTGAAAGATTCATCAGTTCTTAACGTAGCATCTAAACCAGGATAAGTCATACGATGTTCCAAATATGTACCTTCCTCTATACATAATGTACAGCCAAAATATGCATTATGACCCTTAACATTAAGTAAAAACGCCTTTGCTGGGCTATCACATGACACATTTGAAATATTTACAGTAAAAAACAACCCATTTACAGTCAACCCATTATCTATTAACTCCAATAAATCTATAATTAATGGATTTAAGAATTCTTCAATAGAAAGGGGTTTTTGAAATCCATGGAAAATGCCTATAGGTATAACATTTTCTTTTAGCTCTTTAAAATTTAAAATTGATATTAATGCTGGCCAAATTTGACTTTTAGAACTTTTAGATACAGGAAGTCCATCTATATTGAGACCTATCTCTAATACATGGGATTTAATATATATTTGAGCATTATTTTTAATTAAAATAGGTAGTAGCATATTTCTTAGACCTAAATGTATGTAGGAACCACCAGAAATATCAACAATATCATGAACTTTAGGAGTTTTCATCAAAGTCCTAATATCTTTTGGAACGTCTAAACCTTCACTTTTCAATAACTGAAGCAAGCTGTTACAAAAATTATGTGAAACTTTGTGTTTAATAATTAATAGACGCAATTTATCTGTTATACATACATTTTTCTGTACATCAACTTCTAACATAGGGCCCATAGAGTCATGATTGGTTATAGGTGGATCATTAAAAGCATCAACACCCAAATTAAAGTTATTGGATTGGACCGTTTTAAAATTTAATGTATTTAACAAACATTCAGGCATCATGGGATCTTTCACGGATACTGATAATTTTAGTGGTAAATCATTGTTTGTAATGTTTGTCTTAACACAATTTATACTATTACTATTTACTATGGACGTAACATTCAAATTTACTTTTTGTTGTTCAGCTTTTAGTACTCTTCTAAAATATTTTGTTGATATGAGGGATAAATCTTTTTTCTTTGAACTGCTAATCTGAAAAAATAAAAATAAAATAATTAGTCCACAAATAGGGGTTAAAAGTAATTCAATCTAAAAAAGTTAAATTGAATGCACCACAAAAAAAATAAGAATTGAAAACCAGTATTAATATTATATTAATTTGTTTGTTACATATTATATTATATTAAACGAGAATTATTATTTTATTTATAGTAATGCCTGCGGGGGCAGAGAGTACAATTGACAGTCCTATTCAATAGTTTATGTAGATATAAGCAGTCAAAGAAATCACGTCTTCTACCTAGAGGTGATAATAAACATTGGTTTCTCCGTGGAAAAATCATTTTAATTTTAATGTTATGTTAAACTTTAAATAAGATTTTTTTAAATATTTAATTACTTTTTTATTTAACTACAAAATTAATTAAAATGTATCTACATTCTAACTACAATACCTATACCTATATTTGCATTCTTACATACAAAATTCAATATATTCAAAATAACTTAATACTAACTTTTGAAAATTAAACTTATTTTGCTCTACTCAAACGAGTGTTTGCATGTCTAAGCCAATTTGCAACAGTGATTTCAAATTCTGAATCCGTTAACACATCATTGGAATTGGCTTTAATAAACCCTAAAAAAAATCATAATGTTTCTGTATATTATAATGTATGTTTATATGTAATTGATTTATAATATAGTAAATTAAATAACTTTTTATTAGTTTTATCACTTCAGAACTTCCTATTGTAATGGATATATGTTTACCACGTCCAGTCCAAGTAGAGATAACAGCAAATTCATCGCTAAATATTTTTTGTAACACCCTTGTAATATTATTTTTTAGTCCACATCCACCAATACTTTTAATGAATGATTACTAAAATTATTTACAATAATATAAGGATAAATTGAAAGCAAATTTTCCAAGTTTAAATAAGTTTTTTTATAAAGATAACATACTAGTTTCAACACAAAGTCCACTTCATTTACTATGTTTGATTCAACTGATAAAAATTCATCTTTATCTTTAATTGGGAATAATGAAAGAAAATTTGAATCAATATACTGGTTGGCCATCGCAGAGTTTAAACTATTGTTTTTTGAATTAGTTTCCAAAACTTCAACTTTTGTAAGTAATCGATTCAAAATTAAATTTGATGCCACTAACTCTTTTTTAATGTTGACTTGTTCCAATTGCATATTAGTTAAAATATCAAGAATTTTCTGATTTAAACTACCAGTACCTATGTAATAAAAAAATTATAAAAAAATATTTGTACTGATTTTAAATTAATAATATTGAAGTAGTTAATTCAAAAATATGGGTAATTCAGATAAAATACTAAGTAAGTATACTCACTGGTTGTACTGTATGAGGTATTAGGAACAATAAATGGTTCATATGGTTCATATAATTGTATTTCATCAGTATTTTTAACCTGAGACGTTGTCTGCTATCAATTAAATATGAATTTCCGCATCAAAATGAAAATAAATTTAGTTCAATTGTTAATTTTTTATGGTACTTAATATTTTATAAATTTAAATTGATGGAATGATATTGTATATTCTATATTATATTAAAACATAGTACCTATACTATTTTATTTTTAACTTTTTAAAATTTAACTATTGCAGTGCTTAAATACCTAATTAAAAATTAAATTTGTATTACCGTATGTATGTCATCATTAATTATGTATGATACTGAGGAACTAGCTGCAATTTCTACTGCCAGTGGTAATACAGAATCTAGTTCACAATTGAATTCTTCATCAGAATTCCTCACCAGCAATTCAGTATATGTTAACGGCACATCTTTTTTTAGTTTTTTGCTGATAGGTGTTACTGATATGCTACAATCTAAATAAAAATAAATTAATACCTAATTTTTAAAGAAGTATAAAAAATAGTAGGCATCAGTGGCGTCATTTCAGTTTTAATTAGACTAGGGCAATTTTTCACTACTTATCCGACTCAACATTTTTTTCACTCAGATTCTCATAGCGTAGAACCAAAGTGTTAAAAGGGGGGGGAGCGTGTGGTAAATGTGCCGACTTAAGGTTGATGTAAATACTAGACCGGGGCAAATGCCCCAGTTGCCCTCCCCCAAATGACGTCACTGGTAGGCATACCTTCAAAGTCACTGTCGTCATCTTCAGATGAACTTCTTTGGCGGTTTTTCTTTTTCTTTTTGAGTACTTCAGGTTCATTTTCTGTAGCAGAACTTTCAATCTCCACACGTTGATGCCAGGCTTCTTTGAAATTGACTAAGTAAACGAATACAATTAGGTACAATTTGAATTATGAAGTAATTTCAAGTAGGTTTCAAGTTTATTTGACTTGCATTACTTATTAATCGAACTTATTGTTTTAAAACTTTTTATAAAGTACCTACCATATATTTTACTGGACAAGATTTTAATTTTGAATAAGCCCCATAAATCTTCTGGATCATCCGCGTTTGTTAGTTCAATGCTCGTTACATTAAATGGAGGCCATCGACAAAGTTCAACTATTGAAATGTTGTCCGCGGTTAGCTCCAATGTTGGTGGTAAAATTAGCCAATTAACAGGCACAACACTGTAATCGTTTGATTCCGTAAAGGAAACAATGACCCATCGCTTATTATACTTCCGGTTCTAAGTGGTAATGGTAAAAAAACTTATGTTATTAAATTTAAATTACCTACATAATTAAATAATATAAAAACTTACTTTACGGTTCTTTAGCGATTGTTTCGTAGACATGTTGATATTATTATATTTATGTATACTATATTACTATTTAACACTGGCGACTGGCCTCTGAAGACTGAACAAATAAAATAACAAACTATAAAGAAAAAATGCAATAATTGCAAATTGCAATAATGCAAAATTGTATAATACAAAACAAACACTGGTACGAGGCACGAGCTCAATCAAGCGAGTATTATAGATAGTCGAGTACTCGAGTGTCGACGGCGGAGTGCGGACGTATAGCGGCCGGTCGGGCAGCACCGGTAAACCCACTATATATATATATACAATAGTTATTATAGTCACCAATGAACTGATAATAACGTCATAGAAAACCCAAATAATATTATAAATATATTATAATGTCTAATAATAAATAATAAAGTAGAAATAGCTATGTTGTTCGTAGAACCCCCTCCCCACCATCCTACTCGGGCGACAGCCGATATAATAATATATAATAGTTTAATATATATACATCCCGAGAACAACCTATTTACATTGAAATGCGATGTTCCGTAAAAGGTAAGTTTGAAACGTTGTTGGTATGTTATACATTTATAGTTAAGTGACAACTAAAGGAAAACATCCATAAAATGCCCTATAAACATAGAAATGTGATGTTCCGTATGCAACCCAAAACATACATCGCAGAGATGTTAGGCAACATCAAATGTTTAGTGGGAAAGAACCATGATAGAACTGATATTCTATATGAGGCAGATTGTAGATGACTGTAGGGAGAAGAAAAAAAAATTAATTGTATCAATAATTGGAGTTATATTCCGATAATGAAATTACGTTTATTTCTATTAAAATATTTATAATAAGGCCTACGCAGGTTCGTCGAACACGGGCGTCTACCTTGAGCTGTTGATCATAGCATTAATATACAAGAATAGGTTAGGATAGGCTTAAATTAAGGGAAGTCTACTCACCTAATCTTGGTTGTCCTGAAACAGAGATTTCTGATTAGTGAAGCGGACTTTGTCGATTCGATTGATGACGCGGTGTTATCGGCATTTGGAAGGTTAGTCCAGACGTTAACGATGTCGATCAGAATGTAAATTCTGCTAGATAACCCGCAATGCGTCGCTGTCAGCAAACACACTTCTCGGAGACACATAAAACATTGTGTGACGAAGGTGAAAAAGATTCACAACCCGTCGGCGTATTAGGCCTTTATCCATATATTAGGGGTACAAAGGGCTTCAAAACCTTCTCGGAGACCAATTTATCTCTCCATTGAGAAACTCATGAAGGGTGCTCGGGTGCCAAACATGTGACTGCACGATGGTCGATAGTTGAGTTTCCTGTGTCACCGCCAGACCTGCCGGGAGTTCTGAAGTCCACAGACACCACTTTCTTCTAACTAGTTCGGCACTAACACTGCCACTGCGATGCCATCCACATCAGGCACTTCAGGTGGATTCGGCTCTACCTAACCCGTGCGAAGGCCGGACGCAGGTCTCTTAGCAAGTCGAAGGTCATTCTTCTCGAGTTTTCACTCACTACATCTGTGACAGGGCTATCTCTGAGATTTGGGATCTGTTACCCTGGTTCTCACAACTTCCAATTCCGCTAGCTCAACTTCGGGATAGGAACCGTTCGCAGCCACAACACCACCCATTTATGAGAAGTGGTATGGTTTTTCTCTTTGCAGAGGTGATTTTCCGTTCCTACACCGATGTTTATTCCTGGTTTCACAGCAGGAGTTTCCAATCATCAATGACCTCGGGATTGTTTAAGACGTATCCCGACTTATGAGGGAAAACATACCAGCGTGTACAAGGGGGTCTGTGGATGGTTTATGTGAGATTCCCGATCGCAGTTGCTTTTTCCATTCCTTCTGTTTCGTTTCGCCCAAGCCCCTCCTGCTGGTATTCGCAAGCTTTCCAATTTTTCTAATGCTCACTCGGGCCAACTTTTCAAGTGCGAATAGAAAGGCCTTTTCCCTTTACAACTTCTGTCAAGTTGCCAGAGTGAGTCCCACGCCGAAATCTTACTTATATCGCCAGTACGCGCCTACCGAGGTCGCGCTTCGTGGGCGAATTTAAGAAGTGCAAGGAACATGTCTTAGGTCTCATTGTCACATGGCCAATTCTCACTGGCCGCTTGCACTCTGAGATTGATTTCTTCTCTTTCGTGATCGAAAAGGGGGCAATCTCGCAGCAAATGCTCTGGCACACCGCATCGGAAAATTGCATCACCTCTAAGTTTAAACTGGAGAAGCGACTTGTTTAAGTTCCCGTAGCCAGACATCAGCTGGCTCATGTAGTGATCCATAATGCATGACATACGCGCCAAGTGACTTTTGAAGCCAGGGAACCATTCGAAAGTCTCATCTCCCTTGTCACTGGGGACCCACCTTAACTGCCATAACCATATTTATTTCTAAAATAAAAGTTTTTCATTAAATAATATATAAACCTTACTACATATTCTTTTTAATTGTCGAAAAATCATGCTAGACACTGGCTAAAAAAAAATAATAGATTTAAATCGACCTGTAACCACGTTGTTCTACTTAAAATAAATACGTGTATTTATGATACAGGAAATAATACAACATAATAAAGTTAAACATTGTACGCCTATTATCAAATTATTAGTTATTTTGAAAATAATATGTAGTGTTCCTGTGACAACTAAAAACACAAATGATTACATTTACATAGGATGAATGACAATACAATGAGTAATCTTGCTGGTAGCCAAAATACACACACAGTCGATCGACCGTACCTGTGTAATGTATGTGACAAGTCGTTCAAAAAAAAGTACAATCTGACCGATCACCAGCGGATACACACAGGTGAGAGACCATACCTGTGTAACGTATGTTATAAGTCTTTCACATGTAGCAGTGGTCTGGCAAAGCACAAGTTGACTCACACGAATGTGCGACCATATCTATGTGACCTATGTGACAAATCATTCAAACAAAATTGCAAGCTGATAGAACACCAGAAAATACACACGAGACCATGGCTGTGTAACGTATGCAATATGTCATACATAAGTAGCAGCAGTCTGACAAAGCACTCGTTGACTCACAGTACTATGAGACCATACCCATGTGACCTATGTGACAAGTCATTCACACGAGAGTATAATCTGCAAGAACACCAGTGGGTGCACACTGGTAACAAACGGTATCCGTGTGATGTATGTGAGAAATCGTATACAAAAAAATGTAATCTGACTAAGCATCAGGAGATACGTCATATGGGTGAGATTCTGAATCCGCAGGATGTATGTGAAATATTGTTTGATACTATCAAAACTGGCCCAATATTTGTGGACCTAAACGGGGAAGATACCATACCTGAAAATTAAATTAAAAAATAGGAAAATGTACCTACAACACTTATGTATTTAAATCATTTTCTATAAGATTATTGAATAAAAACTTAATAAATATTAAAATATAATACCATAACACTTACAAATAGAATACTACGTGTGAAGTAGTATTATAATAATATTATTAAAATAACTCGACTATAATAAAATTAGTGCAGTCACATTGCTCTAAAAAAAAATCTATTAATTATAATAAGTATTTTCATATTATATTAAAGAATCAACATAAGGTATTAGCAAAATTTAGTATGGTCGACAGCTTAACGTTTATTTCTAGCCTAAAAACTCTATTAAATTCAACGAGAAATGGGAGTAACACGTCATGGTCACAATATTTTCAACATTTTCGTTTTCAATTAATCACAACATTTTGGTTTGAATGTGGTAAGGTATACCCTGTTCCAAAAGAGAACGGCCACTTTCAGAGCTTAAAACTGACGGCTGCGGCCGTGCAAAGGCCAAACTTCCCACACCTTGCTAGCCGACGTTTCTTGAAGACCCGACTATCGTCGGTTAGCAATTTTGGGGAAGAGTTTGGCCATTGCACTGCCGCAGCCGTCAATGAGATAAGTGACCGTTCTCTTTTGGAACAGGGTATAGCATTCAATATGTTATGCTCAATCATGTTGTTAAAAAGTTATATCTTCAATAAAATTGTGTTTCACCATGTCACCAACTTTACTATAGCCCGCATAGGTTGTATGCTTATATTAAGGGTTTTAAATGTTATCAAATATTTAATTTAGGTATAAAAAAATTGTTTATAATAATAAAGTTTAAAGTCATAGACTTACAGCAAAAGAGCATTTTTAAAAGTAGGTTTATTGTACTAATAACCAATAGCCAATACGAATAATTGATAAATAATAAATTAACCAATGATATAATACCATTTAAACCCAATTTATAACCTTTAAGGCTTTAACAAATAGTAACTCTATCACCTTGGTTGATAAGTGATTCACCATCGATATTAGCTGTATGCAACCAATAATCATTTTTAGTCATCAATAACCAAATACATAAAAAAAAAAAAAAAAAAATATTTCAAGAAGTGTGAAATTTTAAATTTTGAAATGTTTCAATTTCAGACCCCTACTTATATTATATATCACACTAATCTGCCAAAACATTTTTATGCACGGAGTGTGTATGTGTACTACTTTTTTCAATCAAAACAAATGCCTACCAGAAGAGTTATGAAAAATCTTTATCTCAAGGGAAATATATAATCGATATTTGATCTTTGTTTAAAATCACCCAATCTATTTTAACTTTCAACTGAAGCCAAGTTTTCAATAGTATGTAATATGTATTCAATATCGAAAAGAAATTATGTTGAATGTTCAACTAATATTTAATAACTCACAGGTTACGAAATCAATAGGTATGACAATGTAGATATTACCGTCCTCATGTAATATATAACAACAAAAACACTCTGCCATACTTCGTCTAAAAAAGTCTCTAAAAGTTGTGATATAATTTTAAAGGTGGCTAAGTCTTTGAACTTTATATTATATAATTTATGTTAAAATAATCTGCTAAAAATGTATAGTAAAATCAAGCTAAGTTAAATATTTTATCAGATTATTTTAACATAAATGAAATCTATGATTCAAAGACATTCACAACAAGACATTTTTATTTTTAAATGGCTACTATTGGTTTTAATCACAGTTATATACTATAATATATATAGTAGTATATATCTGTGGTCTTAGCTTAGATCACATACCATGGATGGAGCCACAGCGTATGATTTTGTTGCCGATATAACGAGTCACCGAATTAGATGATCGATGTGTTCAAGCACAATGCAACTCCTCGCATAATTATCCATATGTACAATAGGTATCTGTGGGATAAATATGGGATAAGTCACGTTGGGCATGCGCATATCGACCACCTAATTCGGTGACTCGTCGCTGATATCGGTAACGTTTTTTTGTATTGATTTAATATGCTGTGGCTCAATCCATAGTATATGATCTAAGGGTTTTAGTTATAATTATTATTATTAATGTTGGCTCAGTGGCACTCCTATGTATTTTAGTACAGAATGTCTCAAGTTCGAACCACGGTTTCGATAGACCAAATTGTTCCGTGGTTTTTACATTGTTTTTTTTATTTTTTATTTTTCTTCGTTATCTATACATACGAATGTTTGATTTTTTCTATTCATAGGATTTTTTTAAGGTTAAGTTATGTTAGGACTTTGTATTAATTGATTATGTTAATATTCCGTAGCTTGAATTAAGTAAAATCAACAAACTTGGTATAACTTTGATACTTTTAAGTTAAACTCTACACTTCCGTGTATAGTTTAGGGGTCCACGATCTACCACAGGTAGATTGTCTATTTTATAATATACAGCTGCGAATCTCACGGATAAAGCCGGTCGAGATGGCCATACGTTAAAATCTAATTTAAACTTCAACCGACATGTCTTCCACAGTATATTACACATAAAAGTGGTTGAAAAATCAGAATTTTTTTTCTGGACAGCGGAAAAATTAAGATAAGTTTTGAACACTATACACCTAAATAATATTAAATAACGAATTGACCAAAGTTTGAGTTATATAGAGTTGGTAAATTTAAAGGGAAACGAAGTGCCTAGTTAATTATAAAATATTCATTTATTATTATCTTTTATTACAAACAAAACAAAACGGTATTTTTAATTATAACAGGTACCTACTACATGCGTCAAGCCTTCTTAATAGTAATAAAGAAAATATCATTGTTAGTAAAATAGATAATCGATGTGAATATGTTGGCTAGATAACAAATGTTCTATTATCACTCCTAAATTTCAACACTCAATAATATGTTTTAAGTGTAGTTTATTGCTCCTCTAACCTCATTACAATGGTTAATAAACTGAAAATTAAGGTAATTTTTGAAATATTTTAAGTACTTAATGACTTATTAGTAATAAGGCTTAGGAGTGGTGGCCTTCAGATCACATAGCCCCTTATATCCGTGCCTGTACATTCTAACATTAATGATAATAAAAAAAATGGTAAATTTTAAATGCACAAATAAAATGTAAAATGAACTGATGTGTTAATTATAAATGCCATGATATTCTTACTTAATTTTTAAACATATTTTTCGCCACTCACGGGAGCGCCAAACTAATTTTAGTCATAATCTCACTAATCCACCTTGTTTAATAGTTACTTTTTATTATATAATATAATCAATATGATATAAAATATCATAATATTTTATCTTATTTGATTTTATGTGTAGGAAATAAGGACATTAATAAGCATAATTTCCCATTAAAATCTGCATCAACTATTAAATATAGTAAACATTACCATAAAAATAACTATATTTACATAGTCATAATTAAGTAAATCATTTTAGTAATTTTACCTATTAAATAGTATTATATAGTATTATTATATTTGCTATAATTTGTTCAACTATAATATTATAGTAAATTTTTTTTCCGTGATAGGTATCTCTGATAATATTACAATATCTTTTGTCTTTTTTGGAAACTGTTTTTTATATAAATTACCTATGTATTATGATTATTATTATTATTATGACGTATTATGACGAATAGACGTTTAAAATAAAAATATAAATAATATAATGATCATTAATTCATCTAAGTGAAGAATAAAAAGTGAATTTTTTCGTTTTTTTTTGGGCTGATGTACTAGGTATTATACAAGGTATAATTGTGGCAAATTTTAATACGATATAGCAGCTCTAAAGGTCTGCTCGTGATAAGAAGCAAAAAATTAAATTTCATTATAAATTGAAAAATTGATCCAAACAAAATGTTGGGTGGTCAAAAAGTTATGCAATGCTTAAAGCATTAAAGAAAATAATACCTAACCAAGCTCTTAGAAAATATACAGTCGAAGGATATAATCGACGATGTCTATACTATAGCTATTGTTTCATAATATACCTACGCTGTTATTATGTTATTGTCATATCGAGAAGTATATTATGACTTATGGTATTATTATAATTCTTAACACTAAATCATAATATTTTCAAAAAAAAACATCAAACTGAATGGGCATAGGATTGTTACACAGCAAACATAGCAATCTTACACAATATAATATTATACATTATACATGATGATCAGAATTTTATGTTAGGTACATTAATTTTCTATTAGAAACGTACAAAATTGAATATAGTATGGAGACCAAACAAAATTAAACACAAGAATCGCAAACATTTTAAAAGTCTCCTCTATTGCAATAGATTATATGGGATATGTATCTACGTTCATTGGGAGTAAACTTTTTAAAATAACACGACAATCACACGAAATCTCTCTAATTGGTAGTAATTATTACTATTATTAATATACATTTTTTTTTTTAATTTTTTCAATTTCTTATTCCATTTGAAACCGTTGATTGCATCCCAAATTCAAGGGAATGAAAAATCAAGTATTACTATTGCATACACCAACATTCTAAATTCTTATAAATATAATGCATGTGCCTCTGTATTTTCAATATTTTTTAAATTAATATAAAACTGATGAGGAACCTTTTTTTTTTAACTTTCAAAATTGTTGATCAAGAAAAAATATTTTTCTCAACATTCTTAGCAAAAAAAAAAAAAGTATGTGTGTTACCAGTACGCGCGCGGGAAGTTAAACTTCTTTTGAATGGTACTAATTATTTATTATTGATAGTTTTATTATTTTTTTTATATTTTTATTCGACAGATCGATGGATAATTGTTTGTAGTATTGTTTTTATCCAGACAATAGATTTGTGAGTGAATAATAATAATAATAATAATAAAAATAAATAATAATCGATCATTAAATATTCACATTAATTAGTATGGGCCAAGATAGATGAATCTGTTTTAGATTCTGAGTGAAACGATGAATGTATTGATTTTACAATGATGTGTGTTTTTTTTTTATTTTTTTTGTGTCTGTCATCACGTTTTAGGACAGTAAAAGTGCTTGGATTTTCTTCATCAGTAGCTTTTCTGATAGGAAAGTGAATCTAGTTGGTACTTTGGGGGGTCAAAAGTATAAATTTCCCAGTAGTTTTCACAAGCTCCGGGAAAAACAACATAAAAATTAAGGAAAAACAGGAATTTTTACGCAAAATTAGTTTTCCAAAAATGAAAAAATCGATTTTGGTTTTTGGTGTAACTCTAAAACAAATGAACGTATATACATGAAATTTTCACTGGTTGTTTATATTTGCATTTTCTATACACGATAACATTTTCAAAATATTTTGATTTATTTTGAACTGTTTAGGGACATTTTCATTTTCCATTTTTTTTTTAGTTTTTTTTCTAAAAATATCAATAAAATTTTATTTGTTGGTTGCGAAAGCTTGAAAATTTAATAGAAGGCTCCTAATATATTGTTTCAAAGGCAGATGAAAAATATTAAAAATCCTTAGTCACAATTTTTTTTATAAGCATTTAAAGTTCAAAAATTGTAAAAATATGGAAAAATCACGAAAATTAGCGAATTATTTTGAGTTAAGAATTCGTAAAAATTTTTCTTTTTAAATCTTAGATTTGAAAATGTAATACAAGATTACTCATAAGTTTGTCTACTTTTATCAATAAAAAAATCTCTACCGGAAAGTCAAATTAAATTTTTATGAGCGTTTGAAATTCAAATTTTTACAACATTGGATGTTCACTCAATTTCTCATGTAGCGATTTCCTTATTTTGTTGTAATTCAAAAACGAATAACTGTAGATACATGAAAATTTCACTGAATGTTTATATTATCATTTCCACCTATACACCATACAATTTTGAAAATATTTTGACTCTTTTTGAGCTGTTTATGGACATTTACAGCTTTCAATTTTTTTTAGTTTTTTTTTTCTATAAATATCAATAAAGTTTTATCTGTTGGGCCAAAAATTGTAATAATTTAATACAAGGCTCCTGATATATTGTTACAATATCAGTTGAAAAATATTAAAAATACATATTCACAGTTTTTTTTTATAAGCATTTAAAGATCAAATTTTGACAAAATTTATCAAAATCTCGAAAATTATCAATCATTGTAATTAATAAATTATAAAATGTTCAGTTTTTATAGCTAAGGATTGCAAATTCAACACAAAGGTTCTCGTAAATAGTTCATACTGTAACCAAAAAATCTAAAAAATATATGAACACAGTTATTTTTTACAGACATTTTAAATTCAAATTTGGACGAAATTACATATTAACAAACCTAGAATAACTATTTTAGTTATTTTGTTGTGATTGAATAATATTATTCGTGGGTACTTGAAACTTCTAAAGTGTACTATTATATATCTATGATAGTATCACGGTTTTTGTTGATGTATAACGCGATACCAGTACCTAATGGATATTGTGATATGATTAATTTGGAATTTATTATAGGTACCTATTATAGGTCAATTTTTTGTTTAATACCATAGATTGTATATAATATGTCTTATACATAGACTGACATACCGTCTCCGCTCAGAATCGTTTTTCTTATACAATGATATTATATCGTTGAATTCAAATTTAATATCATCCATTATACAGTTACCCACTTGTAACCTACTGTACAGCAGAGCGACACCCACTTGCCCACCTTTTGAAGTTATTTTATTTTGCAACGTTTATATAATATTAACGACCACCACTTACCTCGCAACGCTTGTTTCTCTTTTGGATTAATTAATAATAACCGAACTACGAATTAACAAACACTGTGCATGTGTGTGTGCTACGATATGACGTAACCGAACGACCGTCGACCGAACGGATTGGCGAACAACGACGACGGCGAATTCGCACACCTAGTTCGAACTCGAGATTATTATTTCGGTAATATTATATTGTAAATTATAATCATTAGGTAAAATAAAAATAGCTACTATTTTTACGAAATCCAGTCCCTACAAAAATCCAAGTAACCATTGAAATTTAAAATATTAAAATAGGAACTACTTATCACTTAATAACAATATATATCTAATATATATATAAAATATATATCTGTGGCTGTCACCGGCCAACATTATATTATATTTTATAATACGTAATATTATTATTATGTCATATTGACGCGGCCCGATTATAATATATAATATATAATAATATAATATATAATATAACAACACTAGGTACCATGACAATATTTATTTATTTACGGACATGTACGCTTTCGCGTTCGTACGGCCGCCCGTTCGTACGCGCCGCCCGTTCGCTTTTTTTTTCCTCACTACCCTGCGTAAGTATAACTTCAAAAACTAAAAAATTAGTCTCAATATTTTTTTAATGTCATTGTGTATGGAACATGATAACTTTAGTAGGTAACAGTCCAATGATTCAGGTAACTACGACTAAATTTGTTCGATAAATACCAAAATTACAATCGCTAGAAATGATTATTACACATTTTAATGTTGGAATATCCAATGTTGTCAAACTTGAACTTCAATCGCTGATGAAATATGAATAAAGCTTTATGATAAACTTAAACAATTTCATAAAAAAAAATAAATAATTAAGAATCTTAAATTAAATTAATTTTAGCTAGGCATATCGATGTCGGTTGTACAAACAGCAGTAAACTGACCGATATACATAATACATATATTCACGATTCAGAATCTGTATAACAACCAATAATTTATAATATTGTTATTCAATACTTACACTGGCCTATAATTATAGGTATAGTGAAAATGATGACTATAATAATATTAATAATAACTGAATAATAATAATATTATAACTAATATTATTATTATTAAATATCTATTCCTACTTACGTTCAAATGAATCAAATGCAATCGAATTATTAATTATTCCGATCGAGTCACTTTTAAACGCTGTACTAAATGTTAACGAATTATAATGATAAGTACCAAATTTTAGATAGATAATCTAAGCACTTGAACTATATTACCTATAAGCGTTGATAACTTTTAAAATATAAAAGTGACGTTTATTTTGTTTTCATTCGATAACAATAACCAGCCATAAAAAACTAGAAAATTAAGAGAAGGTGCAATACATCGTTAGCCTAATTAGCGAACTTTTAACAGTTACGAAAATTACATTAAAGATACCTATAGTAATACCTATTATACGTATACGTGTATTAAAATATAAATTTCAATTGAATAGATAATAATGTTCGGTAAACGTTTAAAGTAACGTTGATGAAAAATTAACACATAATAATAATGTATCGTACCTAAACATAAATAAACTTATTAAAATAATTAACATTATATCATTACAATGATAAGTGCGCTGCGTGTTTAATAATAATAATATACTCAACATTGATCAGACGATAACAATGATGATTATTATCAATATACCTACGAATCAATCGAAAAGACGTGTGTGTATAATAGGTATAACTGCATATTATTATAATACATCATTAGTCAATAGTACCTATATTTGACGGACAATAACGGTTGTAGACCATAATATTAAACACAAGTCATAAAGGCTATCGAACGATTGAGAACGTTACACCTTTTTGGCCGAACGATTGAGAACACTTAAAAATAACAAAGAACTTACCACTGACCCCAAAAAAACCCAAAAAAGAATACGATTGAGAACGAATTTACGTGCAACGTTGCCATATCATTCATTATTTATCATTTAACAAATATTCTTGAAAAAAGTCATATGTAATATAAATATGTTTAAAAAATTAAAAAAAAAATTTAGAATTATTAAAATATGTAATAAATATGTAAAAAAAAAATTAAAAAAATGTAATAAATAAGTAACAAGTAATGACAAATGAGTTACCTATAAATTAGTTATAGCGGGATAGCGTAATCCAACATACTCTAAATATTTTAATAAATTACTAGAACATTTATTTGCTACATACCACATATATTTATTATGAATATTAATTAATTTTTTCTTTTGTTTTATTGGCATTTCTTTTTTTTTACCCTGTTCTATCGTTGCTATTTTATAAACTGACGAATACTTCGTTGACGTTTGTGCGACGACTACAACGCCTATTAAGTCATTCTCTCGTATATCTGGTATCTAAGTTATAAATAACATCCGATAAACGTCCGATAAATATTAAATACCTATCAACCGGATCAATCGTTCAGCCAAAAAGGCAAACGTTCTTTATCGTTCGATAGCCGATTATCGTGCTCAAATTATCTTTCGATTACATTTGGCAACGTTGGAAAAAAAATAAAAATATCAAGCGTTCTCAATCGTGTTACCAAAAATAACGTTCTCAACCGTAACGTTCTCAATCGTATTTTACCGGTCATAAAATATACATATTACAATGATGTGTTCCACACACGAGGAGCGTAAATAGCAATTTTCGATTGGCAGTTCAATATAAGTGTTTTTCTATTGTTTTTTTTTCAAACTATTATTTGAGGTACAAAAATGTATTATTTAAACTTAAACACACCACATGAACTTTGTTAAGATACGGAATTTAATTTTGAATATGGATCCCAGTTCGTGATAAAGACGTTTAGGTACTATATTATGGTTTAATCGCTTCAATTTTGGTTTTTTAGCTAAAATACCAATGATCGTAAAAACGTTAGATATTGATTTCTTTATGTATTGTCATTGATATATAATATATTTGTAACATAAACAGTCTTGTGAATATGAACACACTGACAACTGACATATCACTTAAATAATAAATAGGTACCATCATATCAATTCACTTATAAGTTATATATTTAAACACAGCCGATTGCAATCCCTTTACAACCTACAGACTACAGTATTATGGCTATATTACGAGTACGAATGAACATATTATATTATTATATTGAATTATAACATACAGACTACAGTGTGTAACAGGATTATTGTAACATTTGTCATAGAGATTTATTAAATAGCCCTGTTACACAATGTTATAAAATATATGTATAAAATGGAGTTCACGTAATTCAAAGAAACCGATGGGAAAAATTAATTAATTTTAATAAAATAAAAAGTTATATTATTAATTTTCCATTCACCATGTAACATTAATTTTGAAATTTAAAATCATAAAATATTAGAATCTTGTATTATAAATGCAAACACATTATAGTATTAGAGTGGAAATAAAATGGTATGAAAAAAAATTATTTCAATCCAAAAGTGTTAATGTCATAATAATGTATTCAAAATGTTTTGTTATTGTTTACTTTATTTAATTTTTTTTGCATATCATGTTTTGAAGTAACTATGCAATTTGATTGAAATTTAGAAGAATTCTGAGAGCAAATTTGAGTCGGTTGATATTGGGACGTCAATAGTAGGATATTTTCTGTATTTACCTTTTCTTAATAAGTGCGAATAACTAAAAAAATAGAATTTTGTACGCTACATGTATGGATTTTGTTTTTTTTTTTTATAATTCGAATTCAAATTATAAACGTAATAAACGTAAACGCTATAAACTTTTACCGAATAGTTATTTTTTTATTTTCTAGAAATAATACGACTTTGAACTATTTATAAATATTCAAAAGTTTTTAGTTTTTATTCAACATAATAATATGCATGATAAAATGATTGTTGTTCTTAAGTAAAAAAAACCTTTAAAATATAACACAACATTCCTCATAATATAGAGAATACTTTGTGATATTAAGAAAGTTTAAATTGAAAAACACTTGTTGCACCTTTAATTAACAAAACATCAGCCTAATAGTATTGGTATAGGTACCTATGCTGGAAATTATTTTTTCTAAAGCAATATCAAATACTTAAAGTTTTCAGAAGAAAATCGCTTGCAAATAATAAAAAGTAAAATTAAATTGGTAACTATATGAATATCTCACTATCTGTTAAAAAAATCTCGTGCACTATGTAAGTGTAGACACCTAGTTGGTACTTATGTTAATATAATATAGTATTCACGTGGGATTCGTTAATAAAATTAAAATTTAGAATAATCTATTGAATATTCAATTCAAATATTAAAAAAAGTTTTTTTGAATAAATTTAGTTGAATGATTAAGTTAATACAATTAGCTAGAGATGGATAATTTACTTTAAAAAAATATTGGTAAATTTTACGGTAAATTTAACAATAAGGTGGTAAAATTGGTAGAATAGCTAAATCTTAGAGACATTGTTATTTTTTACTATTACACATTAGTAAATACGATTTGTATTGGGTACTAATGTTGTATACCTACTTGTTAAATCTAATTATTTCTAATAATAACAATAATTAACAAAAAATCTAAAATATGATAATATATATTATCTATTATTCTGTATTAGACATTAGTAATTAGTACATTTTACGAAATATGAATATTTAATTATTCATATTACAATTAATAAATAATTTAAATTAAACTTAACTACCAAAACTCACATAACCTTTATTACTTTTTAAGTCAAAACATGTATATTTAGACTTAACTTTTGTAATAGTATATTATCAATATCATATTATCTGCTTTCTTGGTATCTGCGATCTCCCTATATAAAATATTTCCTAATTATATATATAGACTCTATAACAAACTATATAAACAATCACAAGTATATCAATATTATAAATGATTATATCACTGTATCAGTTGATAAAAAAGATATCTCTTTACAATTCAGACGAGGCATTTTTGATTTAATTTAATTAGAGGGACCACAGACCATTTATTTGGTAAAAAATAATTTACTGGTAAAAAAAATGGGTAAAATGTATGGTAAATTTTTTACCGGTAAAAATTTACGTGGTAAATTTACAGCACTCACATCTCTACTATTAGCACATCAAATCACCGAAGTGTTTTTCGTAGAACGAACCAACTGTGAATTCGCGAACCTATTGAAAAAGCAACGAGGTCACCTTAAGGGAAAAAATATATTTTATATTATAAGCAATTGTAGGTACGGTACACATAACATATTATATTACCATAAAAGAAGTAAATATGTCTATTATTATAGTCATTAACGATTTTTCTGATCAAAATATAAGACTATATATGATATTAACTTGGAAAGGGGTTTTAATCTGTATGACGCTACTCCCCGGGATGTCAACCTTTATAATCAAATAAAACAAATTATAATTTTAGATTTTAGACATTTTTATGACAATATAATAAAATAAATTATATAGAATATATTATATAGAAATATTTATAGAAATGTTAAAGATATTACTGATTTATCAGATGTCACTAATATATAATTTATCAACAAATCCAATTAAATAAAAAAAAATTTCGACTCCAATTTGAGAACTCAGGATTAGGCAATTTCCCCCCGTTGACCCCCCCTCCTAAATACGCCACTGGCTCTATAGTATACTGTCGTATAGTAAAAGATAGAAGTTCATCGGATACATCGAATAAATCTATATTGTAGGTACCTATAGGTATACAATAGAAATCACGATAATAAACAACTTATTTGTCATAATAAAATTTGTATCCGCTACCCACTCACGCGTACTAGCACATTGTATGACATAATACAGTATCTATCTATATAGTGTATAGTCAACTGATTTATCTGTGTACTTAATGCATATATTTTAAATTTCAAACTCAATTTAAATACCTCGTTAAACAAAATTATCAACATTGTCCAGTTGTAGTAGATTAGGTAATTTTCTAGTCATAGGTATTTGTTGTAAATGTATTAAAAAAATATTCGATATTTACAACATTTCCTACATTGTCTGTTAATGCCTAGGCATTGACAATATCTCTTGGTCCTAATGATATGCATTAATAATATTGGCTAGAAATTTACGTTATTACCTAAATTACATAATTTACGAACTTACGATAACTTATGATTTATGTATGATTTCAAAACATTAAAAAAATAAACACTATAAAAATAGAAAAATTTAGTTTTTTCAAAATAATTGTTTTGTGATGAATTCAGATTAACTAAAAATTAATTTCCAAAATTATTAACTTTTTTTCGAGTAAATGAGTGTGTTTTGTTATTATTATTGACTCATAAAAGTATCACCCTGTAGAGGTAGGAACTATTTTATTATACTTTTTTAATCACAGTGCTGATTATACATTAAAAATGTACCTACCTATAACGATTTAAAATAAATTCACCTTTTAAAATGTTCAAGTAAATTAGCTATCCTCGCAGAACTACGTAAAACATGGAAAAAGGTAAAAATATTATTATTTCATTTGAGTTTAAATAAACCAAAAAAACCTACAATAATATTATAATTACCTACAATAATAATCTGCACACATCGTATTTCAAAATTATTATCTAAAAAAATTTAACAATTACGAGCACAAACATACTGTATAAAACTATAAATATGATAATATAATATAAATTATGTACAAATCTCATTTGTTACAACGACAATTGACTTGTAATATTTTACGGACTATAGATACATGTATTGAGCCTGCCACGCGTTGAGAAAGATAATTTTAGTATTTTACTTTATTATATTATTACTTAATTTATATGATAAACGAATAAAATACATTTTATGATATTATAGTGAGTTGTTTGTTTTTTCCAAAAAGATTTTTTCAACAAATATTTTTAATCATTAGGTAACCAAATACGATTATAATTGCAAATTCGTTTTGATTTATAGGATGACTAAGTATAGCATTGGTTTTAACTAACCTATCATAACTTATAACTTGGCATTAAACTTTAATATTACAATACAATCATACAATCCAGCTATTTTAACCCATGGACGTGTTAAAATATAAAAATTGAGTTTATTATTAAAAAGTAAAATAAAACGCACGCATTAAATTGATTAAGTTCCATGTATTATTCAAACAATTGAAATATTAATCTGTGTCATTACTATTAAATGTTAAAAGCTTAGCGTTAGCAATGTATGGTATCAACATTGTTTTTTATTCATACCACAGTTTTTCCTCGTTTCGAAATATCTTTTGATTCCCCCGAGAACAGATGTTTTCGCGCCACTAATACGTATGTCACGTGCCCTTATTACGTTGGTTCGTTATATTTTATCACCAAGATACTTGTTATTATAAGTAAGAGGTATATATTTGGCGTATTTTCGTGTTGATAATAAAAAAAAATTATTCCGGATTCTTTAGCATTTTAAATTTTTACGCTGCCGAATTGCCGAGATTGTGTCCAACTAAATAATACAGTGGCAGGAAATATGACTCGTTTCCGTGTAAGAGCCGTCCGAACGAAATAGTTGAGTCAAAATAATGAATGATGTTGGTGTCTACTTTAATATCATTACATTACGACGAACAAGTGGTTGAAATCTGTTTCCTAATGGAATTAAGAACATAATACAATTTTTATTTACCAAATTTAAAAGCTGAAGTGTTCATTTACGAAAATATCCGATATATCCCTAATCTATGAAAGTTTTATGACATCGCATAGGTATACATAATAGGTGTTTTCTATTGGGCTCGGAAGTTGTTGAATTTGCATGTTTTTATTGGTCCATTAATTTTATTTCTAAATAAGATTGAAATTTATTTTATAAAACTATATATACAAATAAGTGTATAAAGCATATTTAGTTATTTGGTTGTTTTATGAGCATATTTTTAAAGCATATTTTATGATTATTGATATCTTGACGATACAATTTAAAAACTAGAAAATAAAAATAATAAACCGTTTTTCAAATCCCTAGTTAACAAGAAATTTTTATTAATAAATATTTAGAACAAAATATAAAATATAAAAATAGTAAAATATTTGTATTTATTATTTATGAAAATGAGTATATGTGTGATTATTTTTTTTGTATCTGACAACCCATATTTTAACAGAAAAAATGCTTCAATTATTCAACATTGAGGGTGGTTTCTAGTATAAAATATTATGATCTAAATCAGAAGTCAAATATAGGAATTCTCCAGTTCTTTTTTAAATTTTTGGTTATAGGTAAACAAAAAAACATAGGGAAATTGTATTATTTTGGTAACATTAGTTTTTAAAGAATTGACTTTTTCTTGGTGATTAAAAAAGGAATACATTGAAAGACTAGAAATGTTCTACTTTTTTAATTTTTCTTCTTATTTTAAGCCAATACAATGTTTGTTTCTTAGTAAATAAACATCAAATGTTGTATTCAACAAATAATGATAATTGTTATTATAATAATTATTCATATTATATTTATGAATAAATTGAAAACAATTTTTAAATTATTCTAAACTACTTATTATGCATTAAAAATTTAATTTACTTTAAAATTTGAACCAAGTATTAGCTATAATTAAGGTTCAAAATTAATTTTTGAAACCGATATTAATTCAATAAAGATTAATTATTGATATACCTACCTTTAGGTATGCGTATACGCATTATTACCAATCAGCTATCCTTCAAGTAGCGATATTTTATGTTTATTCATATTTTTTTTTTTTTTTTTAATGGTGATTTAAAGCTTATTATTATATGTGTAATTGTATGTATACAAATCAGCCTAAAATTAAAATAATAATTGATTTTACTTCCAGAGAGTATGAACAATTTGCAATTTTAAATTTAGTTCTAAAGATGGTTAATATAGGTTTAGGTAGGTTTATGAAATTAATCTGTTGACTGAAAATCATAAACATGGATATAGAAAAAAAAACCTTTGAAAATATTTTAAATATATTACATCTCTCGTAATATTATAAACAGTGTACAAGGTTATTCGAACATAATAATATTGTGAAGAATTTAAATTGTCATAATAATACAGTTGGAGTTATGTATAACATCATTGCGTACACTGGGTCTACGGTAACAGAATAATATTATAATTCATAATATGTTTCAATGTTATTTGAACTTATTACATCCATCCGGCCGTTTATTTTATTACACATATCAGGATGGTGCGGAGGGTTAGGTGTATCATATTATTATTATATACCCAATACGATTGCATCTCTGTGTTGTTCGCAAGAAATTATAATAATATTAATCCGTCGATCGTCTCCTCCGAAGATTTGACCTTTGTCGAGCTGTATTGTTACCGGTACTGTTACCGAAATATATAATGTATATACCTACTCGATATGAGACTTAAGCGTGGGCGTATACACAGAGTTGCACACGTGTCGTTATGACGTATCTACAGTGTGTAGTACCTATATATAATAAACATATTTTATAAGAGGATATAAGTGCATTACAATGGATCAGATAATATTTAATAAATCAAAATATAGGAAAGCAGATATAAACTATAATGTTGTTTTTATTCAGAGACGCGGTTTGTAAATATGGTTTGCAGAGAGCTTTGAAACACACGTCATGATCGATAATAATACGTAATAGATAGGTAGGTTTACCTGTGTTTTTTCGTTATCAGTTGTTTAGATTGAAATCGCATAATATTGTACAATGTCATTTAAGTATTTAACACGAGGTATTATATAAGTCCGGAAAATAATATTAAAAGCCCACTATTTTATTTATTTATTTATTTTTTTCAATAGTTTGATACCTAGTTTATTCAATTATTGCGAGGCTATCATAATTATTTTTCTGACTTAGGTATACATAGGTAATAGACCAGTACACAACTTACATCAATTTCTTCATCATAACAAGAATTTATTGACTGATGACAACATTTTTTTTTCCTTTTACATGATCGTGTAAACATAAATATATTTTAAATCGTAAAATGTTAATATTTTCTCATTTTAACGACTTGTTCCTGTAAAGAAAAATTTAATTTCTCATAATATTACATTTTACGCATGGCTTAGCTTGGTAAACATAATTTGACTTATTGCCTTTTTAAAATGACTTTTAGGTTATTATTTTCGAATGAAGTTAGTTCATTACACAAGTTTCCTTTGATTCTCGATATTATAACGATGTATAACAAATAAATGTAAATATAATTAATAAAACAATATTATAAACCTTGATCTTCCTCATTGCATTTTAATAAATAGTTCAAAGCTTATAATTTCATATGTTCGTCATACTTAACTCGTAACCAAACACCTTTTGTTAAACTTTTTTTTTTTTAATAACTAAATAAGAATTTTGTAACAGTATCGTCGGCTGATTTATTTAATAGTACGCGTACTAAATATAAAATTAGGTGAACTGTTTGAAAAGTTATTACACAATAAAGTATTAAGATTAAAGGATAACAATAGTATAATGAATATTGTTATTTGTTATCTAATTTAACATGATGTATTGTCAAACTAAAATACTTATAATGTTTAGGTACATATGTAGGTAGTAGTTGAATCTAATTCAAATTGTATAAAGTAGGTATTACTGTATTAGTTATATTATAGAAAATAATTAAATCTTATTCAATCAATCTTAACATTCGAAAGGTATAATGATTTGAAATTTAGTAGTTTCGTACAATTATTTTAATTCATAAATAGTAACATTTTGATAGACATGTAAAATAATAATATAATTTGTTACAATTTGTATCACATTTTTAAATATTTTCATTGTAATGGTTATTAAAACATTTAGTATTAGTGAAACAAGTGGTGTTTAAAATACTATAAGAGTTTTACAGAGACTATACCTATTGCCTTAAATCAAAGTGTCGAAAACCATCTTAAATAAAAGACGAATATACGTGGAGAACCCATTCAAATGATATACTTTGACCTGACCAATATCTACTAAAAATACACCATTTACAAAATAATACATTGCATACGACGTATGCACAGAATTGTTGACATACATACACTAAAATCGAGTGCAAGTCGGTAGGTCAAATAATATTATTTGAATGGCTTAACGCCACTTATTTTTGACGATTTTCAACACTTTGATTTAATGCAAGAGCACTCGGCCCACATAATATATTATATAACATGTATATTACCTGTATGTCACACGTTTTCTAATGTGACAATAAAAATGCTTACTTATGTATTTGATCAGTCCGTCATTATTATGATTATAGGTACCTGTATTATTTTTTAACAACGCGTTGGTTAATTTTAACGACAACCATTTAGTGTTGTTATTTTTCTTATATTGTTTACTCGGCTAATACGCATTATACGTGCAGGCGAACGTTGTAATATTAATATAGAATGAAACTTAAGACGAACAAAAACGATTGAATACTAATTAACATATTATTGTATAAACATAAAAAAAACAACTACATAAATTCACAGAGATAGCATCAAAAGAATCGACGTGATTCGAATATATTTTACTATATTTGTAAAAGATTAAAAATATAGTAATTTTAATTTTACTTTTTATTATAAACTTTTGAATATTAAACAGGACGTCGTTTTATTGCATTTAGTGGTAATTTGGATAAAATATTCTTTAAAAAAAACGTTCAACACAATACCTATCCACGAGATTTGTATGTTAAATTGTCTATTTAAAATTTTAAAATATTAATATAGCAAGCTGAAATTTGAATACCATTATATAATAATCACAAAGACGTAATTTCCACACTTTTTCTTGGCGTTGACAAATATATGACAAACAGACTAATGAGCAAGGGTGACGCCCACCTCCCACCTCATTTATCTTATCATTAACAATATTTTACGTTTCACAAGATTTTTGAGTTGTATTTTATTGATTCATTGTCATTGTCCCCGATTCAAACTTCAGTTCTTCAATTCCATACCTATACTCCCTTAATCAATGGAAAACGATGTTTAATACTTGAAACGAATATACGTTGAATAAAAACAAACTCTTAGCTTTTAGGTAGGTAACTTACTTTATGACAATTAAAGGTCACAGTGCAGTGGTGGCATGACGTTAAATTATATTGTCTTGGCTTTACCATGTGTCCTGCATCAATTCACCGTCACCGCTTCAGTGTGTGGGGACCTTAAGTTGTAATAAAATAATTATAATACTGAAATATTGAATACCTATATTATATATTATTTATATAACAAGGTTATTCGAGGAATAAGGTACACAAGGGATGGGTGATTCAAAATATGGAACAAAAGTATTATTTACAACATTTCGCATGGACATATTATGGACGTTTAGTTCAAATACGGGACAATCTTGTAAAAAATGAGACATATCTATTCGTCAACCATTACTCAATGATCAGTCATCAGTCATCATTTGCTATATGTAACAGTGATCATGAAATATTATAATATTATAATAATATATTACGGTATATATATATATAATTGATGTATGGTTAACAAATACAATAAGCAAACTATAGGGTTAGCTGGGTGCATAACTCCTCCCCCGGGAAAGAAAAATTGATTCATAGCAACCTCAAGGTAAATTAATCTTCGAACTCACTCATACAATATCAATTCAAAATGAATAGGCGTTATAGGTACATTCGGTAAATAAATTTCACTTCAATAAATAACATACCTACAGGATAATATTTCTGTGGAATATATTACCCCTCGTGGTAAGTGTTGTCAGAGTAATCGGATGGGAGGATGTCATGTGGGGCAGCCTACGTCGTAAGAATCTATTTATTATTTTGGTCCCTGAATTAACTTTTAATATAATGAGTTAAATTTAAAGGTTTCGTTGATTATCACCTTATAACTTATATTAGTATTGTATTTAGAAATTCATACTATAACTAGCTGATCCCGTGCACTTCGTTGCCCCGTTAAATGTATCAATTCTATATGTCTCAAAGTTTGTTCAATTCGTTATTTAATATTCGGTGTATGCGGTGTTCAAAATTAATCTTAACTTTTCCTTTGCCCCGAATAAAAATTCTGATTCGCAGCAGTAATCTACCTGCGATAGATCGCGTACCCTGTGCTGTTTGTACGTAAGTGTATGATTTAACTCTAAAGTATCAAAGTTATAACAAGTTTATCGTTTTTACTTCATTTCGCCTAAGGTGGATTATTATAATCATTTTATACAAAATCCTATCCTAACCTAACCGTACTTTACTTTACTTTACTTTACTTTACTATACCTTACTATACCTTACTGTTCCTAACATTTTTTTTTCATATAAACCTTATCCATGAAATACTCTTTCATTTAAAAAAAAATAAAGAAGATCTGATAAGAAGCTCCATAGATAAGTAGTACAGAGATTTTCATTTCACATTTTTATAGTTAGATATTATATTACAATTTATATTTAAAAAGTAAAGCAAATAGTTTTTTTTTTTTATTATTTTTATTATTGCAATAGCTTAAAAACCCATGGCAACCATTTATAAACAAAAATTTCCATCGGAAATCTCAAAATTCCCGTTTGAGCACCTCCCGGGGTTGGTCCTCTCCCTTTTTAAATTAGCCTATCTTTTAAGTTGGACCAAATTACACGCGGTGTAAAAAATTTCATCAAAATAGGTTAAGTGGTTTAGGAGTCCATTGAGGACAAACATTGTGACACGAGATTTATATATATTAAGATTATTAACTATTATTACCTGGATGGGCAGTGAGTCCGCAAATATGAGAAAATTAATAATTGTGATAAAGTCACTGCTAAATATAATAGGGTAGGTACCTAATAATATATAAATAATATTTTATTGTATAATATACGTCAATTACAATTTTGTTTGATAATACGATAGATCCTTCTCATTACTTTATTCATTGAATATGATCTTTGTTTTTTTTAAGTAGTATGGCACTAATGTAATATACATCTATTATCTACATAATGTATAATATTTTATCCAATATTTTCAATATGTTAGATATTATATATTATAGTGATGTAGTAATAACCAAACTATTTTATTTGTATAGGTACTATGTTTAACCGCAACTGCTGAAACATATTTAATTTTAACAAGATTAATAATTAAACTTAAAGTTATTTAATACCTAAAGCATTATTAAAATCTTTTAAAAACTTATTAACTTTTGTTATGTAGGTACTTTTTTCATCAAATACAATTTTATATTAAAAAAATATATATTTATATACTTATAAAATAACAATAATATGGTTTATATTATATAATAATATATAATATTTATTTAAATACCTAAATAATTCAATGTATAATTGATAAACAGATAAAGTCGAACAAAAATCATTAAAATTGCAAATCTGGTCATCATACGATGACCATATTACTGTTGCTATAAATTATAATACTATCAAAACATAGATATTTATTAACGACAAAAATATTTATCTATATTTTCGAATTGTATATTATACAGTTCAGTTGAAAAGTATTATTGGTTCACAGTTTTGTAAGAAAGATTTGTATGGTCGATTTTTTCTTGAATTGAACAAACGTGAGTATTGTACAATAATCTAAATATAAATTAGGCAGTATGGGTTTATGGTTAAAACGTTTTCAGATGAGTGGAAGAAAATGGAACTTTGATAAACAGGAGTTAATATAGGTACAAGTTTTAAACTGTTAGTGGCATATTGGTAAAAGCACCGATCTCCTTTGTTGAAAAATATATGTTGCCATTTTGGAAACAAAATTAAACCATCAACGGTATGAGCTGTCATAATATTTTAGAAATTGATGGAAAAGCAAAATATCCAGAAAATTATGAATATTTGTATAAAGCTGTACTAGTAGACTCCGCGATATTGGGTCATATTGGTCGCATATTATTTTCTCCCAAATAATCCGAAAGAAACTTAGGTATACATTTGTTGGTGGTTAGTTTCCTACTGATTTATTAATACATAATGTAGAAGAATATTTTAACATATAGGAACTTAAAAGTATTTTTAATATTCACTGATATTATATATGTATACTTAAGAGGACTTCGCCATCGTTACCGTATAATATGTTGTTTCTGTCTTACACAAGTACGGCATAGCAAATTTTATGATCAGATCACGTTAAGCTCATTTAGTCCTTTAGTTTAAAAATTAGAGTGAATTAACCTCTTATAAAATTTAAAGGTATGATTATTATCTAGGGCGTCGCCTAGTCTTTTTATCATATTTTAATTTTAAAGAAGCGAGTTATAAGTATTTTAAAATCGTAAATTATTTGTACATTTTATAATACTAATAACTCGTTTTAAAATTTAAATATAAGAAAAGTCTTATGAGATTCCCTAGATAATAATTTTAACTTTAAATATTATAAGAGGTCAATTCACTCTAACTTTTAAACTAACAGACCTAAACTTAATCTGTGCAAAATGTGCTATCTCGTACGAGTGTAAGACGGAGACAACATAATAATATGTGTGTGTGTCGTCCTCTTAAGCATTACGCAATGATTTCCAATTTCAATTTTTATGACTATAGGAAGTATTTTTTGTGATTCTTTAACATAATTAATATTAAATTTATGATTTTCTCGATCGCACATGTGAATACAGCGATATAGGTACTTTTGGTCATTAACGCCCAAACTATTTCTTATATATTGTATACTGTATAATATATTATGATATGTACTGTAATGTAGGTATAGATATGTGTCTATGTACTGTTACCACTAACCATGTGGTTTTCTAGACATCCAAGGTTGTATTAGACCGAAATTGTACCTACTCAATAGCGTAGGACCATGGGACCGATTAACGGTAAAATATTTTCGGCGGGTTTCTTTCTTATTTTTTTGCACATAACGTTTTCTCGAACCGATGCTACTATTGCACGTGCGCCCGATCATCCGACCATAGTACGCGAAATGTCTCATAAAAACGCAGTCACCGTGAACACATTATGCACGTATACACCATGTACAGGGTGATCCGTGTGTCGGACAGCAGCATTTTTTCACTTAATTTCTGTGCGTTATCTTGAAGAAAATGTGCTTATTCTAATAACGCAAAATAAGAAAACGTAAATTAGACGTTTTTCTTTTGCTTATTTTGATCGAGAACCCATAATATGTCTGCTATAGGTATTACATTAATATTAGAGCTCGGTGTTTATACGAAAAAGAATAAGTTTTTTGTTTTAGAAAACAAATTGTTTTACAGTCCTGATCAAACACGAACGAAGGTGTGAGGGAAAACCAGCGAAAAAAACTCACTACGATAAAAAAAAAAACGAAATGTTTTTCATGGACCACCCTGTATAATAGTAACTATATATGTGACGTTATGCCCTCGAGCGACCACTTGTTGTACGTGTGCGGTAACAGTTTTTTTTTCGCAAGCGACGTAAGCGCACGTAAAATATTTTATAACCTATGTGTGCTGTTCAGTATACATAGGTATAATATATACACACGAACAAACCTCGCCCGTGACCGCGATTTTTCGTACGCGCGAGGCACCAAGAAGTCCGAAATTTTTTTTTTTTCTAAAGGTAGGTCCCCCCTACTACACATCACGGTCCAAACCATAGTGGTATTCACCGTTATTCGCGCGTTTTGCGGCCGACGTCTCGCGATGATTATTACTATTATTTTTATTATTCGTACCTACCTCTATCCACCGCCACTACCGGCTTGTGTCCGATTACTGCGGCTTGGTAGGGGAGGTGAGGGAGGGGAGGAGGAGGAATATTCGCGAATCGTTACGACTGCGACCATGTCATTTTACGCAACTGCGGCGGCGGCGGCGCCCGAAGGTTACGTGGTACGTTGACGCGAGACACGAGGTCTGCAGCGTTTTGTCGTTAAGCGTTTCGATATTTTACGTTTAACCGTTATTATTTAGGCGGTACGTTATGTGGGTATTACTATGATAATATACATCACATACCCACAAGCACGCTATTATTGAGTATTGGCAAAAGCGCATTGTCCACCCGCCAACAGAATCGTGTGGATTTAGAGCGATTTTTTCTCGTAATCGTAGGCGGAAATTTCTGCGGAGGCCAACTGCCAAATTTGTTTTTCATCATCATTATCATCATATATATATATATATATATATATTATATTTATATATAAAAACGCCGTTCGCACCACGCCCAATATTGTGTTACCAATATTTTTAAATAATAATATGCACATGCAGTAAATATTTAATGAAATATTAGTTAATAGTTATAGCAGTGTATGGGTACATTGCATACCTATACGTATTAAATAACATGGTTAAAGTATCTTATTTTTAAATTCAATACTGTAGAGTTTTTTTTTAAGTAAGAATACTGTTTGTCAAGTAGAAAGAGTTAAACGACGATTTTCGAGGTTCTTTAGATTTTTTTTAGGTTTGATCCTCGTTTACGATTCACCTCATGAAGTGTGTATGCAACCCTAAACCCTTTGCTGATCAACTTGAATTAAATTCACTGATTGATCTTAGAGTAACTTTGAGATTAAAGTTCCTAAACTGCACGGAAAAAAATGTAGTTATAGTAAATAGTTGGATAATTTTCAGTTGGCGTAACGTTTTATTTAGTTATAAAACAATGTGTTTAGTTTAGAGTACTAAAATGAATTAGTTAAAAAATTATAGTGGCTTCAATTTTTTTTTAGTAATATCAACCTTATAAAAAAGTGACTCAAATTTAACCATATAAAATGGTTGATGTACAAATATTGAATAATTACAGAAACTATAATCAATGTTAAAATAATTTTAACTTTATAATATAGTTATGCCAACCATATATTTAGTACAAGTATATTACAACTGACTACCCAAGTTGGCTACCACGCTTACTTTGTTGTGAAGTTTATTTTCTAGAATTACCTTTCATCCTCAATTAAACTTAAAGTTCCTCAAAAACGATACAGATACCAAGCTCTGTTATTTACTCCCATAATATTATGCACTTCCAATATATTTTTTATCTAATACCACTGAAGCGTCTTATGACAAACGCCAATGGGGACTTTTATTTCACAATTTAGTGCTGTAAAATGTTTTTGTTTCAATATTATATAATACGTTTACTGTTTCGTTGTACACATTTTAGGTTTTGAGAAAAGCAATAAAATGTATTAATTTTAAAATAATGTGTGTTTTTTTTAATAACACCATCTTTTGGTGAGTGGAGTAAAGATCTTGAATATTGAACCATTGATTTCTGGTATTAAATTGGAACTAGTTTGTACTTAAAAATTCAAAAGTCAAACAATCCTAGTTTAAAATTAATTAGGGAAAACGGTAGAAAACCTGTTTACGATAAAATGTATTTTTTTATTTCTATAATTCAAAAAAGAATAACTGTAGGTCCTATTGATATTTGATTTAAATGTTTATACTAGAATTTTATTACTTGGCATACATTTCAAAATACGGACCTATTGAGATTTTAAATATTTTATATTTTTCAGTACATTTTGATAAAAAAAATGAACCTGCAATGTCAAAAGCTTGAAAGTGTAATTTAAGGTTCCTTTTTAACTGATAATACGAAAATAAAAAAAAATCTAAATACATTACAATCATTTTTTATGAGCGTTTAAAGTTTAAACTTCGTAAACTTGGATATTCTCTTGTAAAAAAACTGTTTTAGTTTTTTTAAAGTAATTCAAAGAATATTTATTGAAAAATATCGATACACGCCACTGTAACTAAAATTATAATTTTCTGTACTCAATGAAATTTCCAAAATATATTCTAATTTTAAACTATTTACAGACCATAAACATTTGAAATTTTCTATTTTTCTTTTAAAGTGTTGATAAACATGTTTAGGCATACCTAAAATAATTTGAAAGTGAAATTCCAGATCCCAAGTAAGTTGCTTTTATTGGAATTTAAAATTATTAAAAATAAATAAGTACGATTTTTTTTTTATAAGTTTAAATTTTGAGTGTAGACTAACCTCAATGACGAGGTATACATGTTCAACACCTACTCAAAGTGTACAACAGAGCTGTCTGCCTCTTTTTCTTCTTAGTTCTTAACTATTGCAACTGCCAAGATTTGTTGTAACCTAAATTGTATTCTTGTATTTTAGGCCTGTATAAATTATAAATAAATATATTATATGTCCAAAAACGACACGAACATGGTACACAGAGGTATACCATATAATATAAATATGTAATACTCAGATTCTTTAGGACTTGTAGCAATAATTGCCGTTTGCACATCTATAGATATTGCCATATTGGATGTTTTAGAAACCTCAGAGGAGGATAATTTTTTTATTTACTTACCAATTTAATTACGACATTGTATTTTGCATATTATAAGTACCTCCCTTATTTCATTTAAAAAACGTTCAAAATATAATACAATGTAAATTATTCATGCGACATGTCGGGAAGTATGACGTTATAGAAGGACAAAATATAGTAATTGCATATATTATAAGAGGGTTAAGACCAGAGTTTAAAACTTTGGGTGGGGACTGTTAAGGACCAAGTCTTCTCAAGTCCCTTTCCCAATTTCCACCTAGCGATTCAAAAAAAAAATTAAAGATGAATACAACATTTCAATAAGGGCAAACGGGCTACCGCATTCATACGGTTTTGCAATTGCATACGGTGAACCTGTAACTCAATTGAATAATTTATTGACGCCACGATGACGTTATTTATAGTATCTATAGGTACATGCTACTAATGAACCAGCCGCGACTGTGGGCGTAGGTAATCAAATCTACACATTCATCGGTGTGCTACAGGGGCAAATGGTATTTTTTTTTTATTTCAAACTACATAGGAAATGTGAATGTATAATACTATAATATCATAATAATATACAACACACGCATGTCTCGTCCCGATTCGCGATAACTGTATTAATACACTTTGTTATGGTAATGATACTACCATTTTTCTTAAACGTTTTACCATTGATATTATAATAATACAATTATTAAAGGTTTTACTTCATAATGGTTTGATTCATCATTATTAGTGGTTACTATATAATAGCGCAAAAACGTGACATAGCCACAGCTCAGGAGTTCTGCATAGCCGGTTATGGAACGAGGAGTTGTTGAAGGAAGAGGGAAATTTTTTTTAATAAGTAACCTTTTTTACTTGCAGAGTATCGACTTATCAATGTAGATCCGGATGTCAATCATATTTTACCATACAACTATACAATATTTGTCATGTTATCATATATTTTAATATTTAAGATCGATGGTATTAAGAATTATTATTATTTCAAACGTTTCATCTTTCATGAAATACCATATTGCGTCAAATGCGTTTATCTCGTGATAAAATGTATTAAATTAATTTACTATTTGTATTATGTAAAACTCTAGTATAGGTACTGCAGCAAACATGTCTAGCTTATTATTATAATAAAATATAATTAATACTACAACCATATTATTATGAACAATAATAGAATTACGTATAGAAAAAAATCAACCTTATCATCCCCCTCGGCACTCACCCCGTATCGATATTGATGTCGTCAATATTTGATGATGAATAATTGGATACTAATAAGCAAGGCTGGGCATTAACGAGTTAAAAAGTTGAAGTTTAGTTAAAAAGTTAATTTAATTTCATATTTTTAACTTAACTAGGTAGTTACTTTTTTCTTAACAAATTAATTTTTCATCTTAAGAAGTAAGTTGAGTATATTTATTTTGTTTTTAATTTTATTATATTTAACTATTTCAGTCAAATTTGTTTTCATGTCAAAAAATATTTACCGTGATAATTGTTTAAAGTAAACAATGTATATTATTCGAATGTAACTTATATGAATATACTGTATTAAGTATACAGTACAGTCTAACTGAGTTTTGAGTTGGGAAAAAATTAAGTACGCTAGCGTTGTATAAGCAAATTAACTTTTTTTTAACAATAACAAATTAACAAAAAATAAGTAAGTTATTAACTTTTAATACAACTGAGTTAACATAGAGTTGAATTAACTTTTTTTTATTGGTGAATATTAACTTAACTTACCTCAGTTAAAAAAAATCATTAACTTGCAAAGCCTTTCTAATAAGTACCTAATAACGGATATTATATCGATTCCACTGAAATTACTATTTTGAGTGACTAATTAATAGTGAGTAACTAATTGATTACGCTATCAAAACACCGAACTTTTTTATATGTCGATTCCATCGGCTCATATATTATTATAATGTTTTACTAAAATTGTATGAAAGGATGCTAAACAAAATCTGTGATATTAACATTGCTGACATATCTAAATTGGATTCGAAAATATGCAAGGCATCGTCTTCAATATGTCATTCAACATAATATCATCGGAACGAACAACCAATACAGTTGTAAATCGTCTCATCCAAAACTGATCACATATAATTTCACATCAGATCACAATCCACAAAAGCACTTTAATCACATCCTAATATATTTTTGTTTTCACATATATTGAATATTTAAAAAAAAAGGTGCTCTGCTGTACAGTAGGTTACAAGTGGGTCACTGTATAATGGATGGTATTAAATTTGAATTCAATGATACAATATCATTGTATGAGAAAAACGATTCTGAGCGGAGACGGTATGTCAGTCTAGGTATAAAACATATTATAAATTTATCTATGGTAGTAAAAAAAAATGAGCTATAATAAATTTCAAATTAATCATATTACAATATCCATTAGGTACTTATAACGCGTTATACATCAACAACAAACCCTGAATCCTGATAATATCAAAAATATATAATAGTGTACTTTAGAAGTTTCAAGTACCCACGAATAATATTATACAATCACAAGGAAATAACTAAAATAGTTACTCTAGGTTTTTTATTATGTAATTTTTTTTTTGTCTGTCATCACCATTTATCTAAGAGTATCTTGTTTGATGGGAGGAAAGTGAATCTAGTTGTAGGTACTATTCAGAAGATCAAAATTTAAAATTCCCAATATTTTTCAAAGGCACCGGGAAAAACAAAAAAAAACTTAAGGAATAACGGACATTTTTACAAAAAATCAGTTCTTGAAAAAATCAATTTTGTTTTTAGTGTAACTCTAAAATAAATTACCGTATATATATGAAATTTTCATTGAATGATTATAATATAATTTTATATACACCATACAATTTTTAAAATGTTTTGAGCAGATTACGGACTATGGATCATCAAATTGTGTACCTACTTAAGTGTGTTTAAAATATTTTATGGAATATTTAAGTCCGGAATTTTTCGTACAGTATCAAGTAATGTTAAATTAATTTAATTATAGTCGTTACTTTGAAATTTTGTTCAATTTGTTTACAAGGTAATTTATTTATATATATATATATATATATATACGTATTTAAAAAAAAAAAGCAGTACATTGATATTGTAATGACTCAAAAATTACGATATAAAATAAAAATACGACGCCTGTCGATAAATATATCAAAATCGTAAGACTAAGCAATTATCTTCCTCCAGGTGCTCGGAGGGCTCTCGAGATCGTGTTTTCGAGAATTAGATCAAATACACTATACAACACAATTGTATATAAAACATGCACAGATAATATAATAAATGCAATTAATATAAAATATTATATTAACTGCCTTACCTGATTCGCAGTCGATTGTGAATTATTTTGTAAGGATTTAATAGACACAGAGTAATATTTTTTTTAAATTATAACTCGAAATAATAAACGCACTGATTATTGCTCACATAAGGAGTCCAGAATGTCGCTCGTTTAAATCGGTTTTTTTAGACTTTTTTTGGAGGTTGTTACTCTGTGAATGGTGCTCATGCACTGGCTTAAGGGACGACGCGACGATGCTGACCAGAGAGTGGTAGGTGGCTTTATCAAAAATGTTATCGTGAGCTTGGGAACTAGATTATTCTTGCGCATGCCTTTTTTTCTTTCCTTTTCTCTGGCGGCATCGTATAATAAAGTCACACATCCTGCGTTTTACCGTTATGAGTGGGTGCCGATATCTTAGTTGTCGTTAATAATGGTTTTATTTGATGTGACCGATTTCTACAAGCGACAGTCTGGCCGTTATTTATTAAGTATTCTGTAAGATTTTAGTTTATTATAATGGTGTGTGAGCATATCATTACATCCACCCTACACTTTTTTGTGTTGTGCCCTCACAACACCGCTCGTGGGCGAGAGTGAGAGCAGTACAAATATTTAATAGGAGAGAGAAAAAGTGAAAAAAAAAATTAAATTTGAAATTTGAAAGTTGAAAGTTGAAAAAGTTTGAATATAATTTAAACTGAACATTTATATACATATATATAAGGAAAACATTTTACTATACAATCAAAAGGGGCAATGTGATTAAGATTAAGGTTTACATACTACATAGGAAGAAATTAGGTGGATAGAACTGAGACTGAAAGTTCGTACTCCCCGCATTCCATTGTTGTGTTTCTATTCTTGTTAATAATCATATATATTTTATATTTTAAGTTCCCTATCTGGTGTTGTAATGATAGCTATACAATTTATTTTAAATTTAATATTTGTATACAATATATTGTCATGTTGACATATCATGACTTTTTTTTTTTTACTTTTTTACATATTTTGCTATTATTCTATATATTCTACAAAGTTTTAACTTCTAACCAATTATATTTTTGGTGCGCTTATCTAATTATAATTTTTTCATATTTAATTCGCTTACAATGTACTTAGTTCATAGACATTTTTCTGATTTAAATCCATGATACAGAATCGTGGTTAAAAAAAAATACTCAACTTATTGTATTCTAAAATATACAAAATTATTTCTACGCAAAACATAGGTAATATATTTTATTGATGTGCCACTTATTTACCTGCTATCAGTTATTACTTTTATATACAAAATGGTTATAATATGGATATCAATATATTGGTAATATTTTTATTTTTTTAGCCTTCAGATATTGACTTCCTCCCTGGCCACTCTGTGGAGTCCCTTTAGAGCCGTGTCAAGCAATTCAGCGCCCCGGGGCAATTCTCTCCCCTTCCCTACAATTTGGGCCTCAGGTAGCATATTAAGTGCAAATAAAGGCGCCCCTTACTTTTACAAAACTATGGCGCCCGGAGGCGATAGCCCCCTTGCCCCCCCCCTTACGCAGCTCCGAGTCCCTTGGAGACACATATTTTTTATTGGATACCTACACTCCTATGTTGTGCTCTGTTTTTATCGCTCTACAACAACACGAAATAGTGAGAACAATACCGTCCGTTTTGGAAAGATTGTCACTGCGCTATTATTGTAATACGAGCAGCCATATATTATCATCGCCATAATACCCGAAAGACATCCTTCTGCGGTTATTGCGATAGTAATAATTGCAGTTATGACTCAATGTGTTGTTGATTTACGACTAGAGACATAAACGTAGTCTGTATTATTGGATAATATAATATCGTAGTTGTGTAGGTATGCCTACAGGTGGTATTGTTTTCGCGACAGCGATACTAAACCGAAGAATATAGTAATATTTATTATTCGAATATTATTTTATTAAATCGGTCCCCGCATAATCTGCAGGGCAATGAAATACTGCAGTAGGCATACACAGTGTTATGTTATACACTCTTCGTACTTTTTATTGTTATCGCTTTATTAGTTATTGTCGGCATTGTCACCCGCTTTGGCTTCACGGTTACAGTTTATTACAATAGCATTTACTGATAACAATAGGTAGGTACCAATTTAATAATTTACATTGCAGGCGGATAGCATTCTGTTAAAAGTAATATTGGTTCCATATCTGATATCTATACTTATAAGTTTTAAGAACTTTAAAACGTAGGTGGTGTCTCATTCTTTTGATTTTATAATAATGTGATTTTTTTTTTTTTTAGTGTATTATTGTCAAAATATTGGAAATTTACAAATTATTTTTTAGTTAAAAAATTAAAAAATGTAAATTTTGTATACCTAAAGTTTGACAATTTAAAACAAAGTTTCTCATAAGTAGTTCATAACTGTAACCAAAAAATCGCCTGATTTGATTTTTCTTGTGTGAAACAGTTATCTTAACATTCTTGTAGTATTGTTATTTTCTCATTCGTTGTTTTATAAGATAAATTGACTTTTTATGTAGCAAATATTGGCGAGGAGCTTATTGTATATACGTAACTTTAGTGTTGGGTAATCTTTTAACAATTAACTATAAATGGTCCTAATTGTTGCATCACAAACGGCTAATGATGTATCTTATACAATTGGTTGAAGTTAAGGATTCATTTGATTAATAAATTATAGTATTAACATGTTCGAAATTTGTGCATGATATTGTAATCGATCTATTTTTCACAATTTTTATGATAAAATTTAAAAAAATATTTTGCCTTATTTTATCAATTTCATTTGCATATAATTGACTATCATAGTATGAAACCAGGAAAATCAATATATGTATTAAATTAGTAAGTTATAACAACTTACCACTATTATAAATGATTCTAACTAATCAAGAATGCCAGGATCGTATTTAGGAATTTGCCGGTCTGGGTCAATAAAATATATAAATATAATAAAATATACCAAATATACATATATTGAATGTAATTTAAAAACAATAGATATATATAATGTATATAATATTATAAATACATTTAAATTATTTTTTTTGGATTGGAACTCATTGTAATTTATTTTACTATTAGGCTTTAGTGCTATAGTACGTTAATTTCGTTTTTTCCAAAAAAATTACTTTTTAAAGTGTCATTATTAGTATAAAATATAGTAATATACTCTAAAAGTTTCAAGTACCCATCAATAGTATTTTTAAATTACAACAAAAAAACTAAAATAGTTGTTGTAGGATTAAATATGTAATTTGGTCTTAAAATGTCTGTAAAAAAGAGCTGTGTTTAAATAGTTTTCAGATTTTCTGGTTACAATATACAGTGTGTTCACGCTAAGAGGTACCACTGAATATCTCAGATGGGTGACATTGTATTGAAATAGGGTTTTCGGGAGGTGATAGGGAGCACTTAATTACATATTTTCCGACTAGTTTCAAATTTTTAGCTCACTCAGAACACGCATTACTTTTTTTTAAGTGGCAACCCCCTTTTTTTTCTGCAGGTTAGGTTAGAGTATTTTTTTTAAACATTTATTGTATAAAAAGTTTTTTTCTATTTTCAAAACTGACCAAGTTAGAGTAAGTCAAAAATTGGATATATGCATAGTATGTGTTTAATGCAATTTATAACCACCTTGAAATAATAAAATAAGTGCCAAATAAATGTTTAATGGGGAGGGAGTGGCCGAGTGGACTAAGTCGTCGGTTCGAACTCGGCCATGGGTGGCATTTTTCTTCTAGCAGTAAAGAGAAGGAGAGAAGCCGACATGGCCACATCCCCCACCCGGGTATGGCAGATATCTAAGGGTGCCCACTTAAAAATTCTGTCTAAACAAGCACACACGTAAGTATTTGCCATAAAAAATCCATTAAAAAGGTATTAAAATAAGTTATAATTACTTGTATAGTATTATACTTATCAAAGTTGAAAGTATCAACATATGGATATAATAAATATTATTATGTATGTATAATTTAAAATTTGTTGGCCTGTATCATTTTAGAATTATATTCATATTTCACGCTAGGTTCATATAAAAATAAATAGTGTGTGTAAAAGTGCTTACCTACTGTATTGTTTAATACATTTTATAATTATTCATAAAATTAGTTACTTAAAAATGTAAGACTTATAAAAAAAACTACTATATTTCTACTTATAAAATATGGTGAATATTATATAATATTATATTATAACATTTATATTTCACAACTAGGTCATTCTAAATATCTATTAAATTTTAGTAACAGCGTAGACCTATGGGTAAACTGTATGAATTATGATATAAATGAATAATGCATTATTTTTTTTTTATACTATACATATACACCAGTATTAAGTAGGTAAGTATTTTTGTAATAAAATTATAATAATGATAATACAAATATTATAATGTAAATAATAATAATAATGTATAAATCGAAATGGTCACAATTCACGATTATCGTACAATAATAATTGTATGTATTGAATAATAAGTAATACCTAACTAATAACTAATGAGTCAGGACTTCGTGGGCTTGTGTCTATTTATGTATTTATACTTGTGACTAATTAAATATTATGTTACATTGTTACCCCTATATTATTATTAATTAGTACCTAGTTTTTCGTAAATATATGTTTTTTTTCTAATAATATTTTCTATATTCTACGAACTTATATCTTATATAAATAATATTTGGATAATATGAAAATTCAAAATTAACTTAATTGTGAATATTAAAAAGAATATAAGTTGATTTTAAGTTACACATATACACGTAGATACAAATGAGTTAAGTTAAAGTTAAGTTAATAAACTTAACTTTTAACTTATTAACTTGTTAATTTCCAGCTTTGGTTTAACAGTCTAACTAAGGTATTCTTTTTTAAAATTTTATTTTGTAGTAATTAGTTTGAAATTTACAAGAAAATACAATTTTAAAAAGCTCATAACATGTTTTAAAATTAAGATATCAAAAAACCTTAGGTGGGGGTCTTAATTAATATTTTAGCCTATACATTTGAAAATAGATAAATTCACCATTATTTAAAAAATAATCAATCTAAATTAATTATTCTTAACATACAATTTGTTATAATATGTTATGATTAGTTAGATAAATATTATACATGTGGTTACAAGTTTCTCTTAAGTGGTTATTGATGGACAATTTTAACAATATATAAAGTTAAAAAAATTATATAAATTAACTAATTTAAATTAAACCATTCTACTTATTGTATTAGTAATAAGTAATATAATATAATATGAATTAATAATGTATAAACTATTTTATTAATATTTACTTATACTGAAAGAATTCAGTAACTGTAACTAACAATTTAATATTTAAAAAGCTACAATGTATGGTCAAGTGATTGCCTTCTGGCAACTTCTGATATGCCTCTTCTATCAACATGTATCCTACAAAACTTAGTTTATTCAATAACCACAAGTATATAACCAGATTATCGTCACCTTAATTATTTTTCTTATTGATATATAAAGTTTCCTTGATTCCTTCCTAGGAGAACGACGTTAATACCGTATTATCCACTGGTGCGACTGCCAGTGCCTCACCAGTTTTGTCTTTACCAAACAATACTTCACAATATACATCCAATTGATTCAGCATATCAGAATCGACGTGCATCATCAGCATGTGTCTATTAAGATCGTAACTATGTGCGAACGACTGGTTACAAAATTCACAAGGAAGCGGATTTTGACCTGTGTGCGTCCGACAGTGCTCCTCCAGATCTCGTCTATTGACAAATGACATTTCGCACATGTCACATGGATTCGCGCCGAGGTGTTTAAATTTGTGTTTATTCAAAGCTGCTACACTGATAAACGACATTTCACAAACATCACACACGTATGGTCGCTCACCCGTGTGTGTCCGTTTGTGTATCGTTAGATTAATTTTTTGTAGATATGTCTTGTCACATATGTCGCACTTATACGGTCTAATACCTAAGTGCTTCCATCGGTGAGCTTCCAGTTTTGATTTGGAGGAAAACGACATTTTGCAATCAGAACATAGATACGGTTTATAATTTAAGTGGAACCGTTGGTGCTTTGTCAGAGAATTTTTAGAAACAAACGATTTTCCACATACGACACATGGAAACGGTCGCTCATCCGTGTGAAACCGCAAGTGTAACATCAGATGACCATATTGTGTGTACGACTTGCTACATAATTCGCATTTATACGGTAAAGGTCCCGTGTGTAACCGCCGGTGTACTGACAGACTACTTTTATGACGGTACGACTTGTCACATAAATGGCATGAAAATTGTATCTCCCTCTTGTATTTTTTTCTGAATCCAACTAGGTTGCTCATTTTATAACCTTTGGTCTTACCGGATACGTTTTCACAAGCATTTATTCTGGTATGTAACACGACAATACTTGAATTTTCTACAATAAATCAAATGACATAACAATTACTGTTTGACAATGTAAAGTATAAAATGTGATTTTATTTTGTGCAATTATCAGTTGTTAGAGGTTGTCTTCATAGACTAAAGTGATTACTCGTCGATTGGAATTTATAGTGGAGTTCTAGCCAATGCTGAGTGCCTGGTTTATCAACAATCGATAGGATGATGTTATAATATGTAATGATTTAATGTATTTAAAATTTTAATTAAAAAAGGTGGACAAGTGGGTACCGCTCTGATGTGCAGTAGTTGTGGAGTATCTATGTCATTGTAATTATATAGATGTGTTATATTTGAATTCAATGATAAATCTTTGTATACAAAAACCGATTCTGAGTAGATACATTGTGTTATCCTAGCATACTTGTATAAATAATCGAACTTCATAATTTAATTGTAACATTTTTTAATTGTTGATAACTTCACCCGCTTAAAAAAATTATATCTTCTCATGCAATCCAATGCCAAAATATTTATACATACGATTACTTACTTTCCCACTTAAGGTGTTCCAAGTAATATTGTATCCTGCTTCCATGGTCAACAATTCATCAGCAAACATTGGCAAAGCTCACTCCAAAAATACAAAATCCAAGTATCCCATACCAGTATTTACCACCAACAATCAAATACTGCAGATTGTGTCGTGAAGGAAGTAGGTAGACATGTAGGTCTGGCGAGTCTGGTGAAGACAACAACCACTACGAAAACAACGAAAACGTAAAAAATTACAATATGAATAGTGATGATGATAATATTCTTGTATTGTTCGTCAATGTGTTGAGACTTAAGATTATCAATTATTCTTGTGTTCATATTTTATTATATACGCATGTATATTCTTTTAAATATTTTAAAATTTTAAATCAGCAAGAAATGATTAGCCTTCTTTAAGTAGACTTATATTCAATGTATTATTTTCAAACCATAAACCAGACATCAGAATGTAAAGGATACTATATGTCTGCATAATTGACTATAGTGAGTAGTAAACAATAAGAAATCACAATATTTTACATGAGCCAATAGCCAGTTATATTTTTTAATTAGTATATACATTATATAAACTTAATTATTTAATAAATGTGCTAATGTAATAATATTTAGCTCACCCTCATTAAACTATTACTAAACAAGCCTTCTATAAAAGTGGAAAATTTAGATTTTTATTATTTACTCAAATAGTCAAATACATAATACAAGTACTGTACTCAGTATTAGTTTTTTTTTAGAATCTGAAATAATATTGTACTATCACTTATCATGGTTTAATATTTATGTTGTAAATACAAAGTAGAACTTTATCTAAGATTGCCATTAGTGTAATGACCATAACCTCGAAGAAGTTTAAAGGGCACTATAATGCACTAATGCACTACAGTCTACAGCTGCGCGGTACTCGATTTATACACCGGCTAAAATACCTACATGATTATACACAATATTACTATATTGGTAAGTTATAACGTAAAATCAATTATTGAAAAATGCTGATAAGCCTAGACGTGAATACAACCAACGTCTAAATAAATAAATGTTTCTTATCTATCAAATTGAACGAATTATTAATTATTAGTAATTACCTACTAAATAGTAAATACTAATTAGTATCATGATCAATTATTTCTCATGATTCCAAACTCCTTCCTCTATTCTGATTCAGAACACAGAACTTATCTACAACACACATCGTATAACTAATCAGATTCTATTAATTTGAGTATTTAACTATTAAAAGATATCTATCTAGTTATTACTTAATGAAATTATAATATTAATAAATAATAGTTATTACTTATTAGTTATTATTGAATAACCACAGGTAGATATTGTCGACCTGATAATATACTTCTCGAATAATCACAGCAACCTAGCATTACGGCATTGCCGTGTCCAGCTAGTGGTAATATAAATAAAATATCAAATATAACAGGCTGAAAGGCCACTCTGTATAGTTAAACTTAAAACCTTCAATTTAGCGGAGTGACATCCCCGAACTGAGCGAGGCCTGACACCATCGTGTTTGAACTTTGAAGTAAAGCTGAAAAACCTCAACAGTGATTGTTATACGATTCATACAAATTTGTAACCATATTTTCAAAATATTTACCAACCTGATACACCACCAACATTTGTCCGATCCATTTGTCTGTTGCGTGTGCCAAAGTACCAACACCCACAATCCACATTTTGATATGAATTATTAATATACTTATATTCACAATATATTAATTGGATCATAAAACGTGAAAACCACATCAGTAATAAATCGTATACAATTTGTACACATTTTAACCACGATTTAAAAATGTGTACTCAACGCTCCCATAATATTATTAAAATAGTAGTTTAATTAATGAGAAATGTTTCAAATTTCTACGATTGTTAATTTTTGAATAATGATAAAATAACAAAAACTTTTTGACGAAATATTATATTATAATCTTTGATCGAAATAAATAGAAACAATTTAGGAAAGCTGACTGCGAGAGTGCTACATTCCAGGTTTCTAAACGTACCAATTGTAATAAAATTATGCAATAAATTTATTATAATCTCAATTTATACAATATAAAAATAATATATTTTTCAATCGTCCACAATCATAACTAGGAATCTCCGTTGGGAGATATAAGGTGTTCTAAACTTATGTTTTATACTAAATTATTTTTGTGTAGACATTACGTCATTTCATAATAAAAAGGTTCTAACTTAATTTTTGTAATTGTTCAGGGGAACGCTTTTAAGTTAGAAATTAAATAACTTTTTTCGGTACTTCCGGGTTATCTCGACTACCCAAATATTCCCAAGATATTCTATACACATTTTTATGCCATTTTATCGTGTTTCAAAATAGATTTATATTATTATTCAGAATAGATTTAACCTATTTATTTTATATATTTTTATTATTTAAAAAATTGCGGTAGTCGAAATAACACGGTTGATCATATAATAGGTAATCTTGGAAATATTTTGGTAGTCGAGATAACACGGTTGTGAACCTAAAGTATTCGAGATAACACGGAAGTACCCTTTTTTCGCCATAAATACTAAATTGTGAAAATTTTATGTAATATCAAAAAAGTTCCAAAGAACACAAAATCACCTCCAATTGGTTTTTTACCTCAATTATTGATCGAGTTAATAATAACTGGTTTTAGAATTAAAAGATTTTAAGTGTAGAACTTTTTCATTTTGATTCCAATAATTTTTTCTACTCAGCGTTACCAACTTCTAAGTGTAAATAATGTTACAAATTATATATTTTTTACTATGCAATATATTAGTTTATTAGTCTTTAAGTTGAGTTTAAGTATATTATCATAGGCGCAAATAGGGGGGGGCTTAGGTGGTATTAGCACCCCCAATTTTAAAATTAGCACCATCTAATAAATATGTGTTTATGTATCAAAACTTCTCTTTACAAAAAAAAAACCAAAAACAGTTTATCATCAGACATGAGGGTATCAGAGTATAATGAATGAAACAATGAACTCGACAATTGTAATTTTATCGAATTAAAATCTATTTAGAATATAAATCATTATTTTCCAATGTTTCTACTAAGCCCGGTCGTTGTCGTCGGTTATATTATTATCAGTGTTATCACGTTCAGCAGCGACTCAGCTCTACGACAATTTAATATTTATAGTATCGCGAGTATTTAGTATTTACTAATAGAAACATTCCCGTGCCCACATCTAATTCGGACAAAAACATAATATTACGATATACGAATTACTTGTCAGTTGGTGTTCACTGGAGTTCCAAGTTTCCGACAGCCTGTGTGATTGTGTATGCCGAATTATATAATATAGTAGGTACAGATATAACTGACTTTTGGAATAACTTTTGTTCTAATCAATATTTATAATGTTTTTTTATAATTTTAAAAATTTTTGTCACACATTTAAGTAGCTTCATTTTTTTTTTTTGTCAAGTCTGTCTGTTACACCCCTTGTACACTAATATTTATTTGTCATATTTTTTGAATAAAATATAAATAATTTGTTTTAAATTTTTAATAAATTAAAATTTACTATTGTATTAATTTCTATAAAATGTACCTAATGCACTATAACTATTCAATGTTAAATTATCATAAAACCTTTTTTTCTCAAAAAAGTCATAAGTGCCTCATAGGTATAATTTAATTTAAATACCCAGGAAATGCAGAGCTTAAGCACCCTCAGTTTTTATGTTGAAATTGCGCCTATGTATATTATTAGATGAAACACCTATTATAAGTTACAACTGTACAATACGTTAAGACAGAGCTAGATTAAGGAATTTGAATGATACTTATTCTACAATATATTACACAATCAGGCGGTATACGAAAATACGATTTGCGATTTGCGTCCCGTATAAAAAGGTATAATACTAATAATTGCGTCCCGGGTTTTTCTCGAGCATGTCTGAATTGCGTCCCCATTAAATATGATATCTTAAATGTGTAAAGGTGAAATTATTGGTTATTATCAGTTGTTTATTATAGATTCAATTAAAATGATTACGTTAAAACTTTGATAATTTTCTGGTGAGTTACGTTCTGTAGACAAACACAATTTTATTATAGCCACTGTACAGTGTAAACGGTTCACTTATTTACAAGTGTTACTTTTTTTAAACCAAGTTTTTAACTTTGATTAACTATAGCGAGTGAAATTAAAACTTTGTTTAGAGAACAACAACTGGATTTATTTAGTAAAGCATCTTCTAAAGCTGGTATAAGAAAATACAATCAATTGGCCTAAGTTCTGAATAAAAATTGACAGCGATTCAAGTAATTACTTGAATCGCTGTCAATTTTTTAAATAAAGTAATTTTTTTAAGTATTTAAATACTTGAAATATTTTTTTGGATTACCGTTTCTCCATCCTGACGAAGTGATCAACTGTTTCACAGACGATTTAAAATCTATTAAACCGTAAGATGAAAAAATTTATTATATATTAGAAACATATATACTACCAGAATTTAGTTTCCCGCCTTCATTATGGGCAGAATACTCGGCTACTACTATGAGAACTACAAATAGTTGAAAATCTTTTCATTCTAAGATTAACGAGATGTTTTATAATGCACATCCAAACATTTTTCATTTTATCGATACTATGAAGAGGTTACAAATTGATATTTATATAAAACAACGTAGCATTCACTTAAACAACCGTACAACCTCGATAATTAATAAAGAACAATTTTTAAAACAAGCAATGGCAGTTTTTCAATCAAGAAAAATTAGTAGGTTTTAATTTATAAAAAATTTATCTTTTAAATTATTACCGGTACTATATTATTTTTATAAAATTAAAATAACAAAAAAAAAACAAAAACAATATATTTTTCACCAATAACATAATATTTAATATACAATTACAATTTTATGACAAAATACAAAAACAAAAATAATATATTAAGAGGACGTTATACCCGCATGTGTTGTCTCCGTCTTACAAGTGCGTAACATAGCAAATTCTAGCAAAATACGTGTAGCTCCGTTAATTTAAAAATTTGAGTAAATTGACCTCTTGTAAAATCTAAAGGTAAGACTATTATCTAGATAACCTTATGGGCTTTTTATTATATGTTAATCTTAAAGCAAGTTATGAGTACTTTAAAATATACAAACAATTTACAATTTTAAAATACTCATAACTCGCTTTAAAATTAAAATATAATAAAAAGCCCATGAGGTTGTCTAGATAAAAATCTTACCTTTAGATTTTATCAGAGGCCAATTCACTCTCATTTTTAAGCTAACAGAGCTACACGTGTTCTTCTTCGAGTATAATGTGCTATGTTAAGCAATTGTAAGACGGAGACAACACATGCGGATATCACGTCCTCTTAAGCAAAAACATTATTTTACTACCTGTAGGCTGTAGTAGTAACTATGACTACAGAGACAGTCCTAAGTCTGTATAAAAATGGGAAGGGAAATATTGTTTACTTTTTACAATATACGATACTCAATTGGTACATATAAAAGTTAAAAAAAAAATTCAGGACTCAATTAGTATGACATAAAAAAAAACTCGGGACTCAATTCGGAAAGAATTTTTGCGGATTGACCCAATTCGTATGCAGCCACGAAAACAGCATAATAGGAGAACTTATAAGTATAATACTATACTAGGTAGGTATTACCTTATCATCGCAACAAAACAAAAATAGGCTGTAAGTAGGTACATGCTGGAATAATATTTTACTATGGCACAATAATAATAATTTATATTGTGTATCAGTAGTATAATCGTTTTATAACAGTACATTTTCATTCTAAGATAGTTTAGCACTATTTCATTCTTAATTATTGTTTAGAATGAAAAGGTTGTAACCGACATTTCTCGGTTGCGCTCTTATCATTCACGTTTGTACGAGTAAGGAAATTTTCATTCTCTGTATCTCATTGAATTATCAACGGATCGATATAATTTCAAGATTAAAGTATACAACAAAAAATATTAAATAATTATATCTAAAAAAAACCATTGTTCTAAAAAATTGAATTATAGAACCTTTTCATTCTGAGACGATGATTAAATATTGTTTATCATTATAAGTAAACTGGCTTTGTACGTATTTTGGCAAGTGTGGGTGCGTATCAATTTTCATGTAGTGGAATTAAAATATTATTTTAATTTATAATTTGATTTCTTATGTCTTGATAATTTATATAAGCATGAACGCTGATTATTCGAGAACAGTATCGTGATATTTATTATGGAAGTGTAAAAATCTATACGCGGCCCCCTCCCCTAAAAAAAATAAGGCTATTGCAATTTTTTGCAACGAAAAGGAAATGACTAAAGTGCTACGGAGATATGAACTTATGATCCGACAACGCATGCGCGGCGACAAAGTTTGCGAATGACGTAACTTGGACGATTATTTTGCTGTGTGGTCAGGCTTACAAACATTTAATCTAGTGTAAGAACATAACATATTTAAATACAAATATTCTGTACAAATCTAGTTTAGCACACCTTGAATATTTTGGATTTTTCTTCAGAACAAGATGTAAAGGTGACTATATATTAAACCATTATAACGTGAAATGTGATTTAATGAACCGAAAATAATAATTTTTAATGTGATGAAGTAATTCAAGTGTTCGTATTGGTATGGTTGTTGGAGAATGGTATAAGATATACCATGAGTAGGATTGTATACAAATCTCTGATATATGAAATACCGCTAATTACTGTAGTATAATGCAGCTTAATAACCTCTAATTCAGTCAATCACAAAGTTAATTTTTTTTTTAGAAATCACGGTTCGCGGAGGAGTGTGAAGTCGCCTTTATTCCGTACATTCTTAATACCACCACAGATTAAATTAAATCAGATTGTGTACTTAGTTCACGATTTAAAATATACAGGTATAGGGATTGGGCTCACAATTGAGGCCCACTGTTTATTTCTGAAATTCAGTTGTCCAGCTATTGTGTGTGATAATTACTCATTCGAATTTTAATTATGTATGTATCAAAAGACGTAAATGAAACGAACAATTAATCAAATAATGCTGTATTATGATACTAATATTGCTTAAAATAAAAAATCATCTGTATTACCAATTAGTAATAGTGATGTCTTCTAATGATCGAGGAAATGAATAAATATTGTAAAATAAATTTAAAACAATTTTGTTCAAATTTTTTTTCCATCATATATCCCTTGTTACCTAAAATGTTGTTTACAAATAAAAATAATTTCTCCGTGAGTATGTATACAGGCTCACACAGTTTTATCGTACCAGTAGGCAATAGTAATCGAAAACGTAAGTCAGTTTTATGATTTAATTTATTGATAGTTACTTCCCAAGTACATTTTTAATTGATAAACTAGACGATTTATTGTGACCAAATAAACAAGAAGACTTATTATATTTTATTATTAACAGTGTTTTAAAGTATCATATGAGTAAAACTGTTAAAATGTTTCAGTATTTTAGTATTGGTATTCAATTACATATTTTTCCTGATTGAAACGGTGTGAGACCAGAGTAAGTTTCATGTTTAGGTATTACTTTATAAATACCTGTTGCATATTGTATTTGAAATATTTTAGACTTAAATATAAAATATAAAGGTCGTTAAATTAGTTAAATATTCAATGTCTACTATTGTTTAATTGTTTTGTCTTAGTCGTTTTCAATTTTCAATTTTCAAATAAAAATATTATTATGCGAGCTCTGAATATTTTCACTAGGTATTGTCTTTAATAGAATTTATTGCATTGGGAGGAGCACTCTGATAAACATATTTTTTATAATTTAATACCCTACCACCAGAAGAAAATTTGATGTACGCCACTACAAACATGTAACATACTACTTTGATTTAACAAGTTAATAGGGGGTGGAAGGGGTGTATAAATTATAAAATTATGACAAAAGGCGTACAAATTGTATAACAATATATCTGATTTAGTTTTTGAGCTAAATTTCAAAAATACCAGTGCCAGAATATTTTTACATCAAAAATATATAGTGGTTTTATTATATCTACCAAAAAGAGAGTCTATAATATCTCAATTGTTTTAGTACAAATGTGTATTTATATATTATATTTTTATATTTTTTCGTAATATTACTATATATAGGTTACCTATTAAAGACTTATCATAATATGACTCGAAAAAAAAATAATTGTTAAAAATGCCACAAAAAAAAATTGTCTATAGCTCTACGATAATTTTGTCAATATTTTAAATTCAGACCTTTATACAAACTTAACTTCGATATATTTTTTAACAACATTAAAAATTATGCATTATAGACGAACCTATAGTATACTTGTTATTTACACATTGTATTTAATGACAACTAGTATATTTTAGTGTACCTATGTCCTATGCATAAAAACTAAAAAGGCTAATACACACTGTGGCGGAGAGTTAAAATTCAGCCGGACATAATTTACCGCTACCGGTACTATACCAAGACAATATAATTTTAACGTAGTGTGGGGACAAAATGGTTGAAAAAAAATTTGTCTTACTTCTGTCGGTATGTCGAAAGGTCCGTCGCTCCGGAAAAGTAGCCGTTGTCTAGTATAATGTTCTGCATAGAACACCGCCGTGGATAACTTTACTATAGTATGGTCACCGCCTGTTGAGTGAACACCGTGGAATGTGGAAATCTGGTCTGTTTTGATTTTTTGAGAGAAAATATCGTAGAACAGGTTGGGTGTATATGTTACGATGTTCGCTATAGATCTGTTCACGCTTCACTTTTCAAAATAAGAGCCCTTCGTGTGGCGTCTCTCACACCCACACGTATGGTTCATGTATGTACCCCCACTGCCGGCTTCCAGCAACATTGCCACAACTACCCGTCAATAGTGTCGCCACTGAAGCCCTGTATAGAGACACAATAGTAGGTAGACTCGGTGGACAGGATCGGGGAAAGGTGCAAGGTCATAAACGACCTTTACAATTTGGGCGGCAGGGGGTCCAACAACAGCAGGAGAGTTGTATAATTTAATGCTTGAAAACGTATTCTTATTATTATTATTATTATTATTATTATTATTATTATTATTATTACTATTACTACTAGTATCATTAATAATATAATTCTTATCATTATGGTAGGAGAGACATGGTTCATGACATCTTCAAATTCGGACTGTTAAGCGTTGGTATAGACTATAGGTACTATAGGTTTTTTCATGTTTTTCATGATTTTGTTCATTTATTAGTTACCTACATTAAATAGAAGTAAATTAAAAGATTTTATACTCATGGCGACAGAAAAGGAAATACTAAATATGAAATACGAATATATAATAATGAAATGATTAAAATACTCAAATCTAAAATCACATTATTATTGAATAAATAATTACTACTGTTGGACCTGTTTTACTGTCCTAAAAGATGATGACAGACGCAAAAATAAAAAATTAAATAAAAAAAAACACATCATTGTAAAACCAATACATTCATCGCTTCGCTCAGAATCTAAAATTTAATAAGATCAAACTTCAAGTACAAATTGGAACAGTCTGAACAGTTCAACCTTATCTGACTAACCCAAAACTGTTATAACTTTAATTATAGGTACCTATTATATATTATACTAATTTATGGGTAAAACTAAACAAATTTGGAAATTTTAGTAAAATGATGACAATTTTTTTTTTTTTGGTGGGGGTTACATTTGAGGTGCAGGGCCTGTTTGATCCATATTTCCGAGGCTGAAAAAATTCGCCAATCTACCCCCTGGTGATTGCACTCTCCATAGTTTTAAACTGTACCTTAACAATACATTTTTCACTTGTAGAAAACTTTGAAGCGAAGGATCACTCGATTTTCACAATAAAATACCTCGGTAAAATATACTTTTACCCTTACAATTTACTGAGTTTACTACGAGATCTCTAATTATGATGCATTTATTGTTATTTTTGGCCCCAGTGACTTATATAAGTACTTGATATTTTCTACGACTAAAAGATGATAATATATTATATTATAATGAAATTGCACTATGTATTGACAACAATGAAAAGTTCATCGAAATAGTTATTATAAATAATAATAATTAATTATTATAATAATCATAACACTAATAATAGTTAATGCCAGATCACTCTTGCAAGTAATAAATAATAGAATCACACAATTTGAACACCGTATATTGTAATAAACGTTCAACAAAACGTTAACGGTGAAAAAGGGCCAGACCACTTCCCAAAAAAGTCTATCAAAGTAGTGATATTTACATTGCCACTAAATCTGTTCTTTTTTTAGTCATTAACATCAACTAAACCAACTAAACCACATGTGTAACGGGGAGTATAAGGCTCAGACCTCAGTGGTTGTTACACCCTTAGCCATATTTCGCGAGGTCGGCTACTTCACACCTTGATGACGAGGTCTCCGTGCGCCAAGCGAATGTTTCCTCGCCGGCAGTCAGTAACATCAATACACACAAATACATTTTCTATGAAACAGTTTAAATCAATATTTCGTTATTATGAAAATAACAAAAGTTCGAAAATATTTTTATGTGATATTTGTGACAAAAATAATAAATTGTGTTCTGATATAACTTATGATCGGAACTACCGATTCTCAGATGACTTGTAGAGGTACCTAGAATCTCAACGGCTGAGACCTCCCCCCCCCCCGTAGATACTCCACCGATGCATTTTACAATACACAAACGCCCATTTGATACCAGTAGGCAGTAACCAATGAACCCCAGCTGTGCTCCCAAACTCTAAAACCTGCACACCAGCATTCAAATCAATATGTTTACACTCAATAATTATAGCAGGTCCTTATAACTCACATTTCCACGCTGTATAGCACAATTTTATTTTATTTGTGAACCTCCCTACTATTTATTTTTATATATTACCAGTAGTGTTTTCTTAACGAAAAATAAAAGAATACCATTATTTATTATTTCACAATTGCCTTAACAGGATTATAGTCATAAATTCTCTTCCACTTTTCATTATCTCATATAAAAAGTGAAACTGGAAACAAAGGGATTTTGTGAGACTATATCTGACTTTACGAGTGGCTTAATTTCTCTACTGCAATACATTGGCGAATGGTTCAAACAGGCACGTAGCCAGAAAATTTCTACTAGGGGGGGCCAATAATGTTTGGCCCTTTTATTACTTTCCATAATTTTTCCTTATGAAATTCTTGTAAGGGGTATGCAATACAAAGAATCTTATTAATTTAAATAATTTACCTTTAGTTGGTAATTGGTTAAAATTATTTTTTTCACAACAAGTTATACCTAATACTTACTTATTTAAGAATTACAAAAATAGAAAGTACCTGATAACAAAAAAAAAAAATAAATATAGAATTACCTACATCTTCACTTATGGGATACATTTTTCATGCTATGAAAAATAAATCTACATACATATTTAAAATAATAAGCTGCTTCAATTGTTTAACTTCAAAAATTAATTCATATTTGAATACTTATCAAAAATAATAGAGATAAATGATCATCGATTTTTAAATTAATATAATTTTTAAAGGTTTTCAGTCGTCTCAGACATGAAAAAGTTCTTTCGCAAGCTAACTTAGCATAGACTTATAACTGCGGCTAATATATTATTGTTTTTAAAAAGGGTATCAAGACCCTATTATATTGTATTTATTTCAGATAAAGTTATCCATGGTTCCCCGAATGCATATTAACATTCCGCACATCAAATAAAACCCATACGCAAATACGGCCTTCTCATTGGTCTCACAAATTCAGCGCCAAATTCAAATTATCATTTTTAATATTATTTTATTATTAGACAATTGCTGTGTAATATCATCTAATATGAATAAACAATTATGTTTTTCTAAATTCGTATTTTCTGTTGAACTCTTTTTATTTGCATCATCAACATAATCAATATCTTGATGAATGTCATGTAATATAAGTGACTTAATATTTATTACTTTTACTTATTAATATAATAACAGAGTTAGTTCGAAATTAATAGAACATTTTTATCAATTAAATTATTTCTATTTTTAGTCACATCAACTCTCTAATAGGATTAGAAAGGTTTTGTTTTCTAAGTTGTGTTTTAAGTTCAATTTTCTGTAATTAATGCTTATGAGTTGTCCAATATTATTTTATTCTTGAACTTTTGTGAAAATGACTCTTAAACTAAATTCTAGTAATCTTCCTTCTTCTTTTAACAATTTAATTATTGAAACTAATGACGAAGTAACCAAGGTAAGTTCAAATTTAGTAGATTTATCCAGTATAGGCAAGTGGACTGTCTAAAAACACAAGTTTCAAAGCTCAAGTGAAATTTGTGATTAAAGTAGATATTGTATCTACAATAATAATAATTTTGGCATCAGTAATGGACAGCAATATGCCAATATAGTACTAAAATTAATATTGAGTTTAATGAATTAATCTCGTTAATTGTTAAATTATTTAAACATTATTATTAAAAGTACATTAAATATGACCAAATGTTACCTTAAATTTAAGGTTAAAATGTTGTTTAAAAAATATAATATAAAATTATTTCTTTTTATTTAACACAATATATATTATATATCTTTTGATTAAATACCTTTTTTAAAAGAATATAATATGAAAATTAGAATAGAAATTATTTTACATATTGTATATAATATATCTTTTGATCATATTATATTTTAATATTATTATAAGACATTTTTATACATAATAATAATATATTATTAATAGGTATACTTTAATTAATGTGATTTTGCATTAGTCACACAATTTCTAATGTTACTCTGTAAATTTCTGGGCTTCTTTTTGGGACGGTTACTATCAGTTGTTGCTGGTCTACCTAAAGTAAAATATGCTATTGTTAAAATGTTGTTATTGTTGTATTTTTATCTTATATCTAAATTTGTACCTGCTAGCAAACGTTTACTTCCTCTAGTAATCCCTGGTCTTCTCCTAGCTATTGTTGTTGGTTGTACTTTGATCGACGCTCCATCTCTATGTCTAAGAGATAATGATGATGTACCTGTTGTTGCTAAAAAAGTATTAAACTGCCCTTCTGTATGTATTTTATCAAGTCTTTTTTTAAATTTTAATAAATTTTCATAAGTTGACTCGCCATATTTCATTATTTTATTAGACATTTGTTGAGTAATTTCATCTAATATGGATAAACAATTACGTTGTTCTAACTTGGGATTTTCTGTTGAACTCTTTTTATTTGCATCATCACCATAATCAATATCTTGATGAAAGTCATGTGATACAAGTGACTGTTCATGAATTACTTCTGTAGGTAATAAGCCCTCATAAAATGTCTTATTTGGTACTTTTTCACCTAATGCCAGTTTTGCTATAAAGTATTTGTCTTCTATGGTAACTGGAGGAAAATTAACTCCAATTTTATTAAAATATTTATAAATTATGCATTGGTGTTTACAAAATTGTCCATGAATACCTGCTTCACATGAGCAAACACCAATATTTGGTTCAACACAATACATCATTTTTTTATTTTTTTCGCTTGGGACATAAAATTCTTCATTGTCTACAGTAATCTCTTCTTTGCTGATATAATCAGTTTTTTTAATTAAATTTTTAAAAAACAGTCGAGCAGTAGAATTTCTTTCATTTGAAAATTCTAAAAATTTTTTTTTATAGTATTCCTCCAATTTTGTACAGCAAAAGTCAATCAATGAAATTACATTGTATGCTTTCACACGACCTAATACATTTTCCTTAAAAATTCTCACTGATACTTCGCTAAAGTTGTTGGTCTGATGGCCTCTATTAGTATGATCCCTCCAAGCTAAACACCACTTTTCTTTGTATTTCCAGTGATGAACTGTGATATATTTTTGCCACATAGGATAGTTATTTCTTATATTCATAGTTTCAACATATTTTTCTTGTGCCTCTTCAGAAGTCTGTGCATATAATATTTTTCTAAAACTATGCATCATAGAAGTGCGATCTTCTTTTTTAATATTATTTTTACCGTCCCAGAGCCATCTCCAAACTGATTGTAGAACATGAAAAATGCAAAGTAGCGATCTCGACTGTGGCCACACAGTTTTCAGTGCATTGATTTCGGCATCTGAGTTATCTGTCAAAAATAAAGATGGGAAACCTTGACCACCAAATGCATTTTTTACATTTTGCTTTATTAAATTAAATCCACTTGAATAGGATGCTTCGCTTTGGCCTTTGGATAAAATTACACCTAAAGGAGCTGCACCAGCAGCACATGGAGTAAGTAAAAATGTAATGCAATGGTTTTCAGGATCACAAGAACTAGTTGAGTCCACAAATACAATATCTTTGGATAATGGTAAATCATGTGCTCGTTTCATAATTGGAGTTAATATAAGAATAACAAATGGTTCCTCTTGGAAGTAAATTGAAATCCCATTTGTAGCATAAGTTTCTTTTTTTTCTTCTAGTTTCTAAAATAAATAAATAAATAAAAATAAATACAATTTTAAGTAATAGGCTGTAAAGAATGTAATGCAAAATTTGAATTAATTACTAGCATCAAAGATATTAACTATAGAAAATATAGAAAAGTTGGAAAAAGAAAATACCTGTGAAGTAAAATCTGTAATATACTTATGAAAATATAAGAGTCTAGTGGATTTGGATTACAATTTACAATTCTGATGTAGTGTAATAAATTGCTAAATTAAAACTGTTAATAATTTGTAATAAAAATGGTTCTATAATAAACAGTATAAATAGTAATAATACATTTATAGAATATATTCATCATGTAAATATAATATAATATATATTTTATTACCATAATTACTCCTTGACCAGTACGAGGTCCTAGGTTTAGTAATCTCCACTGGTCATGCCAGTTTTGCACACATCTATATGTTGGGTTAATTCTACCATTCGCAAAATCTTCAATTAGTTTATTTGCCATTGTTAAAATACCTACTCTCATGATATCTATTAATTATAAAATAATACAATTAATTTTTGTGTATACATAGGTTTATAGAATGCATTTAAATAAAATAATAATAACTTTTATTAGAAATACTAACTGAATAAGTGGTCAATTTTAATTGATGTTAACATTAGAAATGGACAAATTGTATAATTCAAACCATGCCTAATCAATTTTATTATAAATACTGTACAATCAAATTATGATTTATTTACATCAAATGACAATATCTATTGTAACAAATCAACATATCAACATTCTACTTTAAATCTATCATATTGTTCTTATTAATATATATTTACCGTAATGCATCTGATATTGTCATCCCATCATAAAAATAATCTTCAAATGTACTTCTTAAATTAACATCTGGATTCAAATACCGTAGTGCTTCAGCAGTATTAATATTATGATTATGAGTATTTGAGATAGTAATCATGCCTAAGTATTTATTCTATAAACATGAAATATTAAATGTAGTTATTAGTGGGTATATAATTTAAGGTTTAAATTTTTCAGTAAATTTAGAGATTGTGTGATGTGCAGTACTACTATTCAGATAAATAAATAGTACCTAATTTCATGTTTTTTAGTTGATTACCTATATAATTATTTTTAAATTCAGCATTAGACAATATTTTCATACCTACAACTAAAATGTAATTGCTAATATTTTACCTACCTTCACAAAAGGGTCACTTTTTCTAGTAGATACAGTGTCAATTTTCACTAAAATTTTAATAGATGCTTTACAGTTAGTATTTTTTGATTGACCTCTTTTGTTTAATGTTCTGTCAACTTTATGGTGAGAACTATGGTGGCAAACATAATTTTTTCTGTAAAGTAGTATAACAAAACATTTAGATTACATTTCTGATTCATAAATATAATATAGTATAATATATATTATTATATATTTACATCATATTTACTAGGTAGCTTACTTACTTGCATTGAATATATGTTCCTTTAGGAACTGTTGTTCGTACATTCCACCTAGTATTCGTTTTTGTAGAAAATTCTTCTACCCACTTTCCAATATCGTGTATATTATTTAAATTCGACCGAACAATAGTTATCGAGCCATTTTTTACAATAGTATTTTTAAAAGAGGAAGGCATATCATCAGAATTAATAGAAAGATTCATTTTGAAATTAATTTATGAAACACTCAATTACACAATGCACTGTATGTACAATGTACATAGACTATGAAGAAAATAAACCATGTTACCATACCAATTTAATTATTATCACACATTAGATACTAACAACAGTTAAGGTTTCTACAAAATACCTCACTGAGTTGCTAAAAATAGATATGTAAACAATTATTTTTTGATAACTTAAAAAAAAAGTTAGATATCATATTTGATATTTTATATATTCTTGAAAACCTCATTAATATTTTAATTCATTATTAATTAGGTACCTTAATGTATATAATAATTTAATTAATATATTTCATTATTTAATACATATTACATGAAAATATGTATGTTTAAAAAATACTACCCAAAGTAGCAAAAAAATATTTTTTAAATGTTTAAAAAAATGTTAGAAAAAGGTACTGTAAACTATCATATTACATCTATGAAAGAAATGCTTAGGTATATCCAAAACTTTGTTTAATTTGTATTTGACTATGACAGTAACATTAAGTTATGATACTTATTCAGTCAACTTAATTTATTCAAAATTCTGCCAGACTGAATTTTTAAAAAGGTAGGCAAGTGGGTGTAGCTCTGCTGTACAGTAGATTACAAGTGGGTCACTTTAGTGGATGGAGTTAAATTTGAATTTAATAATATAATATCATTCAATATGAAAAACGATTATTAAACCTGACAGTTCAGTCAGTCTATGATAATACTAAGTACATTGGATGACATTTTTGTGAATTAAGTAATTCATATATAACCTTATTCTAACTTTTCAATCATTAGTTATAAAAATTGAAGATTTTATAATTTTTTAATTACAATAATTGATAATTTTTGATCATTTGTTAAATTTCGTCTGAATTTGAATTTAAAATGTCTATAAAAAATAACTGTTAATATATTTTTTTAGATTTTTTGGTTACCTAGGTATTGAACCTAATAGAATAATGGAAAATAATAAAAAAGTTAGTGATGAAAATAATATGAAAACTAATAAAACAATAGTGTATACGGATAAAAAAAATCATTTTTAATTTTGAAAGATATAGAAAGCATAATGGTAAATGGTAAATAACATTACAAAGTTTGGTAGTTCATCTTATGAAAATGTATTAAAATTTTAAAGCAGATTAGAAAAAAATAGTTCTGATTGACAATGTATGAGTAGGTAATTGATTTATAAGTAATCAGGTATCTTCTTATTTAACTACAACATACTTATTGTTTAATGATTTACTAATTTCATAAAATTATAACATATTATAGGTCGACCTGATTCAACAGAACACAATAACCAAAAAAAAGAAACCAAGAAATTTATTTAAATATGTAACTGATTGTGTACCAAACGCAAAATCTCATTAAACTGTTAAAAGTGTTTATTATTGTTATTATTATTTGTAACTCTCCATTCTTCCCTCATTCTAAGTTCTTATTGGAGGAATTAAAAAAAAAAATATATATATTAATATGTTATGTAGGTAGGTAGGTATAGGTACCTAATTATATATACAAATAAATAATTTAATTATATAATTGTTCTTAAAAAATGAAAATTTGTTTATATGGTACCTATTAACCTATTATTATAACTATAATTTTATTTGAGTATGGTAGTAGGTAACTGAAATGTATAATTAATTTAATAACTGTATGGTAATAACTAATTATAGTATGATAAACTAAATTTGCTTAAAAATAAAACAGTTTGTATCTCATGAATGCTTATAAGTAAGCAGTATTATTTTTTTTCCAAAAATTTGCTTCTAAATATAATAATAGAAATAAAAAAATATTTTATATTTTTTAATAATATTATAATATTATTTTATTAAAAATATTTAAATATTTTATCGCGCCAAATGGTGAACCAATGAGAAAGCCGTATTTGCGTATGGGTTTTATTTGATGTGCAGAATGGTAATATGCTCCCCGAATATAAAAATTAAATTATTACAATAATAATTGTATTACCTAATAGTAATCACTAATCACAATAGATTTCTCTCAATGTGCATAATCACATTTTTGATAATTGGTAAAAATAATTATATTTTGAATTTGGGGGGGCCGGCCTTGGGCCAGACTATATTTAGGGTGGGCCCGGCCCACCCAGGCCCCCCCCTGGCTACGTGCCTGGGTTCAAACGAACATTAATATACCATAAATTGCAATAAAGATTTTAATTAGAATTTAAAACCACAGGTCGTTGGAATTTAAGGGTTTAATATAGTTATATTGACTTGAATTTTAATTAAAATGAAATAAAAAGCTATTCGACAAACAGTAAGTACTGAAACGTAGAAAGAACATACTTTTTCCCGTTTGTATATAATGGAATGTTGATTTAATGTATAATTACCTACATTTCTAATTTCAAACGAATCTACAGGGTTTTATATTATATAATATGAAAAATGCAATGTAGGTATATATTACTCACAAGTCTCTTCCACCAGTCAGCAAAAAACCACTTGACTAGTAGACTATACAGTATACTTAATATTATAAGCCCCGAAAACCATTATTCGTTTTAAATTAAAATATATATTATATATTGTACAAGTTAAACATTATACAATTAACACAGGGAAGATAATAAGATTAATAGGTATTAATAAAAACCATGGTTCTTAAATGTCAAATATATTTTTAAATTGATACATTTTTAAATTTAAAAGTATTAATTAATAATTAGAAGTTATAGAACCACTTATAAAATATAATGTAACTATAAAACAATTTTTAATTTTTCTATTTATTTATCTGTTGTCTCATAGAACTCTGGATAGAAAGTGGTAGTTTGTTAATTAGTGCTAAAGTGTCAGCCGATCAGAACTCATTTGTTTATTATCATCTTCCTTATTGTACTGCCTCTCTAAATTTAGGCATTTCCCCATAGAATCAACTCTACCTTGATCATATTACTTATTAAATTATGATTGTTGATTACGATTGTAAACCAATTTAAACACATTTAAGAAATAAACATTTTTATTTCTTAAAATATATTGAACTAGATTAAATTGTGTTATATTCTGATGTTTCGAAAACGGAACAAAAAAATAAAAACAAACAACCTTCTGAAGAAATGTCTTGGAATAATAAAGTGACAAACCTAAGATTTCGATTTGATTAAAACAATTCCAGCTTGGAATCTTCGGAATACGATGTTGGACACTGAGGAACGAATACACGATATAATGTAATGTGAGCAGTATATAGAATAAGTATATAACAGTATTCTTTGAGCTCATGTGTCGGGATATAAAAAGAAAAACCGCTTATGTCTACGAGTTGAGTAGATTTTCATCGAAACTATTGCAAAAACGATTCTGTACAACACGACCGTCGTTCAATTTCACAGATCCGTGTATGGTGTATACCTAATATCAATAAAATACATATCAGACTTGTGTCGTGTACCTATATTTGTTAATATAAACCTATTATTATATATTTATATATTGAAAACAAGGCGAAATTTGATGTTTTTTGTTATATTTGCCAGAAAAATGTTTTTCGAGAGAGCGGGAACAAATCGATGCGATCTCATCGTATGTAAAACCCAACGCGAGTAATATTAGAAATAAAAATTTCTTTTAATAGTAAAGTATAAAACATTACATGGTGTAGATGATTTTCTTCAAATTAACATGTGTTCTAACTCGACTCCAAATTGTATACAATCTTTAAAAAATATAAACTTAGCTACATCAACTAAAATTAATCCAAAAATAACTAAAGAAAGAATTCAAGATAATATAAAGTATTTATACAAATGTATGCCTGAAGATGAACATACCTTTCATACTAAAGAAACTTTTAAACAAAAAATAATACACACAAATTACGTAGCTCAGTAACTTATAAGTTAAAAAAATACAGTTTTGAATTTTGATTCTATTTTATTTTATTTTTATGTATTTATTAAAATAATTTAAATACAAAGTGATTAAATAAAATATTAATGACTGATATTTGAGATAAAATTATACCATATTATGTTGGCCCGACTGGTCAAAATTGTGTAATGTGCTGTATGGTAAATAGGTTCTATCTAATAAATAAAAAATATTTAGCGAGTAAAATAGTCCTTTGTATAGAACCTTTTTACTCCAAACTGTTTTTTTTTTTTAAAGAATTAACTAAAATAGTGAGATGCTATATTTTTATGTTATATTGTTAAAGAAAACATGCTTGATTTTTGATATCAATTATAAGCAATTATCTCTATATTATGATAAAAAGATATTTGATTACAAACCTTAAAAATGCTCTCCTGAAAAATGAGATATTTTGGCATAGAAACATTTCACTCTCAGCCCACGCCCTACCAAATGATAAGTAATTGTGTTTTGTTTACCATCTTTTCATACATTTTGATTCACATTTTAATTCCATAAAATTACTGTAAAACAGATATCATATTTATTTTTAAATATTTAAAACGAATGCAAAATTCAAAATACGTCTCGATTGTGTATTTTGTGTAGGGTTATATACTTATATGATTCATTTTCTGGCACTCCCCATCCACATATTTTTTTCTAGTGAAATCGATCTTGCAGTTTAACAGTAAACAGTTTTTTAATATAATAAAATGATACATCTTACACATCAAACATCTAAAAAACGTAAGTTACCGGTAATCATGTTTTTCGTGATTGCTACTAGCACACGATGCGTTCAGCAAAATAAAAAAGGTTTGTTTTTTTTTATTCATATAGGTATTTACAGACTTCAAATATATTATGCTTGGCTAAAATTTGAATAAACCTTCTTAGCCAGAGTTAGTGTTAGGTATATAGTTAGTATAAATAAATAGTAATAGTAAAAATAATAAATTAAAAGCTTTGAAGTGTTTTTAAAGTTTGAATTTAATTTAACACACTATATTGACGAACTCCACACAAGCAGGCAGTATACCTTTCCTAGGTACTTAGTATTGTATTAAAAACTGGTATTATTTTTATTTTTTTATTGTTATGGTGTATCACGGCGCTACGAGGAGGTTCTTCGCGCTTGCTACATGTCCTTCCCCTACGGGTATTATACCTAAATATTATGATTTATGATAAATACACAAAAAGAAACACACACAGTCATAATGTTAAATTTGTATTCAATTATTGAATTTACCCTTGACGAACTCGATGCACGCAGACAGTTGTATACATTAACCTTTAAGTACTATTATTATTTATTGAATTGAACACGGGTATATAATATATTATGTTGTATACACAAAAAGTAATACGCACCCTTATCAGTATGTGACAGTGACAATTATAATGTCAAATTAGTATTCCTTTGTGATGTCTGTGTCATTGTTCATACTTTAAATAGATATGTTATTTTATCTTGATATGTAAGCGTAACTGCATTTTAAGGATAATAAATGAATCCAACAGTCTGTTGTATTGAGAGGTGCTTATTATAATACACACAAAAACATTATTTGGATAATATTTCACTGCATGATACTCGAGTGGAGAATTCAGTTACAAAATATTATATACATTGATTTATTAGTGGTTATTGGATGGTAAAAATGTCTAGTTTCCTGGCTGCGTACAAAAAATACTATTAAAGTGTAAAAAAATAAATTATCGTTAAAAAGCAAAAAAAAAACCGACCACAAGTCTCAAATGTAAAATATTACATTTTTGATTTGTAAATTATTTTATTAGCATGCGTAGGTACATTTTGCATATTTTTCGAATTGTTGACATACTAGTTTAGCAGAATTAATATTATGAGTGATCTTGAGGACCAGTTTTTAAATTTTACAGACATACAATTCACACTCCATACTAAAAAAAAAGTTATGTAAATAGTAAATATTTTGAAAATGGTAAAATAATTTCAATTTTATTTTATTTCTTCTGAAAAATGTTAAGACTAGTCTTCAAATATTCATGAATAAATTTCGCCAAATTTATACCTATAGTACCTATAATATTTGAGTACGTTTTGGATTTCCACCCCTCATTTACGAAATTAGCCTGATGATGGCAGTACATGATAGTGAAATCATATTCAATTTACAAAACATCAAAGTTAAGCTATTAAAGTATAATATATAAAAGGTATTGATTGACTACTATTTATTAATTAAATTTACTAAACATGGTAATAAATACATAAATAAATAAATATTTTACAGTTTTTCTATATTAAATAGTATATAAAAATTACATTTAAAAAGCATTAAGTAGCTACACATAAATGTATAAATACTATACCATGTGGCACGCAGTACCTATATATTACAATTACGTAAGTAAGTACCTATATTATACCTGCCCGTGTTGGACAACTACAAGACCGATACTTAGAAACACGTGATTTCCACAAGTCACAACTGAGTCGTAGAATAGTAATTACATACCTATCAAACAAAATGATTCCAATTTGTTGTTGAAATAAACGTATTACCATTGATTATAAATAGTATTACTGATTTCCATTCATATAATAGTATAATGTAGCAAGGTTGTATCATATTCGTTTAAGGAAAAAAAATAAGTACTATTTAATTAATAAAAACATTTTCAAACGGGATAGTAAAATTAGGTATCACGCAACGAATTTGATTAAATATTTAAAACGTTTTATTATTACGCTTTAGCTGGTTCTCTAATTGCATACCTATAATATGTAGGTACGACCATTCGTTGATATTCTATAATATTATACTTATATAGTGTGTGATGAGTATGATGAGTTTAAAAAACACTTACATAAATTATCAATGAATACACTCAATCAATCAATCATCCATCATAATATGTGGAGAAGACATCTTCAACAAATATATATATATTTATAGGTACACAAACTGAAATATGAGTAAAAATTACGCCGTTAATCGATCAATGCGAATATTATAATATATAGGTACCCATCAAAATCGTTTGTAACGTAGGTAATTATAAAAGCACCAACAAATTACATAATATATGACAAAAGTGTAATTTCTCTACGGGCTCTAAATATACCTAATAAAGTGGATAATTGCATTAAATAAATTGATACCCGAGAACGTATATAGTGAACATAATCCAATTTTATTTGAGCGATTATTATAGTATATGGTATGTTGTATATGGCCATATTATAGGTGTATTAATTCGTGTATAAAAGTATAAAACATGATAAAAAAAAATTCTCCGTCATTTCAAAATATGCAACCGTATTTGGTATCTAGATTTAAAACACCTCGAATTTTATTCAGTAGACACCTGTAACTTGAAAAATATAACAATATTGGTTTTTCGTTGTTTCTCGGCCTTTTTCGGTAGTTCTGATATAGATCAACAATACTTAAGTAACTATATATGTGTGTGCCACTGACTGCAGCCGTAAGCATTCCTTGTACCTTGGTAGTTATTTATTTTGGTCTTAGTGTTTTTTGATCTTAGTTATTGTTATGTAATATGTATGTACATTGTACCTATATATACGTCATAAAGTCACGTCAAATTGTAGCCAAGCTCGCGAACCTCTTTCACGTCGTAAAATCTGTTTAATACACTTATACACCATACACGCCTAGTCATTGCATTCATTTCACGAAACGGAAATGCTTCATTATATACATTTTGTGAAACGAACACTTGAACTTTTTATGTCACACGGTTTACATTACTATATTGTTATTGAGTTATAAGACATATAAATTACGAATTGTTCAAGAATAACTTCGTCGTTATGAAATGTTTTTTTTTTTTTTTTTAATTATTATTGGTAATAGACCCTTAAAAACGCATGAGCCATTGGACTTACAAATTAATTGATTTATCACATAATATTATAATATTGTCTGTTTGTTCTAATGAATTTATTCTAATGGTTTTTAAATCTTGATTTGAAGTTTGGCGGCTGTGATAAATTCGATGATATTGAATGATATTTGACTGAGGATGATTATGACGATTACGTATGTAGTATTTTAGCTAATGCTTCAGACAGGTTGGAACTTGTTCTGATGACGTGATATATTCGGCAATCGGCATTCAGTGAGAATTATTTTTACAATGACTTGGACACTGCAAGTTGTGCATTTTGGGCTTGCTTGTTTTATTCATATGATGCAAGTATGTTACATTATAGCATAATCACCGTCAAAGTATTCCAATACTTGTCTCAAGCCCGTTCCTAGTCAAAAAGATGTTTTAGAATGATTGTTTACTGATGTCTGATAGTAGTATAACAATAATGTATAAAAACTAATAAAAATTGTAGAGAAACTGTTGATTTGTTTAAGATATTTAAACAAAGTTTAAAAATTATCATTGAAAATGTGAAATACTTATAGGTAATCGAACATCTTTTGTAACCACTTTTGTAACCAATTTCGAGTAAAAAAAAACAATTTTAAAAACACGAACATTGTGGGATAATAATAATTACGGATATTGATAAGATATACTTATATAAACATGGCACCGTTTTAAGGGATATTTCAGATATCACAGACACCCCAATCCCTAACGTTTGCTGAAAAATCGGAAAAATAAATAGATATAATATGTCTCGCCCTGCGATTACTCCGAATATTATTGCGAGTGACAACCGACAAATATATTTTATAACCCACTATGCCACCTGTTTAATTCTTAAAAGTTAGTCGCTACTGCTTGAAACTCAACGCACAATAATTGTAAGAGTTTTTTATCTTACCCAATTCATCATATTTGTCGGTCTGCTGTGTATTTAAATAGGTACCTTATAACATAATACGGCGCGGGGTACACATAGGCATACAGTTCACAATATTGCATTATCCGATTAACATTCTACGCGATACGCATTATTTATGGTGTTTGTGTAGTACAAATCGCATTATCTTATTCTTAACCGCTTGCACGATATTATTGTAATGCCGTATAATATATAACATAATGATCTGATTACGGTTTTTAAAAATCGAGAGACTCGATGTTCCGGTTGAAATAACCAATACAATATCGTACCCATTCGACGTAATAATATATTATTGGTACGTAATAGAAACAATGTAAACCGTTATACACTTATACTGATATATATATTATATTACATGGGTTACCTACCTACAACTAATTTACACACTTGCAATGTTATTTCATTACACGGTTTTGTTCTGTTTTATAATATTCCGGTAACCGTACCGATCACGAGTATTGCTTATTGATTATTGCTATTATTATATTTTACTATTACAGTATTACTATTCGATGTAATGATTGTAATGTCGATATTTTGAACGCAACAAAATATTTATTGGTTTATCTATAGTTATAATATTAACCATTAAGTAGGTATCTACTTATCCGTCCGCTATCAGTGCAGGACTGTGGGATAGTCGAATTGCACTTAGGTATTACCTAAAAAGAAATGGTAGAATTGCACTAGGGTTCAAAAAAAGAGTTAACATTTCAGGTCACTATAGACGTTCAATTTCATTATTAAAATAATATTAATTGAAGATTTAAAAAAAGAATTACTAAAAAAAAATGATAAAAAAGAAGGTAAGTGAATATCGCTCTGCTGTACAGTAGGTTACAAGTGGGTCAATGTATAATGGATTGTATTAAAGTTGAATTCAATGATATAATATCATTGTATAAGAAAAACGATTCTGAGCGGAGAAGGTTTATCAGTCTGGATTTTTTAAATTTTTATTATATATTATACCCTTTAAGTTGAATTAATATTATTATATTATAATTTATTATTCATTGCTACTACGGTGGTAAACAAATCGTTAGAAATTAAAATCCAATTTTAAGCGGTTTTTAGTAATTTTTCAATAGTTTTCCCCGTAGTTTACCTCTCTCAAGTACCATCTTGATCCAATTTTCTAAAAGATAAGGTACTATATGTTAAAATCGAAGCACTCTTTCTGGTAAAAATTTTGTATACAAGATATAAAAAAAATAAAAACCATTGTAAAACCACTAGCTTCCTCGTTCCACTCAGAATCTAAAATGAATAATATTTGACGATTTAAAAAAAGAATAAAAAAAGTATATACATATTATTACTACAGGAATTATCAATATTAGTTAAAAAAAAAAAAGGTTATAATAATGACAATAATAATATTTGATGATCTAATATAATATGTATACCTACTATACATAATTATTGACAATATATAAAACAATTAGGTATTTTTAACTTAGCCAATCATTAAAATCGTTGTCTATGAGTGGGAGTGGAAAATAATGTATTATAAACGTTTAACCCCTTCAAATGCATGATATTTTTGTCGGAATACCTTTTTTGAGCCCAAGTGCAGTTCGAAAACTACCTGCTTTTTACCAGAGGGCAGTTCGACCATTACCATTTTTAAACTTAAGTGCAGTTCGACTAAAATAAGTGCAATTTGACCATACCCCATGACTGAATTTCCGACTAAATTTTCAGGTATTTTTGTGTACTCTACTTTTAAATTCTGAGCGAAGCTACGAATCTAGTGGTTTTACAATGGTGTTTATTTTTTTTTTTTTTTTATAAAATTTTTTAAAAAATTTCTACCAGAAGGAGTTCTTCGATTTTAATGTATAGTACCTTACCTTTTTAGAATTAAGACGCACCAAATGGTACTTTATTCAGGATTTTCCACAGAATTATAAACTGCAGGGTTGATTTTTATATAAAACAAATGAATACAATTTACAAAATGTAAACATTATGTATTGATATCTAATACACAATTATGTCTTGATACATATGTATATTGTTTGATATATATTATATAAATTTAATGACAATTGTGTACCTAAAAATAATACTAATATTTAAAGAGTTAAGTTAATGAAGATTAATAAAAAAAATGTATGTTTGCTACTTGAAATGTATTTTGTTGATATTGTTGAAAGGATAGTGATACGGAGCGTCTTTCCGGGACGTCCGTGATCGTGAATAACAATGCGTTGTGTATTGTTATGGTATCGTTTATTATATAACCAATGAATAATGTTTATAATGATCGGGGCAAGTTATCCCGGGCCGCGCGGCAGGCTTGAAGAAGCGGCCGCGGTGGGCGGGTTCGGGCCTGAAGAGGCGCGAGCAAAACAATAGTCGGGACTTGCCTATACGTATTGTAGAAATAATACAATAATAGGGGAGAGTAGGAACCGTCCGTGCACGGACTCGAGCAAGTCGTGTGGGTTCGGTTCTTCCTCGCGGTGAAACTCGAATAAGCTCACCGTAGGGGGGAACGTGGTATTACTTGTCGGCTTGCTGAATAGTCGATTGGCCAAGCTACGTCGCGAAGTCGGTTCCCGGCGTGTCTTGGTGTTCGTCCGATGGCGTGACCGGACTCGAATGAACGGGTGGACTGACAGTAATGAATCGCCGGAGTATAATTGTATTATACGCTGCCGTCGATGGGTTAATCAGGTCCCGGTGTGGCGGCTATCCGTTGTCGTCGATCGCTGGATGCACACGGTAGGCTTGGCGTCGTCAGTCGGTGAAGTGGCGCTTGTTAGCCAGGTATGCCGGGTACTATTGAGTCTCGGCGGTATCGAGCGATCACGCTAGACCGGTGCGTTCAGGGTGCGTCGTCGTGAACTGGTTAGGTCGGATCTGCTTCGCCGGCGTCGTTCAGGTCGGTGTTGCTGCTGCGTTGATAGTCTTCGGGTCTTCAGGTCTTCGGGTCTTCTATAGTGCTTGTTGAGTGTTGACTTGTAGAAGATATGTTGAAGACTGGTGTGGAAGAAGATTTGACCGGTAAACTGTCCCGGTATATATACTATTTGTTTCTCTTTGTTGTCCTGTGATTGGTCGAGGCTGGTTGCTTTGACAAGCAATAACCACACCTCGACCCGTTGGTGTTCGTTTTGTTAATGTGGTTTTCGTTTGTTATTTCCGTGAAACTTTCCTGTTGACAAACTACTTATTCTAATATGTCGCGTCTATTACTTGTGTCGTATTACGTCGCCATACTGTTGTGTTAGGTGGTCCTGAAAAGGACCATTTTGATATAGTGACGGTTTATCCCGTTACAATAGGCATCTTCAACTCGGGCCTAACACGTTTCTTGTTATAATTAGAATTTCGGACTGATTTTAGAAATTTTAGACATATATATACTATACATACAAACATATTACAAAATATATAGTATATAATTTATTATAATTAACTGACTCAATTAAAATATTTAAAACTATATTTAAAAATCCATTTTAAAAAAAATACCACCAGATCGAAAATATCCCCCGACTTGCTGTGCAACACCTCCCCAAGTGGGTCACAGGGTTAAGAAATTCAGATCGTGAATAATCGTTTTAAATATACCGACTCAGACACTTTTCAGTAGAGCGCATATGGAATCAGCACTTGTTGGTAGAACGCATACTGAAACAGAAACTTTTTGGTAGAGAGCATACCGAATTAGCACCGAATTGCTTATAGTTGCCTGCAAAAATCTACCATCTAAGCACCGCGCTTATGGTTGAACTTTTAGCTGTTATGTAAGTATACTTAACCCCCCCCCCCCCCCCCACTATTATGTTAAATACATTAATTTTCTACTGGCACGCAAATGTATTATGTGATGTCTAAGTAGGTACCTTAACTTATTCTATTCCATAACAATAGCAATTAGTGACTAACAATATATACAAGATAGACAATTGAATGAAAAAAATGAAATCGCTGTATTTTTTTATCAGTGAAAAAGTAAAATATTTCAAACCTAATTTACTTTTAATTGTGGTAACATAATATTATTACAAATGGAATTATTAAGCAATTAGTTTTGTTTCCAATTGTATACATATATATCTACATATTATTTATTAAGTACCTATCTAACGTTTAAATCGTGTCATTTGAATTAAAATTAGGTAGGAATACAATTTCTGTAAAAGAAACAAAAAACCGTAAGTTAAATAGTTATCAAATCAGCAGTTCAGCTTGAACGATTGCAGATTTCATAAACAATCAATAAACAGAAATAACCGCGTAATACGGTTGTTAACTTGTAAAATAATGTCAAAAAAAATGAATCATAAATTATTGTGATTTTTATATTACCTATTGGCTATAATATTGCAGAGTTTGAAAACGTTGCATTAACGTTTAACTTAAAATGGATATAGATAGACTTATAATAGGTCAATAATATAAAAATCTAAAATATTGACTCAATATTTAGACGCGTTCAGAATATTATAAATTGATTGTCAGATAAGTCAGATTTTGAATAAATGCATATTATTAAAGGATACAAAGGGGTGACTGGGTGAGCAGCCAGACTGACTGGCTATTGATACATGTATAGTATAATAGGTACTCGTATATAATAGTTTTTATCCATTATTTCAGACTGTCTGGCCGTGTATAGATAGGACACATCATACGTATTGTGTTCTATTGTTAGAGTTCGGTCGGTTTTTTAACGTGGTATAAGAAAATTGTATAATCATGTTTTTAAGTTACATAATTTATTTTATAATAATATAGTCAAAGTCTATTACATTATATTATATACTCATATATATACCTAAATAGATTATACTTAAACCTATTTTTTATTTTGTAGGTACCTACTAGGTGGTAGCTACACTTAAAATAGTTAAAATTTCTCAGCTGACTGATGTGTGCTCCTTTAGAAAACAATTTTTCTGTCTCTTTATAAATATATATATACAGCCATATAGGTATATATAATAACTATGGTCTATGAGTTTTTTAGATTAGCTAAATGTATGTACATTTTTATATTAATGATAAAAATAAGTAAACACTGGCAGTATAGATGTCTTTTAAGTATTGACTTATAAATTGTTTAATAATCTGCAACTGTTATAATTATAACTTGTTGTAATAACGAAAGAAAACAAATACGTATATTATAAAATATAATACTTTCCCAGCGTAAGACGGCTGTGTAACAGTAAAACGTTCCTATTAACATTAAATGTAAAAATAAAGTAACACTAAAATGCAGAGGCGGATCTAAGAATTTTTACGCCCGGGGAAAATATTAAAATTAAGCCCAATCATAGACCAAGATTGAAAATACAATATCATTCCCTACAATTGTTTTATCATAACTGGAACTAAAATTACAAACATACTTATTAACTTTTAAACACATAATAATAATATATAGTAATTAATATATTCTGTGGACTGTGGTGTAACCAAGTTTATACTAATCAGCGCGCCGGTCGTACACTAGTCACAGCGCGCCGGTCGTACACTAGTCACAGCGCGCCGGTCGTACACTAGTCACACGTGTGTTCACGACCAACGCTCCCAGGCCCGCCTCCAGCGGAAATTTCGTTTTCTCTGACTTAACTAGTCTAGCTAAGTTGTGCTTCTTTTCCGAATTAGCTAATAACAAGTTCGCGTACAGGTCGGTGTCGATTTTGAGTCGGCCTGATAACTCAAACCCCCGTGGGTCCACCGGCAAGCACCGCCTAAGGTCTTGCTGGCCGCCCGACTCTGGTGAGTACTTTAACCTACAAATATCCGACCACGCGCTTTCCGCACGTCCGCGCATCCCGAACAAGCGCCGCCCGGAACCGGCGGCCGCGAGCGCTTCGCAGACCCGCGCGTGCGGGCATCTACGAAAGTCCCCGTACCTCCGTGAGTACTTGTCCAAGAACAGCGCGGACGACACAGCCCTGTAGTGCGGACCACCCCGCACTACATACTGAAAGTCCCCCCCCCGCTTCACCTTTTTGGACTAAGTATAACTCCACGGCCCTTCGTGCTAGCGACCCCGCTCCTTCACGGAAGATTTCGGTTTTAGGATCCCAACAAGTCCCCCTCCGCCGCCCGCATCGGACCACTCTTCCAAGGGATCTCCGGAACCGACAGCCCGATCCCGCCGAAACTCGGGGAACCCGCTAGGGACCTCCCCAGGACCCAGCCCACCAATCTCGCGGGATTCGGGAGGGTCCGAGAAAAGGGTCAACACCCCCCCCCTCCGGGGCTGCGGCCCGGAAACATGTCAGGACCTGGCCAAAACCCTCCCCACCTAGATGGGATGAACGACCAAAGCAGTCAGGGCGGGCCTCTGCCCTGGGATGTCACTCTTGACCGCTTGTCTGAGAGCTTGCAGGCCCCCCCCCAGTCAGCAGCCGAGCAGACGCAAAAAAGGAAGAACGGGACCTCAGGAGACCCAGTCGTCAGTGAGTTGGAAGCCTCGCTCCAGCTTGTTAGGTCAAATCTGCAGACGGCTCTAAGAAATGTCAGGGATGCCAGGTCGGACCCCACCAACAAAGGGCTAAACGCGGGCAGGATGCTCGAGTTGATGGAAACTAGCCTGGAGTGCCTCAGCAAGGTGCTGACCAGGAAAGGCCACCTGGTCACCTCCCCCCCAACATCGCCAGTATCCAAACAAGCCAAGGTCGCAGAAACCAGCCAGCCAGCCAGGCCGCCCATGGCCGACGCTACCACCGACACTCTACTAACACCAAGCTGGTGGGACAGTGATAGGACAATCGAGGCGCGGGCGGCCTCCAGGCGCAGATCCGTCCGGAAACCCGCTGACCCTGCCCAGCGCCACGCCCGCTTCACGGAGACTGAAGACGACACCGCCATGGACACGGACGCCGTGGACATGGACACGGACGCCATGGAAACGGACGCCGTGGTCACCTGGGCCAACGTCACCAAAAGACGGAGAAGAACCAGGAAAGCCACGGCACCCGAACCCCGCCCGCCTGCCCCCAAGGCCCCCACGAGGCTCACCAGTGTCGCGAAGAAGCCGCCCGCAATTTTAATCAAGCCCGGAGACGGGAAGACCTTCGCGGATACTGTGCGCTCAGTCCGCTCCTGCGGGCTCACCACACAAGATCTAGGCACGAGCGTCTCCATGCGTGAAACCCGCGACGGATCATTGCTGCTGGAACTGCCCAAGGGGGCGAAATCCGCAGCGGCAGCCAAGACGATCGCTGAAGCCCTCGGGAGCAAGCTCGGAGACTCTGTTGGGAGAGTGTCCCAACTTGGCGTCCAGGTGGAGGTAGAGGTCCTTGATCTGGACGCTGTGTCCTCCGCAGCCGAGGTGCTGGAAGCCCTCCGCGCAGCCATTCCTGGCGAGAACGATCCAGCCGCGGCAGCCGAACGCGAGGCGATTTGTGACGTCCGCATATGGTCGGTCAGAGCCGGCCAACAGATCGCGACGGCCAAAATGAGTCGCTACGCAGCCTCCAAAATCACCAAGGTCCCGGTAGGCTGGACAATGTGCCGAGTCCGCAGTAGGACCCTCCCCCCGGTAAGGTGCTTCAGATGCCAGGCCTTCGGCCACAATTCCAGAATCTGCACGGCACTAGACAGGACGGGCGCTTGCTGGAGGTGCGGCGAGGCCGACCACCTCATGAAGGATTGCGTGGCCGGGGAAGACCGTTGTCTCGCGTGCGAGATGGCCGGTCTCAGCAAGACGAGCCACAAACCGGGTTCGGGCGCCTGCGCGGCGAGAAGACAGGCAGCCGGCGCAAAGGCCACCCCCACCCAGCATGATGATTAACTTTCTCCAAGTTAACCTCAACAGGAACTGGGCTGCAGAGCAGCTCCTGTTCCAGACAGCTGCCGACTCGGAGGCGGACGTCCTGCTGCTCAGCGAGCCGAACTATAAACGTGGACGGGAAAGCACGTGGTGCTTAAGCACAAATGGACTGGCAGCCATTGCGGTCACTCAACGGACTCCACTCACTCACGACGGACATGGCGCGGGTGACGGTTTCGCTTGGATGACCTTTGGGGAACTGACCGCGTTCAGCTGTTACTGGAGGCCCGGAACAACCCTACAGGAATACGATCGCTTTCTCGGGCAACTCGATGCCGCCATTCGCGCCAGGGGCAACGGGAAAATCATCCTGGCAGGGGACTTCAACGCGTGGAGTACGGAGTGGGGCTCCAGAGTCAACAACCCGAGGGGCCTCCTCCTGTCAGAACTCGTCAGCAGCCTCGGGCTGATCCAAGCGAACACGGGCTCTACTCCGACTTTCGTGAGGGGCACGGCCACGTCCGTGATCGACGTCACCTTCTACCGCTACCTACTTCACTGGGTGGCAGGTCCTGGAGGCTGACTCCCTCAGCGACCACGCTTACGTCAGCTTCAGCGCGACCCAGGAGCAGCCCGCATCGGTACGACAGCCACCGCCTCACGAACCGCACCGAGGCTGGTCCGTCAGGCAGCGGGATGCCGAAGCGCTGGGTCAGTACTTCAGCTCCACCCACCTGGATCCAGTCACCGGCCCAATGGGAACCGGCACGGCCCTGGCCTCGGCGAGAGCCATGGACGAATATCTCATCGGAGCCTGTGAGGCGTCGATGCCGAGGAGGAGACCGGGCCCCCCGAGGAAACAACCCGTTCACTGGTGGACCACCGAGATCGGGGATCTCCGCCGCAGCTGCCTGGCTCTCCGAAGGGTATATCAGAGCGCCCTGAAGCGCGCCGGACAACCCGGAGTCCAGGCAGCCAGAACGGACTACTCCGCCGCCAGGAGAAACCTGCGACGCAAGATTGGAGAGGCGAAAAGGAAGTGCTGGTCTGACCTGTGCAGGGAGGTCGACACCGATCCATGGGGCAGGCCGTACAAGATTGTGATGAGGAAACTCGGCACCCGAAATCCTGGAGCGGACTCCAGGGGCAGAGAGGCCGAGATTGCCGACACCCTGTTCCCCGCGGCTCCCGTAACGAACTGGGACGAGGCCCCCTCCGTGGCAGTCCACAATATGTTTGAGACGTTCGACCCCGCGCGTGACATCCTAGAGCTCACCAGAACCATCCCGCGGTTCACGAGAGACGACCTGACGAAGGCAGCCAAGAGACTCTCGCTGGGGAGAGCCTCTGGACCGTCTGGCATACCAAACGAGATCCTGAAGGCGTTCGTGACTACGGATCCAAGTAGCGCTCTAAGGGTGTACAACGACTGCTTGCGCGCCCTCACCTTCCCGCCCTGCTGGAAGAGGGCCCGACTTGTGCTGATCCGCAAAGGCCCAGACAAGCCGGCCGAGTCGCCTTCCAGCTACAGGCCGATATGCATGCTGGACACGCCGGGGAAGCTCCTCGAGAGGCTGCTCCTGCAGAGGCTCGAATCACACCTCGATGCTAACGGGGGAAGAAGGAGAGCCTCGAACCAGTACGGTTTCCGCAGGGGAGTCTCCACGGAAACAGCCGTAAAGAAGGTCCTGGACATCGCCGCGAGCGCCGCCGATGGGACAGGCACTAAGGACTTGTGTGTGCTGGTAACGCTTGACGTTAAGAATGCGTTCAACTCCCTTCGGTGGCCCGTGATCGATGAGGCTCTTCGGAGCAAGAACACCCCGGAGTACCTGGTCGAAACGCTTCGGTCATGGCTCACGGACAGAGAGCTACTAACTGGCGATGAGTTGACCCCGAGACGAGTCACGTGTGGCGTCCCACAGGGGTCGGTCCTGGGTCCCACTCTGTGGAACGTCGCGTACGACTCCCTACTCGAGATGGAAGTCCCCAATGGCGTTCACCTGATAGGATTTGCCGATGATTTGGCTGTGGTCGGAGTGGCTAGGACGGGCCAACTACTTGAGGACGTCGTCAACCCCACCCTGGAGGCGATCGACGAGTGGATGTCCAGAAGGGGCCTGGAGCTCGCGCACCATAAGAGCGAGGCGGTGCTCCTGACCAAAAGGCGAGCCTTCGTTCCTCCTCGCCTCGTGGTGGGCGGGCACCACATCGAACTGGCCAAGAAACTGAGGTACCTCGGTGTCATTTTGGATCAGAGGCTGACTTTCGCGCCCCACATCAAGACCGTAGCGGAGAGGGCCTCCCGCTCGGCAGTGTCTCTGGCTAGGATAATGCCGAACACAAGGGGACCGTGTCAGTGGAAACGGAGGCTCCTTTCATCGGTGGTCGAGAGCCAGTTGTTGTACGCAGCACCGTTGTGGGCCACACAAGTGTCAAAAATTGCAAGGACCACGGCGAATCTGATTCGGCCCCAGAGGAAAGCCGCTCTGAGGGTGATACGGGCCTACCGAACAGTCTCCGATGAGGCATCCCTGCTGCTGGCGCGCATGCCACCGGCGGATCTAGTGGCACTAGAAAGGATGAGGATCAGAGACCGGCTATCTGCAGCCCCGGACTCCAGGGCAGTCCGCACCTCGAAAGCGGCCATCAAGCGCGAGGAGAGACGGGCGACCCTCACGCTCTGGCAGGCAAGGTGGGAAAGCAGCAGTAAAGGTGAGTGGACCCGCCGCGTGATACCCAACGTCAGGAGGTGGATCGAGAGAACGGTGGTGGCGGTGCCCTCGTCATACCACATGACCCAAGCGCTGACGAACCATGGCTGCTTTCAGCAGTACCTGGCGAGGATGGGCAGGGCCCCCAGCGCCACGTGCAACCACTGTGCTGGGAACTCCGACACAGCAGAGCACACACTTTTTGCGTGCGAATATTGGACCGGACATCGCGCGGAACTAGAATCTCGGCTCGGCCACCAGCCGACCGCCGCCGACCTGCCCGATATACTGTGCGGACCGGACTTCGACGCCCTCCCCGCGGACCCTGAAGAGAGAGCCACCCTCCTGGCCGAGGCTGGCGAAAGGCTCCGTCTGTTTTACAAGATGGTCGAGTCCATAATGAGCCTCAAGGAGGAAGAAGAAAGAGCTCGACAGGCGCTGGAACGAGGACAACCAAGGAGGCGATGACCTGAACGAGACTCCAGGCCGACGGACCGAAACGCCGGGCCGTGAAGTAGTCAACCACCAGCTCAAGACAACGCCTTAAGCAACCATATTGAAATGTTAGTTCCCCGAGTAACACTCCCTGACAGCCGCATACTACACTAGCAACCGCTAAGGAAGGGCTGCCAGGTCGTGGGAGCGCGTCCAAGGGCGCAGTTATTGTATTTATTTGTTGATGTGCAATAAACGATGGGGGCCGGAGAAGAAGCAATGTGAGCAACAGTTCCTTCTCCGGCTCTCGATTAAACCGGAAAAAAAAAAAAAAAAAAAAAAAAAAAAAGTTTATACTAATAAACTATCACACCAAAAAACTTTAAATTTAAAAACTTAGTTAACATATTGTTGATACATTTTTAATTACTGGAAATACTGTAGTGGTTACTTAATTGTATTTATTATTAGAAATAATAATAATATTAGTTATATATAAATGTTGAAAAATAATCAAAACTTTAATTACCTACCTATCCTGTATAAAAACCCTTTTGCTGTTTTGGTTCTATGCGCCTCAGCCTTCAATTATAATAGATTTTTATGGTAAAATATAAAATCTTTTATTCTGATTAGGGTACACAATTTAGGCCAGTAAAAAATTGTATTTAATTAAACAATTTATAATAGAAAAAATGAAAAAGTAAATATTTAAAATCAAATCTTTTTTTTTAAACATAAACAAATGTATCTTGGTAAATATTATAATATATAATATTATAAACTAATAAACTATATATTAACATCATTTTTAATATACAGATATAATATACGTATCGTACGTTGATTGATAATCTTATAACAGTTGTTGTGTAGGTATCAGAAATTTTAACAAAAACACAGCATCAATAAAGGCATGTATAGTTACTAGTTACATTTTCACTCAGAATCTTAATAATTATAGTATATTAGTTGTATATGCTTGCAGTAGGTATGCTAATGCCAGTATACCAGTATATACTTAGTATACTAATACGAATCTATTCATAATACCATTAACTTTATTTTTTTTTTCATTAATTCCAACGGCATCACTACAACATCATAAACAAATAATGTGAAATAAAAATGTTTTCTTAACTTCTATCACCAAGCATTAAATAAAGAACTAAAGAAAAATTACGCCCACTAAAATTTTACGCCCGGGGATCAATCCCCGGCTTCACCCCCCTAGTTCCGCCACTGCTAAAATGTAAGATAGGTAAATATTTATTACATAAAGTGAAATGTAAAAATTAAATAAGCAATAACGTTTGAATTCTTAATAACGAATATTATTTTCCAAATGTAAGCCCTGCTAGTTATAATTAAGTTACACATTTAGGGCATCGAGGTGTGTATTATTTTTATTAAACCTACCTAAGTACTTAATCGTGCGTCGTAATGCTAAAAAAACCAACTCGTCAGTTAACACACGAACAGATATTTCTACAATAAGTAAGTAGGTACCTACAGTACAATAACTATACCTAAACAGTAGTTAAACAATTATTATGAAAGCATTGTGTGTCGAACACACAAATTCAGATTTTTATCGTAACTAGTTTCATATGATTATTTCGACGATTGCAGTAACTCTTTTTAACACACATTATAAACGATGATGTGTAAAACGTTTAATTCGATGTCCAAATTACTTTATAGCTTATATATATAGCACCATGGTATAGCCATATTATATGATATAAGTATATAACAATGTATAGGTACATGTTTGTCAAGTTTCACTCTACAGTGTTTGTTGACCGTAAAATTATAAACCTTAAAAGATAAATATTTAAAAAAACATTTATGGTTGTGCCTATATATATCTTTGTTCAGTCAGTTGGTTTAATCGATTTATATTGCTACCCGTATTAATATCTAAATAATATAATATTTATAATTTATGCAAAATGTATTGCATATTTACTAATAATTTACATCAAAATACAACGCTGTCAATATTTTTAATAGTCAAACTTTTACATTAACATGGTAGTTTATCATTCAAAGTGCATAAGACTATTTAAAACCCGAGATATAGAGTTCTCTCTATTCCATATAAAATAGAGATCGCCAATTTGAAAAAGTCACCTAGGTAAGGTAAAAATAGCTAATTGAATTCCTAAAGAGACTTAAAAATTAATTTTTGATTTTAGTCTATAACTATATAGGAGTGTGTAGCTAAAGGACATAAAGTTTATTAATATGAGTGACACAGATTTATGCAGTGTCATATTAGTGTATGGGTAACCAATTTGTCCAGTTTTACAATAATTTTAACTTGGTAGATTAAGTTAGGTAGTCGGTTAAACATTTTAAATAAAATTGTACAATTTACATTATACTTGTGAAATTCAAAAAACAAACTCTCGCCAAACATTTGCTAAAATTTACGGAAACAAGCGAAAGGGCCACCGTTTACCGATATGAAATATGCAAAGAGTAATTACTCTAATACTTAAGTATTATACATATTATAATATTATTGGGTATACTTTGCGAACCGAATACATTAATATGTCAGTTATTCATATAATCTCGGATATAATCTCTTTTTTATAATGTCAGCTGCCCTCAGCGTTCATATGAGCACGTTATCACTTATCTGAGAGACAAATGCCCAAAAAGTCTGTAGGCATATTATTATGGGAAGGTCCTCTGTGAACTGTGGACGATGCACTAGCTGTCGATGGATATACATTATTTTATTATAACCTACATTTTTATACACGTTTTCGTTTATCTCCAAGTATGGGATTTTGGCAACTCAATTCCCTGGGCCCTAGCCATTTGAATCTCCGCTGTTAAGGAGTGTACCTACTGATAAATAAAAACCAATTTCATTGGCTTTAAAAGTACCTTTTACCTACCACAGGCGCTTCGCTGAAGAGGGTCACCCCTTCCCCCTCTTTAAGTCTTCAGATATCCTGTTTTTGCTAATAGATAAGGACATTTTATAAATTTTTTTAATTGTTAAAAACGGTATTCAAAACTAAAAATATGAATTGTATATTAATAATAATAACATTTTTAAACTATTAATAAATTGTATCTTTGGGCCGTTAGTTTGATAAAAATATCAATAATAGAATAATAAAACCTACCTATAGTGTTAAATAAATATAACATTTATTTTTGAAACTTCATGATATAAGTATGGTGCAGCATTACAGTATGCGTATATAAAATACAACGTTTAAATAGCAAATGCTAATTATAATTTTTTCTACCCTTAGTCCATAGGTTAGTCTACAACTCCAATTAACCTCAAAAATGAACTGACTTTTGAGCCTCAGCCACCAACACCAACTGATTTGAAATAATTAAATTATTTTATAAAAAAATCTGTGTCTAAATTGTCCATTCTACTCGATTACTCGTCTTTTCTTTTAGTTTCAATATAATTTATATTGAAAAATTAACCAATTCATTGATTATTATTTTAATTTCAATTTATTGCTGGTCAGGCGTCACTGCTGGGAGCCTTCCTATTCTTATTAATGTTGTTTTATATCACCACACTTACTTATTATACCTTGTTTGTTGTATAGATTGTAAATATTCTTTTTAAAATAAAATAAAAAAATTTAAATTTATCAATACCATAATATAAGTATTATAGCAGTTAATGTACCTACACATTACCTGTATTTATATGGTACCTGCATCACATAGTCCACGATATTTGGATATATTATTAGCATACAATGATAAATATACAGATTTTAAGTTTTGACTATATTTAAATTTTACATACATGGTGTAAATAATATTAAATAGCGGTGATGAATACAATGTCGAATATGAAAACATATTCTCATATATAGGTACCTACTATAACACAGTATATTATGTATAATATATGTATTATATTATATTATTCTGTTCGCGTACAACTCTATCCATTTAGCGACGATACTAATAATACAAACTGTTTTGCAGATTTTGGTCGTCGCGAGTTTCGTACATAGCACTATTTCTTTAGTTTCGTTTTTTTTTTCTTTTACATTTCATTTCATGGGCGAAATGACAGTCGACAACAGATTCCATATATATAGGTAGGTATTCATAATAATATCTATAATACACCTAGAAGAACTTAGAACGGACAACCTCCGCGGTGTTCAGAACGGTCACGGGCGCACAGCTGCATATCTGAGCGTATTCGCAAAAATACAAAAACGGTTATTCGTTCCCATAAACGTACACACAGGTAAGGTGTATGTGTGTGTGTGTGTGTGTGTGTGTGTGAGAGAGAGAGTATACATAATTTCGCCTCAACATTATGCGCAACACTACCGTTACTTACATAATATATATATAAATAGATTGGTAGAGCCGGTGATGATGAATGAGATACGTTTAGGAGATAATAATACGATCCTTCGGTGAGCGGGTGGGTAGATATAGGTAGGTATATTTATAATAATAGCGGTATAGCCATAGGTCGACGTGTAAATACATAATGTGACGTGAGACGGACGGCGGAAGGGGGAGAAAACAATATATGACAAAAAACATTATAGTGGTGATGAAAAATAATAGTGACTATTACAAGTACCTATTGTTTTGAAAATTTGGGAAATTATGACGACGAGTTGCGTTTCATTGATCGATTGATTCATTTGTTTTTTCAATAGTATTGAACGCACGTTTCTCATTACTTGTTTCCAAAATGTCCTGTCACTAAGGTGTGATTTGGAATTCAAAATTTAAGTAACTTACCACGACAACGATGAACGTTGTAACAGCTGTTATTTAGTCTTAATAGTTACAAACGTTTCGAATAAAAACTATACTTGTGAGCAAAAATAATTAACGTACACCTATTATAGTGCATTAATATTTAATTTGATTTCTTTAATTTATTTTACCTAGGTACCTCTATAAACGAGCGTATTACCTATGTATAATAGGTATATGATTACAACACACGGTTTACCATAATATACCAGTGTGATTCATTATGCAATTTATTATTTTAATGTATTTTTAATTTAATTTGCGTCGCATATTATATTTGATAGGTGCCCCCCCCCCACCATCGAAAAAATACGAACAGTTTCAGTACTTTTTTTAGAATGTTAATTTTAATTGCATGAATATTCAATGTATCATGAATATGATAGTAAATAATGCCATAAAATAATATTTTCCCACGAAAGACGTCCTCGGTTCTATATTTCCGTTATGATGGAAATGTAGGTATATAGCTTTTATATTACTTTACTAACTTGATGAGTACGTCATTTAAACAAATAAACATATGACGACACCGATAATATAATAATAATCAAGGTCGGATAAAGTTTGTAAATACTAAATCGGCTAAAACGGTAAAATATACCAAATCGAATTTCGGCATATAAGAAAAAAATTTGACCAATTGATTTAAAAATAAATTTTTTGAAGACATTACATTTTTAAACATTTCATTAGATATTAGAAAAAAATAGTCTAAAAGGGTATCATTTAAATACCAATGTACGTATTACCTAAAAGTTATAAATATTTCTCAGTGTGTTTATTGCTTTAATTCCTTTCAAAGTTAAATTGTTTTCAAAAAGCTGTTGAGTTGTTAGATTGTAATTATTGTTTTTAGCATTTTAAACATTAAGTATACCTATAAATGTATTATGCTTTTAACTCGTTCCATTAGTGGCAAAGCGCTTGTGCCCATAATTTATATAAGCAAACCCAATAATATAATAATGGAAATACTTATCAGACTATCTACAAATAAACTTTTATATTATACGAGCACGATGGACGGCAGAGTGTGTGTGATTATTAATAATTTGTTGAGAGTTCTTTAAGTTACTAAAATGACATTAATTACTAACTTTGGTTAGAATTAGTTATCTAGAACCTATACCAATATATACAACAGTTGTATTTTGACTTTTTAACCAATAAGTGCCAAGCTTATGCTTTAAGCTTTAAGCTTATATAAGGTTTAAAGAATTAAAAATAATATCAAACGTGAATTAAAAATCGAATACAATGTGACATAATACGACTCGCTCTATATGGTTTTCATCGCCCGCAAGTTATGGTAATTTAATCACAAAATTAAAAATTGTTATAACACAATATCATTGTTTTGTGTTTATTTTCTTTTACAAATTCCTCAATTGTCTTTTTTCTAACCAGTAACCGTCATATAGGTGTACTGTGCCAATTACATACTGGTGACATACTTGTCACCTATATATATTTCACGATCGATTTCACGATCTAAACAAATTACAATTACCAATAACATCGTATTTGCATTATATAGTCATATAGGTACCTACTCTGCACAAGTCGTGAACGCTGTGTATATAAAAATATTATTATTATTTATATTATCCACTAGGTACTGATATAACTAGGTTAAAAATTTATTGTTGTCTTTAGATATCTTTTTTGAGACGATTTTGGCAGAACAATTTATATAGTATGTGAACCTATATAATATATTATAGTGTTCGATCAGTCATTTCGCTCGACGGTGACGGTGTCAGTGCCTCGTACCTACCAGACAATATTCATGCACATGAAAAATGTCTATATTATACTTTATTACAAAGTGTGACGTATAGTGTCAAAATCGTCGAGTAAAAAGAAAAGCGGTAGGCAATACAATATTATATTCATAATAATAGTATGTACCTATTATACAGGTAGTATTATAGTAGCGCGTACTTTCACAATATTTCGATAAATTGCAGACAGTCAATATATAGACCAAAGTTATAGGTATATAAATTACATGTTTACATCAGTTGTTTGGAAATTCTGTGACGTTGCTGTGGGTACGCATAAGCTGTCATACCTATATCATATTATAATAATATGTTAATATGTAATATTAGAAACCCTATATAATTATTAAAATATTATCATACGCAGTAATGATATTAAATTTCGTAATCGAATAATGAATTAAACGTAGTTTTGATTTCATTTTTATACCTTAAATTATAATATATTATATAAACCCAAAATATACCTCTTTTGGCAGCTATATTAGGTATAAGAAAAATGTGACATGATTCATAGACTATTAGGGCCAACACTTATAACAAATTGATTTTTTTAAAACAAAATCCAGCCAATATCATTTAGTAGGTATTCATATTATGTGGCAATAATTTCGATACTGACGATACTCTTAACTGAATATAAATCCGTGCACAATTTATAACCGTCAGCTTCAATATTATAATCAACTTGTTTGAATAAAAACAATGATCATGGAAAAGAATACAAATATAATGGAATATGCTGTATTAATAAAATATATTGGGACATTGAGTTATTGTGGCCGATTTTTCATTTTCAAATGAAGTTGGCTAAACGAAAATTGTTTGAATTTTATAAAACATGAAAACAGTGTATTTACTAAGTTTTGTAAAAAAAAAAAATAATATTAATTTTAGAGTAGATAATACAATATTGTAAAAACGATGGGCGCAATAGACAAAATATGCCAATATACAATGGTATTAGGTATGTTTTTTACTATGCTGTTAACGATAGCTCGTTATAACTATTATAACTTATGTCTTATAACTTATTACTATAGTTCGTATATTATGAATTGAAAAATAACACGAAGTACTGAAAATCTAAATCAAAAATATCCAGCACTTAAGTCTAATAATACAATGACGGACGATTACATAAAATCAACAGTAATAAACTGATAATTAATATTCCATAGGTCCCGTTTAGTTCTATAACCATTGAATGGTTATTGTTTTTTACCACATAGGTAATGTATATAATATCACATTAACATTTTATCCTTCGACGAAACACCCAAACTTTTCGTTTTTACCACCAAATTGTGATGCTTTTTCATTTTTTTTTTTTCTATAAATAATTAATTTCTACTTCCAACAAAACCAACAAAAAAACCTGTACTCATATCGTTTTCTAGACGATATGCACATATCTATGTCAGGCCCAAAAGAAACACAGATGTACCGCAGTCTGTTTCTTAACTTCGATCTTAAGATTCCAATGATAAGGTAAATCTGAGGTACTACAGTACCTATGAAACTGATACACTTCCCTTACCCACATCCTCACAGTATAATATATCAAATATAATTTAAACATTAAAATTACATACCTATAAACCTATTAAATAATTACCGACTGTAAAAACAATAAATTACTTAATCGGTTTTGGAAGTAAATAATACGATTTATACTATTATTAAATATTATATTGTTACGTTGTATCGTTTTTAGTATATTTGGTCGGATTGCTATAACCTATATACTATATAGATATAAAGCCAATAGTTCACAAACATATAACATAATGCATATAATATTTTTACATTGATCCGGATTTTTCGTTTTTAAATAATTATTGTTCATTTTTAGAAATCTAAGTCTAAACATCTGATTATTCTCATTTTCGAACACCATAGTAACCCGGGGGGGGGGGGGGCTTTAAACCCGAGGCCCCAATACCAACTGCGGTGAATCGCCATAATATTTGCCCTGGACATTAAGGAATCGTGGTAACGCTGAGAACATAAATCGGATTTTTTTTTTTTTAGTTTGCTCTTGAACACCCGTAGCCCTCGAATACGTTTCGCAACAATAATATGATTCACTATAATATGTTATATTATTATTTATTACGGCGGCGAATGGAGAAGACTCGTGCCTACTATTACGGCTGTGCCGGATGACGCGCTTTCACGTTCAAATGTGTGTGTGTGTGTGTGTGTGTGTGTGTGTGTTTTCGTTCATAAATATATATATATATATATAGTAATAACAACGACGATAATAATAATAATAATAATGTCGTACGCTTGCAGAGCGGACGTATATGGAACACAACATACAAGAGAGGCGGAAAAAGTGTGTGAGAGGTAAAAAAAAAACTCCGCCCGCAAGTAATATGCGTTCTGCCCGCGGTCGTCCGAGTAATATTGTTATATCGCGTATAATGTATGTATGTGTATGTGTGTGTGTGTGTGTTATATTATTATATTATTATTGGCTATTGCGCCACGGTCGAGGTTATCAGCCTCGTGAAATTGCGCGAGTGCGTGTATTACTCGAACACCGCCGCGATGTAGGACATTGACATTGCTTTCTCGCGAGAGCAAAATAACAATAATAATAAAGAAAGAAAGAAAGAAAGAATGAATGAAAGAAAGAAAAGATGAAAAAAACTCTCTCCGGCGACGCGTCTGCCCTTCACTTTTGGCACGACCGTCGTCGTCGGTGCCGCGCGCACTGCGTAACATTTCTTCGCGCGACCGAACCCGGAAAATCGTGAGAACTGACAATCGTAATAACAATAATATTTATAACATTTATTATACATCGGGTAAAACCTCGGATGGATTCAGTGGCGCATTTAGGGGGGGGGCAAAGGGGGCAATTGCCCCCGGCGGCAAATTTATAGGGGCGGCAGTTTTTGTACCTATATATTTATTAAAAATTATAATAATATAAAATATATAATTTTGTAATTTGTTCTAAAGTAATGTTAGCCGCTAGGTACCTAACAAAATATGAAGCAATTTGAAAATAATATGTTATTTACATAAATCATTTACACATACGAAATTGATCGCTAAACAATTTCAGGTTTGTTAATTGTTATGTTATAAATTCAGACTGCCTATGGGCTATGAAAACATAAATCTATTATTATAATTTATTACGTTGGCAACAGTGACATAAATTATAAGATAAGTACATATTTTGTTATCTTAGATAGAATCAAAAATGAGCTAGAAAAAAGAAAAATAGCCTATGGGCTATGATCAGTTATTTGAAAAATACTCGTTTTTCTTTCAATTGGAAAAATTGAACAGCGTAGAAATCAGAGAACAGGCAAAATGTCTTTAAGATATATATGCAGATGATTTAGGAAGTTCTTTTCCCAATGAATGTGTTCACTTTAAGTCACATATAAAGGACCTCAAAGTTGATGAAAGACCTAAAAATATTCAGCAAATGCTTATATTTATCAAAAATAATGATTTTTCTGAAATGTATCCTTACATTGTTATTGCGTTAAGAATGTTATTATGTACATCATGTAGTAACTGTTTCACTGAACGGTCTTTTTCAGCTTTAAAAAGAGTAAAATCATACCTAAGATCAAATATAAAAGAGGAAAGATTAAATGCGTTGGCAATCCTAAATATTGAAAACGACATTACAACAAAACTAAATTATAATCATGTTATTAATAATTTTGCTACTAGACAAGCACGAAGAAGATTTTAAAAGCTGAAAAAGACCTTTTGGAGGAAAAGTTTTTACATAACCTCAATGTTTAAATGATGTTTAATAAATTTACATATACTATTTATTTTTATTTTTTTTGTATGGGGGGGGGGGGGTAGGGGCGGAAAAAATACGTTGCCCCGGGGCGCATATTTTCTAAATGCGCCACTGGATGGATTGGACCCTGACTGCGTGACTCCGACAGAGGCTTCGAGATGGGTGCGGACTTGGGAAAATTTGAGAATAAAATATTATAATGTTGAATACTTGTATAGTTGTATGTCATATAGTCAACGATGAAGATGGCATTACCTATTTACCGACGTTGTTGATAAGAACCATCATTGGCAGGCAATGTTGAAAGCGTTTAAATTTCTTAACGTTGACAAAGTCTAGTATCTGCGCAGCGATAGCATTTTCGATAGAGACACAATATATATTTTAATCATATTATAAATAGGTAATAACTAATAATGTTGTAAGTTAATAAAATGTAGGTAAGTTGTAAAATTAAAAGAATTATTTAATGAAAAAATATAAATTATAAAATAATTATAACAAAATGATAACTAATATTTATAAGTCAAGAGGCATACAATTTAAAACTTGAACCCTTAAAAGAGTTAAGAAGTCTAAGGTAGAAAAATAATTGTGGGGGACAGAGTAGCCGAGAGGACTAAGGCGTTGGTTGGAACACGCACCGACGCTGGTTCAAACTCGGCCATGGGTGGCATTTTCTTCGGGCAGTAACGGTGTCCGGAAAGAGAGGCCACCAGTCCCCACCCTGGAATGGCAGATACCTACGGTACGCAGATACCTACTTAAAAATTCTTCCAAAACAAACGCACACGTGTTCAAAACTTATAGTATCCTCCTCACAGTTCCACAGGCTAATGACCTCAGTTGTGGAAACCTCAACCCAAAAAAAAATAATATAAAATAATTGTCTGAATGTTATTGCCACCCCGTAACTCTATAGAGTATACCTCGTAAGTAACGATGTATTAATTGTATTGATAGTCATCACTCATCACTCATATTGAAGATAGTTGATAGTTCCTGAGAAGCTTTAGTCAATATTATTAGGTAATGTATAGTCAATCTTAATAATTTAAAAATAATCGTATTATCGTCTGTCGACGTCAGGTATTTTAATATATTATTAACATAATACCATGTCATATGTTTAATGTTTATATTATACATATTTTGTAAGTGAATTTTGCTATTATTCGCTAATCAATTGAATATATTATTTTGATTAATTACAGCACAATTTCCACATTGATTTTGAAAAATATGTGAGCTGTAACTACATATAGGTACATAAGACGTCATATTGGCTACCTAGTATTATTTTTTTTTATCTAAAAGGTACCTAGTGAACTCCGAAAATGTATTTGATATTATTTACTTACTTTTGCCATGTGTATAATACATTATAACTGGTATATGGTTTGTGGATGGTCCAAGTTCATGGAGGTCTTCTTTATTAAATTATTATTTATTCAAGCCATGTAATTTTTAACTTGGTTTATACTGACTTCAAAAAGTTTTTATTTATAGATTGTATATTTATCAATAAACGCGAAAAAAGTCAAAGATCTCAAAAAAAATATATCTCAAATCCCTCTGAGAGCCAAGAGATTCCACACTACCGAAGTCCCATCACACTCTCCAGCATACCAAGGCATCTCCTTCTTGTCGCTTTAATATGTTTTCACTATATTGTCTTCTTTTTTTGCAACCCGTTTTTATAGGCAAGTGCATTAATAACTTTTGAAAACTCAAAGGGTATAATTATACGTACGTAATATACATAATATGTATATATTTAATAAATTATTTATACATAATGAATTAATGTATTATAACGTATATTATTATGTAGATAATATATTATAAATTATTAAAATTTAAAAACCAAAAATCAGCCGAATTCGATTACGAATTCCAACGTATATGACATGTAATATTATAGTATTATTTATTATGTTGTGTATTATATTCTTAATGAGGCTGTGAGAAATGTGTTTATAAAATTATGTTCCGTATAGGTATGGTATTCGCGAATCGGGTGATATTGACCTATATTTTTATTATTATTATTAAACTACCTATATATATAATATATACATGCACAACATTTCGGACGACTATAAAATACAAAACGTATACGTACATGTTTTATATAATATTATATTTATTAGATTTAAATAACTAATAATTGTGTAAAATGTTCAGTAGGTAAATGTAATAATAATATGGAGGACGTTATTATAACCCACAATTTTTTACTGAAAATTAAGTTTCACGCGGGAAACGCGTTTAAGCAGGTGATCGTATAAGAACATTTTTTCACACTAATGGTAGAATATAAATTTAGCAATGTCACTTTTCGTTATTTTTTTGATAACTTAACTGAGTAGTTTTTTTATTCAATTTTAAAAACACATTTTTACGATTCTGATCTTAATATGCATATTTTGTTAAAATTAGAACCATTTGTGAAGTACAAAAATTTACGACGAAATCTACAAACTGATTAGTAATTTATACATTTATACAAAGGTGAACTACAGGAGTATATCGGCCCTATAGGTGAATTAAAATTAAAAATTAATTTTTAGTTAAACCATTACATTCATTACTCCTACTAAAATTTAAAATAATGGGAATAAAAATAACTATTTCAGAGAATTCTTTATTTCAATTAGATCTTATTGACCAAAATATCTCAGGTTAATAATATAAATTTAAATGTAATGCACCTCCATATCTTATGGTTAACTAGCCAAGTTGGACTTATCTGCCCTTCCCAAGCCCCCTCGGGCTCTGCATTTATACAAAAAATGTGATTTAAATTATGATTACAATTTGAATATTTATAGTTATTTTGTCATAAATGAGGATAACAATATTATAGTAGTCAATAGCCAAGAAATAATTATGATAGTCGATAGCTAACATAATAATATATAATATATATTATTATAATGATCAAAATAATTTGAAGAGAATTATTTTAAATTTTCATGACTTGACAATGAATATTTTTCCTTTAAATTAATAAATAAGTAATAAGTTTGTGGATATAAATTAATTTAAACGTCTAATACTAATGATGCATCAATGATAATAATTTATGTGTATTACCATTTGTTATATATTTTTCCACGTTTCATGAATGGCGTGGTATTAAACGCTGTTTATGCTAATAGTACGATACTTGGTAAGCTCAGAAAAAACAAAAGTTGCAAAATTGAATTCATCTCAAAATTAAAATTCAATATCCACTAGTATGTGTACACCACAATATAAGGGCATAAGTTCGCTCGATAAACGCACTATATATTATTATATGCACAGAATAAAAGATAGCTGTCGTTCGATTTTGTGGGCAGTGGAATACCCCTTTTGGTTGAAGCGAACTATTTAATATGTCCCTCGTATAAGTCGTGCGTTTTACGAATAAAAATATATTAAAGTATTAAAAATATATTGCGCCGCCCACTCAAAAACTTTACTTGTGAGCATGTTTCTTATAATATGTAAATTGTTCATATTAAATTGTATTATATATTGACATATTGTGTATGGAGATATACCATATACATAATATTGTACAAACGCACATATTCGGTTTTTTAATTCTCTCCGTTCCAGATGTGTTGCGGTTTTATTATTTATTTGTTTTTCTGCCCCAGTATGGCAGAAGTGTGTCGTGGCAACTTAATATTATATTACGATTTTCAAGTTTGGAATAGCTATCATGGTAAAGACGCACACAAACCGTGATGCACACTCGTACGTGAAGTGAAAAAAAGAGTAAATAAATAAAAACGAACGTCTATTCCTTATAATGTATACATATCACAAACGTCGTCACTACACGCACAAACATAGGTAACCGGTAGATATCTATAGATTTCACCTTAATCTACAATCCCATATAGGCAATATTATTAAATCAGAAAAAACTGATTAATAAGTTAATTGTTTTAAATTACAATATGTATATTTTCTTCAATAATAAAATGTACACAATGTCATATTTTCCCTGCGACATTGACGTATTGAAAAAATGTATTTTTTAAGTACTAGTGGATGCACACAATATAGTAGCAGAAAACAATAAACCAGACCGTTTCTCGAAAATTCCTCAACAAACAACAATCATTATAATATTATACATTTATACCTAATGGCTAATCACTTGACAAAACTCAGGATTTGTTTAAAACACTTTAAACTTGAATACTTACCATAGGCACAAATAGCGGTAGGGCTGGGGTGCTAAGTCCCCACAAAAGACCTGAAGAATATACACCATATGGCACATTGGAATGTTCGGAAAATTCTCATCTCTACATCGAAATCTTCAACCTCCTAAAATCTCACAACACTATTGCGCTCAGGATACTTACATACCTACTAGTTAGTTACAAGTGTTAAAAGTTCTGGAAATGTAATCGATGTATGATAATTTTGGGTTTCATATTATTATGAGTACCAACTGTGTTGGACAACCATGCGGAAAAACTGCCAGGGAAATTCTGGATATGCACCACCACGTGGTTATTGTGTTTGATATTGAAACCGCGTGATTTTCATGAAACATATCGGGCCCCGGCATGGACCATTTTATAATCGTAGATATAGCGTGCAAATAATTTTCACGTTACGAGAAATTAAAGAACGCAACACAATTGCATATTACCTGTGCCTAATATTACGATGAATAGGCGTGTATAACGTCATGCTAGTGGCCTATATAATATCGATAATATTAATATAATAATAAATAATACCATTGAGTATATATTATATACTATATACTCAATGATATACGTACCAGGTATACCTACAACAACAATTTACTGTAGGTACACGAGTTACAAGTTACATCGAAATACTAAATTTTTATAAAATATAAATATCATACTTGTTGCATACTTGTACTTGTTTACGGTTTGCTCTAAGCTAATGGTCGGGAAGATAAAAATTTTAAATTAAAAAAGGCGGGCAAGTGGTAACCACTTTTTTGTAGGTACAGTATGGTTTCGAATATCGAGTGGGTCACTTTAATGGATATGTTAAATTTGAATACAATTATATATTATAAAATCATTGTAGGTATACGAAAAACGATTCTGAGCTAAGACAGACCTTTATTATTATAAGTTATAGTATATGATATTATATTGCTAGTTGGTACCTATTAAGCTAGGTAATTTATTTTACTACTACATAGTAATTCAGTAGATTTAATACTTTGTGGTCGAAAACATTGCATTTGAAAATATTATTGTGAGTACTGCGTACAGATTATATAATACTATATAGTATAATATATTATAATATACATAGCACCTATTTACTTTACAAGTTTTAAGTATCCAAGAATCAAGGCTGGGCATTAAGTATTAACTAGTTACTTTTGGATTTTCATTAACTTAACTCTGTTAACTTAACTGTTAACTTACTAAATTTATTTTTTAATCAACGTGATTAACGAATTAACTTTTCATTTTAAGAAGTAAGTTAAGTTAATTTATTTTGTTTTCAATTTCATTACATTTCACTTATTCAGTCTATTTCGTTTTCATGGTAAAAAATATTTAATGTGAATTGTTTAAAGTTAAAAAATTTAAATTATTCAAATTCAACTTATATATAATATAAAGTATAAACACTATAATAGTATAGTCTATAATTTAGTTTTGGGTTGGAAAAAAATTAAGTAGGACACTATAGCGTTGTAAAAACAAATCAACTTTATAATTAAATTAACTTTTAACTTTTTGTTATTAGTGGATTTTAACTTAACTTAACTGAGTTCAAAAAAAAAACATTAACTTGCCCAGCCTTGCCAAAAATTATATTTTTAATAACAACCAAATAACTAAAATCGTTATTCCTTGTTTAAATGTCGAATTTTGTTCAAATTTTAACTTGGAATATCTATTTAAAAAAAAAAAAATTTTTTAAATTATATTTTTTAGATTTTTTGTTTACATCACAATAAGCTACTTATAAGAATCTTTGTTTCAAAATTTCAATCCTTAGATATAAAAATTAAATATTTTATATTTTTTTAACTACAAAATAATTTGCAAATGTTCTTGATTTTGACAAATTTTGTCAAAATTCTAACTTTAAACGCTTATAAAAAAATATGTTGACAATGTATTTTCTATATTTTTTAGTTGGAATATAAACAAGTTATGAGGAACCACCTTGCATTACATTTTCAAACTTTTTTAAAAAGATCAAAATTTTATTGACATTTATAGAAAATTAAAATTAAAAATGTCAGGGTTTATAACTAGCTCAAAAAGAGTCAAAATATTTTGAAAATATTATCTTGTATGGGAAAAGGTCATTTAAACAATTGGTAAAAATTTAAGTATTTACGGTATTTTAGTTGGATTCTACAAAAAAACTAGGTACCTACTACCTACAATAAAGATCATCCCAGTAAGTAAAGATATAAATGTGTAAATTATTACTTTCATTGTAAGTACAAACAGTCAACATATAGGTACTTCTATGTCAATGTTAATAATATGTTGGTAATTTATAATTTAAAACATTTCCTGAGTTTCGCAGGTAGGTACATAACAACTGCATTGAATATTCTGCCAATATTTTGTATATTATGATAATATCAGGCGCCATCTATCAACGTTTTTCCATAGCTTATTTCGTTCGAGACTTTAATATAATATTGTAACACTTTGAATTGGCCAATTGCTGAATTACAAAATAATGAATTTATAATGATACTCAAACGGAAATATCGTTATCGGTACATTTGAAAGATACCTATCAAATAAAATATAATTCTGTTTGAATAATACATTCGGTTTTTAGTTGCAGAACAGCAAGCCCGGATTAAGGATCAATTGGGCCCCCTTTCAACTTTAACTTCAAAATAATTATACATATTACATATTAACGACTTTATAATATTGTATAATTTTTTAATATACAAAAAATATACAGAGTGTATCATATGTCATTGTACGCGGTTTTTTTTTAACAATTATGAATCGATGATATGGAATCTCGTTAAAACAAAAAGTAATTTTTGGTGGTATAAAATGTAGAGCAATTTTATTTTATAATTTTATTATTAATAATAATTTACCTACTATACCTACCTACTTACATAATTATTTTTTTTTTTTGAAAACTGTATTGGACGAGTTAAGAAATATATATTTTGGGGATAAAGATGGGCCCTCAAAATCAATGGACCCGGGACCATGCTCCCTTTGCCCCCCCCTATAATCCGAGCTTGCAGAACAGTCGTAATACTTAAGAGTATACTATACGGACATTATTATTGTCACCGCCGTACAAGTGCGTAACAAAGCAAATTTACGCTCAGCAGATCATAGCTACGTTAGTTTAAAAATTAAAGTGAATCTACCTATTATGAAATTTGATGGTAAGTACATTGTCTATGTTTGTATGTGGATTTTTTACAATAGTTAATTTTTTTAGCAAACATATGAGGACTCTAACCGTGCATTTGTTTTTTCCGTATTATTCTTACACGACTACGACATGGCAAATGTTCGTTCACTAGTTGCAATAGTGTGCTGTTATTTTTGATAATAGAGTGAATTAATCTATTATCAAACTTTTGCATAACAATTAATAAATTAAAATTAAAAATAATAAATGCATATTATTATAAATAATTTAAATAACAATACATAAACGCCAAAAGTATTATAAAATGTATAATCTAACTAGGTACTATACTACTATGCCTTGGGCAGTTGGGCCATCTTCAGGTATAAATAAATAATATAATATGTAGGTAGGTAATAAATACTGATAAATAAATAAACACCAATCCATTAACATAGATACAACAAATATACCTACATAAAGTGAGCAGTCATAGGTCATAATTTTTTATATTTTTTTCAATTTTTATATACATATTTGTTAAATTTAATTTTTTAGGTGTTTATTTATTTATTATGACATCGGTAGGTACTATAAGGCGTACAGGTATGTACATTATTTGATAATTTATTTATATTACCCGAAGATGGCCCAAGGCTGAAACTAGAAGTTAGTTTAAAATATATTATGTATAATACTTTTAGTGTTTATGGATTTTTATTTGAATAACATATTGTTCTATTTATGATTACACTTATTATTTTCTTACACTTAAATAAAATATATTAAATCAATTTAATTGAGAGGACTCACAGTCACAGTCATTTGTTGTCTTCGTCTTACAAGTCTGTAACATATCAAATTTATCTCAACTTTTTAGTAAGTTATGAGTATATTATAATATAGCAAAAATTAAAAATACTCATAACTCACTTAAAAACCCACATACAACAACAGATTCTTACCATCAAGTTTCATAATAGGCCGATTCACTCTAATGCGTAAACTAATTGAGCTAAACGCGTTCTCCTGAGCGTAAATTTGCCATGTTACAGACTTGTAAGACGAAGACAACGTAATATATCTATGTAGCGAGAGGTTAATTCTTAATGGTTATAACTTATAAAATTTGTTTTCCATTTTCTTGTTTGTTAACACGAATGTCAACATTGTCATACCATAAAACATTAGTTACAGTCTTGTAATAACAAAAAGAACAAAACATTTCGTATTATTTTAATTTATGAAGATACCTAGGTAGCTCCTACTCATAAAAGTTTTCAAAAAAAAAAATAGAATATGTGTATAGCTTTCAATATTTAGATCACCATTTTAAAATTTGAAGTTGATATTTTTTCACGAGTAAAGACAAATTTTAAGTTTTAAAATGGTGCTTATACATAGGTACATAATATGTAATGAATATTAGGTATATGTATATCTATTAATATAAATGCTACTATTTAGTACTTAGGTAATATCCATATAGTTAAAAATTTACTCACAAAATTAAGAATATTTCTAGTTCTTATGACTGAAAACGTTACAGATAAAATATTTATTATTATTATTATTATTATTATTATTATATAATACCTATGGGCTATAGTGTTAAATAATGATAATGTGAGTATCCATAACTTTGATTGTACATAATATATTGTGCATTTTAGATAACTACTTTCTAGACCTTTTTATTAATGTAACAATATCACAGAAAACTAGATCAATTTTCTAAAAAAAAAAAACGTTTGAATTTTCACTATAGGTACAACTGTTTACAATATTCTATATGAAATATTATTTAATCCTAAAAATCTAAACAAAATAACCTAAAATAAACAGATATACTATGTATATTAAAAATTTCACATTTTGACATGTATTTTGGCAAGCAGTGCAGATTAGGTATATAATATATATATTATAATTTATAAATGTATAACAATGTTGAAATTTTGGATTGAGCCATTGAGGTTATTTCTATATTTCTATATAATCGGATTTTAGTCACAATAAACAGAGTATGAATAGTGAATATATAGTTTTATAGTTTTTATGACATTTCAAGAAAAGCGTTTAACTAAGACCGGAAAATGTAAAAATTGACCTAAAAATGATAAACGTTAACGAATGCAAATAAATTCAAAACAAACGGTTGTGACAGTTGAAAGAGGACTTTGTAGTAAGAAAAGCATCGAACAAAAGATTAAAAAAAAAATATATCAAAGAAATACCATGAACCACCGTGACCAAGCCTCACTAGGAACATATTATTATTTATTACCTATGAACCTATTTGCCTAAATATTAGCTCAGGCCAAATCAAATAGAAGATTTTTCAACTATAGTTGTAGATTAGAGTAAGAAAATTAAAAAATATTTTGTAATTTGTATCGGCAGATTATTCAGTTTGACGGAGACGCCTACCGTAAAAAACGGACATAACAAATATCTAATAATATATAGGTACACTATAACATGTATCGCAATGTACACTAAGTAATCTAACTGAATGAGAATCAGGGGCAAGCCGTGAACTCGTAAAATTGTATTATTACCATAGCCTGGGCCTCAACCATTTTTCAATACAATTAATGTGGGTTCTCATTCTATCTATAATAACAAGACGACGTATGACGAATAGGATAAACATATTTTTTAATTTTGGTAAAAACTAAATTTTATTAAAAACTTTATTTTTTTATTTTTTTTTTTTCGTCTGTCATCACGTTTTAGGACAGTAAAAGTGCTTGGATTTTCTTCAACAGTAGCTTTTCTGATAGGAAAGTGAATCTAGTTGGTACTTTGGGGGTCAAAAATTTCCGAGTAGTTTTCACAAGCGCCGGGAAAAACAACATAAAATTAAGGAAAAACGGGTATTTTTACGCAAAATTGGTTTTCCAAAAAATCGATTTTGGTTTTTGGTGTAACTCTAAAAGAAATGAACGTATATACATGACATTTTCACTGGTTGTTTATATTTGCATTTTCTATACACGATAACATTTTCAAAATATTTTGATTTATTTTGAACTGTTTAGGGACATTTTCATTTTCCATTTTTTTTAGTTTTTTTTCTAAAAATATCAATAAAATTTTATTTGTTGGTTGCAAAAGCTTGAAAATTTAATAGAAGGCTCCTAATATATTGTTTCAAAGGCAGATGAAAAATATTAAAAATCCTTAGTCACAATTTTTTTTTATAAGCATTTAAATTTCAAAAATCTACAAAATATGGAAAAATCACGAAAATTAGCAAATTATTTAGAGTTAAGAATTCGTAAAAATTTTTCTTTTTAAATCTAAGATTTGAAAATGTAATACAAGATTACTCATAAGTTTGTCTACCTTAATCAATAAAAAAATCTCTATCGGACAATCAAATTCAAATTTTTACAACATTGGATATTCACTCGATTTCTCATGTAGCGATTTCCTTATTTTGTTCTTATTCATAAACGAAAAACTATAGATACATGAAAATTTCACTGAATGTTTATATTAGCATTTCCTATACACCATACAATTTTGAAAATATTTTGACTCTTTTTGAGCTGTTTACGGATATTTTCATTTTTCAATTTTTTTAGTTTTTTTTTTCTATGAATATCAATAAAGTTTTATCTGTTGGGCCAAAAAGTGTAAAAATTTAATACAAGGCTCCTGATATATTGTTACAATATCAGTTGAAAAATATTAAAAATACATAGGCACAATTTTTTTTCATAAGCATTTAAAGATCGAATTTTGGCAAAATTTATCAAATTTAAAAATTGAATAATTATTTTGCAGTAAAATGTTCAACTTTTATATCTAAGGATTGAAAATTTAAAATAAGATTCCACTTAAGTAGTTTATTCTGTTACCAAAATATTTAAAAAATACATACGCACAGTTGTCATTTTAAGTTCAAATTTGGACGAAATTACATAAAAAAAACCTATAGAATAACTATTTTAGTTATTTCGTTGTGATTGTATAATATTATTCGTAGGTAGGTACTTGAAATTTCTAAAGTACACTATTATATATCTATGATTGTATCACGGTTTGTTGTTGATGTATAACGAGTTATAAGTACCTAATGGATATTGTGATATGATTAATTTGGAATTTATTATAGGTACCTATAATAGGTCAATTTTTTTAATACCATAGATAAGTATATAATATGCCTTATACCTAGACTGACTTACCATCTCCGCTCAGAATCGTTTTTCTTATACAATGATATTATATCATTGAATTCAAATTTAATACTATCCATTATACAGTGACCCACTTGTAACCTACTGTACAGTAGAATGACACCTACTTGCCCACCTTTTTTTTTTTACTTTTGTGTCTGTCATCACGGTTTAGGGCAGTAAAACTGCTTCGATTTTCTTCAACAGTATCTTATTCGATGGGAAAGTGAATCTAGTTGGTGCATTCGGGAGGTCAAATTTTCAAATTCCCAATATTTTTCAAAAGCAACGGGAAAAACAATATAAAAATTAAGGAAAACGGGAATTTTTACTCAAAATCTGTTTTTGCCCGTTTAAAGACATCATTATTAGATACGAGTCCACTGAGTTTGAAGATCGAAGCATTATTTTGATACTTGTCGTGTAATGTACACAGATACACAAAAAAACCTGGAATAACCAGGAATGTCGGGACGTATCTGTTAAACATTATACATTCATTTTTTTCATTGGACTCAAAAACCAAATACGTCCGGACATAACTGGTTAATAGTTATTGCTCCCAACACTCTATTCAAATTTTAATATTGGCATGAACATTAAATTTAAAACATAAGGAATGTATTTAATCGATGTATCTTTTTATTACAAAAAGATAACACCAAGTTTTCAATTTTTGGTTCAATTGTCAATTTGTATATAGGTAGTTTTCTATGTTTCTATGTTTCTATGTTTCCGAAAATTTTTTAAAAATGGATATACCTGGGTTTTGAACAGGGGCCATAATTAACTTTGGCTACCCATCATTTTTTTTTAACATTTTTGCTTGAAACATACGTATTTCAATCCGGTATTCACTAACAAGTAAACTGTTCAGCAAATAATTCCTATTAGATATTGTTAACATTTAAAGAGGAATTTGTGGTGTCCAAATTAATAAAGAATTAGATTGTGATTGATTTTATAATTGTCTATTTTTTGAATTGTTTTGTCTACTTTGTAAATGCTTATTTAGAGTTATTATTTAATTTTTGGTTTTTATACCTACAAAAGAAAAAAAACCTTTGAATGGATATATTTTTTTTACATTTTCTCAAACAAAAACATTTTATACAACACCAATTTTCTTAAATTAACATTTATTATACTTATATTTTTTAACCTCTGGTATGAGGTTCCTTTGTAAGTTAAAAACGGCCTAATTTGTATGGGATGATGAACCACTGATAAATCATTAATCATTATTTCCATTGTCTATTGTTTTGTAAGCTTAACTTTGTACTACCATGTTAAAATCTGTGTAGACTGTAGACTGTTGAGTGATGACTGATGATAAATAATAAAATTTAAAAAATAGTGTTGAAATTACTAATCATATATCATCTATGAATAAATAAAGTACTAAGATTAGTAAAATTTGTCCATTTCCATATAAAAGAAAAATTTACTATGGAAAGTATAATTATTCATAAATTTACAAATAATTATAATTGTCAGGAAATCTGTCTTAAAATAAACTAAAATTGTAATATTCCAGGCTAAGTTTTATTAGATTATATAGTTTTTCTACATTGTTATATTTTATTCATATACTTTATTTTATAATGTATAAATATTAAATATATTATATACCTACCTACTTATTTTTATATTTTTGAGCAAATTACCACCACACTCATAAAGATATTTGTTTTAAAATAGTAGATGAAAAGTAATGATTTTAGTAAGAGAATAATGTTTATTAAAAAAAAATAACTACCTACTAATAAGTAATAGAGTTTAATAAGTTTCTATAAGTAAACTCAATGATGTTAATAAGCATGTTAAATATAATACTTAAAAACATTAAATCAATTTGACAAACTAAATATAAACATCTTATATTTATAAATAGGTAGGTACCAATGTACCATACAAATTAATAGTAGCCATAGTAGTAAGACAAAAAAAAAAAATATATATAAACTAATATATTATAATTGTAAATTTAGCTTATGAACATTTGTGCAAAACCGTCCACAGTATCATCACACACTTCACAAATGTCTGAAAGTAAGGTGATACATTCCACACACCTCCATCCATGTTCACAATACAGGTACACCTGTCATCTGTACAGGTTACCGTGAACCATTTGGGGAATCTCTATATACCCTCCAACAACAAATGCAGTTACTGCCTGTCAGGTCCATAAGGTTATTAATATTGCGTATCCGTGAGACTATATCCAAAAATTAAATATATTTTTATATTAACTGTTAAATGTCAAAACATACCAAATATATACCATTATCTGAACTTGTCAACATAATATTAATATTTAGGGTTCTTGGATGAACTACCCTGCAGACAGGACATTTGGACAATCGTCGAGCAAACGGATCACAGCACCATCTATGTCCACATGGCAGAACAATATTAATGCCTACACCGTCATCTCTGCGTTGCCGACAGACAAAACATTGATAATATTCTTCGCCTGTGTAAGTATTAAATAGGTTATAGTTAATGTAATATTTTTATAAGTATTACATAGTATATTAAAGAATATTTTCTTTCAACTAATAACAATTTCTACATTAGGAATATTCTATACATAAGACGTATAACCTGATATTTGTGGTAATGAATGATCTTCCAAAATTATTGTGTTCAATTCTTCAGATCCTGCTCCAACCACCACAATCTCAACATTTTCATCCTCTACGAATATAAGTATTTTCATATAAATATTTATTTAAAAAATAAATACTTTGTCTTACATAAATTTTCACTTTCAGCTGGAAGTGCTTCAACTACTTCTAAATGAACAACGACAGAAAAAAATCAATATTAAATCTGCTACATTATAACTTATATGATTTTTAAACATTGATATAATATGTACCTTCGATTTCCGGTTCAGGTAGATCTTCCATTACGTTGTCTATAAACAAATTTAACATTTTAACAATAGCTATAAAATTTTATTATTTATTTTAAAATTTCAGTCATAGAAACCTTCCATTGCATCTTGACTTAATCTCCGATGAGGAAGCTGCCTTCTACTACTCATCGGACGCCCTCGGTGTCTCTGACCTCTTGCAACATGTAAAACGGAAGGTTGAACAGCAGGTTGTACCCGGACTTGATCTCTGCCCCTTCCTGCACCACGTCTTATACGTCCTGGTAGATATTGTGGTGGTTGAAGAGGTCTAAGTACCAATGCATTTGGTGGTTGATCATTTAATTGCACATCTATTTTTAATTATTTATAATTGTTTAGTTTGAATTAAATGAGTAAAAACAAGATAAATTTACCAGTTTGTAAAGGTTTAATTTGTTGGTAACAGTAACCTCTTGCAAAGTGAGCAACCCGTCGAAGGAATGCTCATATATCGTATCGACTATTCGTCTATTCCTGACATTTTGAAACGCAGCTATTAATAATTGGTTATTGTTGTCTCTGCTTGTCAATATTGCTCTCCGAACCTACAATAACATTGGTAATAACTACATGAGCAGTTTTAGTAGTCAATGGCGGCATGAATAGCTATTTTATGAGGCAGCTGGACATGGCTAGATTAGTTTATAATTTATACTCGCATAGTCACCTTTAAAATATGTGAAAAAATAAGTGTAAAATTTGAAAAAAATTGGTGTGTGGTTACTTATTTAGGGTAATTGCTTCATAGGAAAAAAAAGTTTTGTCACCACTGGCAATGCTTAAAACAAAGAATTAAGTTCTGTTTTTATTTTTTTCAATATAAATAAAAGTAACTTAAGGTATTTATTAGTTATTAGTTATTACATATTTTACTATGCATAAATAATATTATTATTATATTTCAAAATATAATAATTTTGGTATGTATTGTGCATGCAATTATACTTAAAAACAGCAATAAGAATACAAATTGTAATTGTTTATTAAATTAACATGTAACTTTAGTTATTTTATTGCATAAAAAATCAAGCATAAAAACTATATAAAATAATGTATAATATTTCATATTTTCTTAATGATGTTCCTTTTTAAAACTTTCCATTGTAAATTCTTTTATATTGATTTAAATAATAAATAATAATAAAAAAAAAATGATTAATTTTCAACAATATAATTATTTGATAAAGAAATATGGAAATAGTACCTATTTTTAATCTGTTTTATAATTTGACATATTATCAACAGAAAAATCTTCTATGTATATTTATTAGATATTTACCTGATGGCCATTTATCAACTGCTGCGTTTCTCTCCTTACTCTCCTTTCTACAAATCGTAATCGATCTACAATAAAGAATTCACAATTGTTAACTTAATATTTTATACAATGAATTAACTAATTGTGTTGCAATTTCTAGTGTGAGTACCATAGAAGATCCAAAGTGGTGGATGTCTGCCAATTATTGTCTTAATTGTACTATGGAATTTACAGAGAAATAGCCATGTGGTCCAATTATATTCATCCAATAATTTTGGAAGTAGTTGAGAAGCTCTGAGATATCTCCAGCTACATTTAAGACCCTGGCTAACCTCTTTACTTCCAAAAACCCTTCAAGAATATGGAAATTTTCAGGGTATTCTTCAATTTTCTGTGGTGGCAGATGTGGCAATGCCATGATCTAGTGCTAATAAAATAATTTTAGCACAATGATAAATTTTCCAAATTGGATAATTAACATTACCATTCTGACTATAGTTGCTATGTGTTGGTTATTGCGTACCAATACCATTAAGTTGTGTGTTTGAATAAATCGCACAATGCACTAAAATAAAAAATATATATATAATGATGATAATTTAGAATTGTCATCATATTTAATTTAACCTTTAATATACACATGGTTTAGAACAAAAACAACTTCTACTAATGTTCAACTCAGTGATTTAATTAAAATTCAATGATCTTATAAAAGAAAAATTAATTTAAACTGCAACAATTCAAATATAACTGGGTCTATTATTAGGGTACAGATGCCAATGAATTTGCATTTTTACTTTGAAATGTTTGATATAATGCTTTTCCATACACAAAGATGCTTTAAGTGTTCAGCATAACTAACAGTAACAGTACCTATTCTAACAAACTTGTTTTATTATAGAAATTTATAACAGAATTCATTCTGACCTCACTTTTAAGTATTATAATATTGAAATTAAAAAACCTATTGTAAGGAAGACGTCACTGTAGGAATAGTTATCAACATAAATATGTATGTAAGTTAGCTCACCTGATTAAAATGAAACCAGCACCCTATCAACTGACTTTCAGGAAAAAATCTTCTTGTTGCATTTCTAAAAGCTGTCTCGTAGTCTGTTATTATCTGTAGCCCATGCCAATTGAGTATATCAAATGAAAGGTCAATTCTTAGAAATTGCCACAACCTTGAGTACACTAGTTCAGTTCTTTGGTTGAGTATCGCATATACTACTGGAATAGACTGCCAAAAAATAATAAATTACTATAACTATTAATTTTCTATACTGATTTGTATAATATTTTGGAAATTTTTTAACTTCATTAATATGTTTAGTGATGAAAAGAAAAAATTGTTTTATGTGGAATTTTAACTGATGAATTCAGATCAGCAACTTTTTGTAAGGGTTTAAATGAATATTTACTATGTTATCCAGAAGAACATGAATGGTAACCAATTGTTCCATGTCTCCTGGAGTCCTTGATAGCACAGCAAATGTTCCGTCAATAGCTATGACGGATATTCGTCTCATGTGTGGTGAATAATGTCTTAAAAATTCAATGTTGGCAAAAACCAATCCACCAAACACAGTCTCTTCACCAACTATGTATTCCAGAGGGCCCTGAAAAAATGGACTAGTCATGTCATCGGTGAGTGAAATCAAACGTCCCATTGCTGCTAATGAAGCTGGTACTGGTGGGTTATGTCTTTTTCGGATATTCCGCATCATGTTTACAGTATCATCACAGTAGTTACCATTGCTGCATTTGGGTATCTTCCAATATTATTAAAAAGGTTATTTATATTAAGTATTTCATTATAAGCAGTAAAATTATGTTGGAATTTTTATGATACTTTTAAATGTATCTGTTATCTTACCTTCTAGATTCTTCCTCATATATAACCATGGGTGATGTGTTCTCAGCCGAAACTCTGCTTCTCAGAGCTGAATAGAATTGCCCAATTTCTACATCATGCCCTGGCCTATGGCTGTGCAAACTATACATATCAATTGGAGCATTTTCTGGCTCCAGGTCCATTGCGACTGTTGCTCGGCAACCCCGTTCGTACCTCGTGCATCTTAGCTGTCTAAAAAATATTAGTATTACACTAAACTAATTAAGAATAAAACAAAAAAATTACTTTGAATTCAGATAATTTACAAAACTGTATTATTAACCTTCTATTGGTGGAGGTAGCGTTTTGAACATATGTATAGCCGTTAGCACTAGATGGCCTAGTTACTAAATGGCCTCGAATACCTGGCACTCTTCTTGAAGGTTCATTCTCATCGCCTCCCACATCTAAAATATTTCCAACTAATGGAGATCTAGAACGGGATCGCTCACAATGATCATCTAAATGAATAAAATACATTCTAAAATGACTTGATATTGGAAGTTGGTTTTGTCATTTAATAATTTAATTTGTTTTTTATTATAGTTATATTATGTTAAAAATTTAATTGTCGAGCTGTAATAGTTCTATACTATAATAACTAATAATAAAAATAAAAATAATATTCTAAATTTATAAAGAATTATTCATACTTCTTAGTAATAAAATCAAATAAATTTATGAAAAATATACCAGTCAGTAAATAAAAACGGTTTATATCACTATCATGGATGAAAAATATCATATCAATTTGACTTGGAATAAACAACAAATTACTTTTATTACTCGCCGCCGAATTTAAAAATATTTAAATTTTTAATATATTATAATATACAATTAATACAATTTCACAACTGACCAAGGACGTATCTGAGGGGGGGGGGGGGCGGTCCGGTCTGGACCACCCCGAAATATTTTCAACATGTCTTATTAACATAAATTCAATAAAATTACAATATACATGTTTTGGACCCCCCCTCCGAAAAAAATTTCTGGATATGGCCTTGCAACTGAATATAATATAATGACATAAATTTCCAATCATATTGTGTACTACTTTACTTAGTATATTTATTAGGCAGAGGTATTTAGATTATGTCGATTTTGAGGTTTAACATAGCAGGTAACTGGTAAGACAAAAAGTAATAACATATTAAACTAAATACTTATGTATTATTTATGTGTTTAGGTAGTTGCATAAGATTGTTAATTTATTTTTATTATTATTCTCCTAGACTCTACAGTCTACAGGTCAACTTATCGAACTTAAATGAACAATCTTAGTATCTTAGATTATTCAAAACAAATTACTACCTATCATACCAATATAATAAATGCATATTTAATATACACATTTAATAAATACTAATGACTGAATTGTTGTATCCAAGCAGATTTATGTTGTTCTAGTTACATATTATTATATATATATTTTTGGTATAATCATATAGATAAAATCAGAAAATTTTTTTAAACTTAATTGAATTTTATACTTTACTAAAGTATTGTGTTTATAACATATTAAGATATTGAGTGTGTAAATTGCGATATAGTGGGTGTCTCGCATTCAACAACGAAAAACATTTATATTTCTAACTTAGTATGTAATAACTAATTAAATTACATTAAACTATTAATATAACTGATAAACCCTTATACAAATATAATAATTTATAGTATGTTTAATTATGTAAAACAGGTAGTTAATCTCTATTGATGAATATATAATAATATAATATTTTATATTATTAATATATAGTATAAGTCTAAACAGTACTTTATGATAGAAAACTATGTTTAACACTATTTTTTAATTAATATTTTTACAATATTCATGATCATCATCTCAAAAAAGTAATAATATTTTGGATATAACAAATAATAATGTATATAACATTTAATATTTTATAAGATTTTTGCGTAACACAGCCGTAAAATAAAACAGTATCTATACAAGTTTTTATATTATATAATATATTGAACACCACTAATATAGGCTCTTATAGTTTAAGTGTTAAACAGTGTCATTATTATTATTATTATTATTACATTTAAATATTAACTATTTATTGTAAATCTATATATTAAATATTATGATTATGTATATTTTACAATGTATGACTGTACCATACTGTATATTTAAAATTAAATTGGAATTATATTCCGTTAGGTATATAAAGTTTATTATTTTTATTAATATTAATATATTATTTGTTTTAGAAAAATTGACATGCAAAGTTCTTTGAACAATTTTAAATTGGAATATTCATATTGTACCAATTAGTAATTTAGTTATTTGTTGTATTAATCATAAGTTAATATAAATTCTTATGTAATTATATTTATTACAATTATTAGATAGAAAATACATTTATTATGAACATATACAAAGGTACAAATTAACTTAATTTAAATTTATAGTATTTTTATAAACAATAGTTTGTTTCTTACAATCTAAACAATAATTTAATGTTTCATTCCTCACAATCATAATTAATTTAAAAAATGATAAAATTAATCATTATTCAGTTGTGTAATCTCATCTATCTGAAACTGGTAATGACGAAATATATGTATGAACTGAAGAAAACATAATTGAGTAGTCCATGTTATATACTGATATCCTAGTTTATCTGGAACTTGGGAAGCCTCTTTTTCTGACTATAAGAAACAAAAAATACATTTAATTGTAATTCTTGTAAACATATATTTTTAAGTAACTGTAACATAGCTATTGCAAATGAAGTGTTATTTTTATATTATGATAACACATTGGAGGGTAAACAGTTAGTTGACTAACATAGTCAACATATTATGTGTGTAGCTATGTTGTATAATGTATTATGTACCAAGTTGAAGTAATTTCTGATCCATAGACTTTAATGATACTGGATGAAACTTTGGGATGTGATTTTTAATAAATTGATGTTATAATAAGTTATTAAATGTTTATTAAAATACAACTTGTAACAGGTGTCGGGTTCTTGGTATTAGGCTTAAATAATAATATCAGTTCAAGTTCAGATATATAATTCGGTGGAAATTTATTAACAAAGATTTTAAATTTTAGGTACAATAAATAATTTATGCATGATATACTTACAGTATCAGTTAAAGAAGAAATATAAGTATTAAGTAGGTATTTTAGGTAACCTATTTTAGATTTTGATTGGAGAGATGATTGTATTGATTTTACAATGATGTGTTTTTAATTATTTTATTTTATTTTTGTGTCATCACATTTTGGTGCAGCAAAAATTCTTAACAGCTTTTCTACTTCAGCAGCGTTTCTGGTATTAAAAAGAATATAGTTAGTTCTTTGGAGGATCAAAAGTAAAAAATTCCCAGAACTTTTCTTAAACATCAAGAAAAATAAACCAACTATTAAGGAAAAACTAAGATTTTTACGCAAAACCAGTTTTAGAAAAAAACAATTTTGTGTTTTGGTGTAACTCTAAAAAATAAACTTAGATACAATAAAATGTTCAAAATATTTTGGAAATTTTTTTAACTATTTAATATTTATAAACATAAGAAAATGTGGTCGTAAGATAAAATCAATTCTATGGTAGGTTGTTATGGTACTTAGAATCTATAGGTATGTACTATTAATTTTGTGTCACCTTATGTGAATTTTATATTGTTATGTTACTAGTTTGTACTCTGTTGAAATCTATTTGTACCTTACCCCATTAGGCAGTTTTTACTAATATGTTAATGTTTGTAGTATTTATTTAGTCTGCTTCCTTTTGAGAATACCTCTCAAGGGGGCCGGTATGTTTATCAAGAATGTTATCATTATCTCATTATGTAATCAATTAAAATACAGTCCACTGCACTTATCAAATTTAAAAACTAACCTTCAATTTAAAAAATGTCAATTGATGCACAGTCATGTCTAGTCGGCTTTTTCGCCGAGACGGTTATGTTTTCTTATGTTGTTGAAATGGGTTTAAAATAAAAGAACAAAACCTAAATCAAATTTTTGCTTTCTACTTTTTTCCCAACACCTACAAAGTTAAAATTTGTAATCATATTACATCATCATTAATAATGTATCAATAATATTCTATCCTTTGGTAATATTGATATTTATACATTATTATAGGCATGTAAGTATATACATATTGTTTTGTATAATATACCCGTTGGGATTTTGATGAGATGTTGTAATGGGATTACGCAATTCATGTACAACGCTCACAATAACAAGTACTACTTATGTAGGAAGCGGCCTCGTCGACCACACCCAAAAGTGGTCATAGCTAGAATAAGCGCTTCGGACCACAACAACTTCCCAAGGGCGCCTACATGCCACGCGCCGCTCAATTCAAAGGGCGTCGCCTTCGTATATTCGTATATATAGAGGCTAGGGCCTCAATACAAATTAGATGTATCCAGAGACGAGAACACCACACGTCTCGCTTAAGCCGCCCAGCCATTTCACACGACTTACACGGAGATTATCAACTTCGGAACGAGCTACAAATTCACTACAATCAACACTATTATTCTGCTTGTTTTGTCTGGTTTAATATAATACATTTGATTACCATTCTAATTGACTATTATTATTTATCAAGTACACCAGCTTTTGGATCCCTGAAGGGCCGCATGTAACACTGGCGCAGATCGGTAGGATTCCAAAAGGAGGCAACCATCAAAGGCTACTGTCAACAACGAAGAATTGATCACTCTTCAGCGAAGACAACTCCAGGAGGAACCAACAAAAAAAAAAACAAATAAGTCACATTGCAGTACCAACAAATCCATTAGCAGCATCATCAACGGCAACATGTCATCATCAGCCATGAACGCAGCATTATTGTGAGTGAATAGTTATTTAAATTTGTTACATAGACGTATGCAACATAATTAAGACATATTAAGATAAATCTAGGTAGTTGATTATAAGTGTAATGGTGTAAACCGTTTTAAATTTTATTGAGGGCATATTTTATTGATTATTATTGAAGTTTATTGAATTATTGAGGGCATATTGATTATTTGAAGTTTTATTATTGAGGGCATATTTTTATTGAAGTTATTATTGATTATTATTGAAGTTTATTGATTTATTGAGGGCATTTTTATTATTGAAGTATTATTGAAGTTTATTGAATTTATTAGAGGGCATATTATTGAAGTTATTATTGTATTTATAGGGCATTATTGAATTTTATTGAGTATTATTATGATTATTAACGTATTAAATAGGCGGTTAAGTTAATTTATGGACAAAGAAGATACATCTCCCTTGAACGTAGCTAATTCATTGTATGACACTAGTGTAGTAGAAGAAGCCCAGTTATTAGCCCAGTTATTAGCCCAGAGAGAAGCCCAAGCCCAGTTTGAAGCCCAGCAGAAAGCCCAGTTAAATACTATAGTAGATACCAAGTTAGTAGGTAGCACAAGTAAAACCCCAAGTCCACAATTAGGAGTAGTCACACGTAGTAAAGTCACAGAAAATTTTGAACATCAGTCGTTAGATTTTATATCTAAATCACGCAATAAAAAAATGGCAGTAACCATAAGATTAGAAGACGCTTTTAAATTAATTCCAGTATGCACAGGGATAGACGATATTTACCAATTCATAAATGCATGTGATATGGCAGTAAGTTTAGTCGACGCAACTAGCGCACCAATATTAGTAAAATATATCACTACGCGATTAACGGGTAGAGCATTAGAAATGATTAAATATAAAAACGTAACAAAATGGCAATTTATAAAAGCATATTTAACAGATGCATTCGAAGTAACAACCAATGCATCGTCGTTACAACTTCAATTAAATTCGATTAGAATGAATCACAATGAGGATGTAAACGATTATTGCCATAGAGTAGAAAAACTATATTATCAGTTATGTACCGTAAGCACATTAAACAAAGAGGCTGCAGAAGCAAAAATTATACATGAAACATTAAGGGACCAAACTCTAGCAATATTTATTAAAGGATTAGTAGAACCGATTAGAACGATAGTAAAATCTCGTAATGCTAAAACTCTTGAAATCGCGAAACAAATCGCTATGTCAGAACAGGTAGAATTAAGATTAGAACAGGAAAATAGGAATCATTATTCGAGTAGTTATACGCAAAACAATAATCAACGTAGATCGAATTATGAAAATAGGAACAACAGGAACGTAAGACCAAATAACTTTGTAAGGTCGAATAATTTTGCGCAAAATAATAATCCACGAGCAAACAATTTCTCTCAACCAATTAATAGACCACCAATAAAATGTTATAACTGCAATGGAAATCATTTTGCATCACAATGTAGAAATAATTCGAGACCTAACTACGCGAGCAACGGAAATAACAACCGTCCACCTAATAGAAATAATTTTACGCAACCGCCGACAAATTATAATGCACAACCAGTTACGTGTTCATATTGCAATAAAATCGGTCATAATGTAGATTCATGTTACAAAAAGAGAAACGACGAAAGTAGAAATAATTCGGGAAACGCCAACGTGTCGAACGAGGTACGCGGTACTCGCACGATAAACCAGATTATCGCGGAACAACCGACGAACGAATATTTCACATATTCGCAAAACTAGAAAATAATCATATAACATTTAATTCTAACGCCGCAAAAACAAATCAATTACATTTAATGATAGATACAGGTAGTCAGGTAAACATTCTCAAAATAAATTGCTTACGCGAGGAACTAGAAGTAGACGAAACACAAAAAATAAATCTGCGCGGTATAAACGAATGTCTCACAGAAACAATAGGGAAAATATCAATATTAATTAAATTAAATAGCGAAAACATTAACACAGAATTTCATATCGTAAGTGCACGATTTCCAATACCCAAGGACGGAATATTAGGAAACGAGTTCTTGTCGAAAAATAACGCAATAGTCGATGTAGCGAACAACAAATTAATTATTCAAACGACCTCGCATACACTAACAAATTTCAAAGAGGCTGACAAAACCAGTTTTATAAAATTAAATCCGCGGACTGAAACTATTGTAGGAATACAGATAGCCGACCCACTAATAGAAAGCAAGGAAATATTTATACATAAACAAGAATTAGTAAAGGACGTATATTGCAGTAGTACAGTGTCTATCGTTAATAATGGTAGGGCAATAGTTAGCATGTTAAATATATCAGAGGAAACGAAAAGCATATCTGAAATCGACCTAAATAAAATACTCTATGATACCGAATACGAAATATATAATGTAGAATCGACGAATGATCACAATGAGCGAATAACACGTTTGAAACAAATAATAATAACTGACCACATGGATGAAATAGAAAAACAATCTATTTATGAGATATGTGAACGATATAATAGCATATTTCATTTAGAAGGGGATGTTCTAACCTACACCAATGTCGGCACACATTCTATTAAGTTGAAAAAGGATCAACCACCTATTTATCGTAGACCTTATAGATTACCACACGCTCAACAGGACGAAATAAATTCACAAATTCAAAAAATGGAAGAAAATGGAATTATCGAGAAATCGAGAAGTCCATGGAATTCCCCACTATTATTAGTACAAAAGAAAATGGATAATTCAGGCAAACAAAAGTTTAGAGTAGTAGTAGACTTTAGGGCACTAAACGAAGCTACTATAAATGAATTTCACCCTTTACCAAATATTACGGAAATACTAGATCAACTAGGAAATAGTCAATTATTCTCTCTCTTAGACTTATCGAGTGGTTTTTACCAAATTTTGATGGAAAAGGATTCACGAGAGTTAACGGCCTTTTCGACTAACCAAGGTCACTGGCATTTCAAACGAATGATACAGGGAATGAAAACGAGTCCCGGAACGTTCCAAAGAGTTATGAATTCAGCTCTGGCAGGTTTAATAGGAATAAAATGCTTAGTATACTTAGACGATATAATAGTATATGGGAAAAATTTATATGATCATAACGAAAAATTAATAGAAGTTTTCGAGCGTTTACGAATAAGCAACTTAAAATTACAACCAGATAAATGCAACTTCTTAAAAAGAGAATGTGTATATCTAGGACACGTTATTACGAAAGACGGAATAAGACCCGACGAACGTAAATTAAAAGCAGTAGTAGAATTTCCAATACCAACAACCGTAAAAAACATTAAATCATTTTTAGGATTAAGTGGTTATTATAGGAAATTCATAAATTCATATAGCGCAATAGCAAAACCACTAACCAATTTATTAAAGAAAGACACGAATTTCGTATGGAGTAACGAATGTCAAAAGTCATTCGATACCTTGAAGGCAGCGTTATGCTCAGAACCAGTTTTAAAATATCCGGATTTCACAAAGACCTTCTTATTAACTACAGACGCGAGTAATAAAGCACTCGGGGCTATTTTATCTCAAGGAGAAATAGGTAAAGATTTGCCAATATGTTATGCATCGCGCACATTAAATAAAAGCGAAAACAACTATTCAACAACCGAACTAGAATGTTTAGCAATAATATTCGGAGTAAAACAGTTTCGACCATATTTATACGGTAGAAAGTTTATAATACTTAGTGACCATCGTCCATTAACGTGGCTCTTTAATTTGAAAAATCCATTATCAAAGTTAGCTAGATGGAGAATACAATTAGAGGAGTACGATTACGAAATACGTTACAAACCCGGAGTTTTAAATTCAAATGTAGATGCACTCACACGCATGTACTCTATACAGGAAATAAAAAACGAATCATACGAAAAATTTCTCGAAAAATTAGAAACACAAATTATCACAAATAGTAATGTAAAAGAAACTATAGGCACAGTAATAGATTCACCAAAAGAATATAATATAGTGTCAGAAATTGCCAAGCAATATAATTTTAGAACAGGAACGAATTATCAGTTAAAAAAACAATTTGGAAACGGTACAATATTGCCAATTAGTAAAGTAATAGGGGACACACCATATTTTAAACATGAAAACCGGTTTATAATATTCTTAGTAACGAAAAACAAGGACCGACAAAGGGCCACTTACGAAACTATATATATATCACTAATAAATTTGAAGCAATTTTGTAAGGAAAATAATCTAAATAAATTAGCCATGGGCAAGTTAGGCGATCACGATGATTTAGAATGGGAAAAAATAAGGTCAATGTTGCGATACATTTTTCGCGAAACAAATATAGAAATAATTATATGTGCAAATGTAGAATATAGTGAAAAAAAAAAAGCAATCATTTTATTACAATTTCACGATTCAAAACTAGGCGAACATTTAGGTGTGAATAAAACCATTAAGCGCGTTAAAAAAAAAACAATTCTTATGGAAGGGTATAAAAGAAGATGTTAAATAATATATAAGGAATCGTGCGTTATGTCAGGTTAATAAGGTATCAAATCGGCACATAAAACAACCAGTGACTATTACATCCACTTCGTCTAAACCATTCGAAAAAATATTTATGGATATGGTAGGGCCCTTGCCGATTACACTGTCCAATAATGTATACATTTTAACGATGGAGGACGATTTGACACGTTACACTTTAGGAATTCCACTTCCTGACCAGAAGGCAAATACTGTTGAGGAAACTTTTGTTACACACTTCGTATGTGTACACGGTATACCAGAAACAATACTCACGGATCAAGGAACTAATTTCCTCTCGAAAACGTTTGCAAATGTTTGTAAAATATTAAAGATAGAAAAGGTTAACACAAGTCCATTCAGACCGCAGGGTAACCCCGTAGAACGCGCTCATAGGACTTTAACCGAGTACTTAAGACATTATGTAGATAAGAATTTAAATAATTGGGATCATTTACTACCCTTTGTATTCTTTGTATATAATTCAACGGTACATACTTCTACTAATTTTCAACCATACGCATTAGTTTATAGATGTACATTGGAGGTACCGATTAACTCGAAGGCCAAACCTGAACCACGTTACAATTACGACGACTATATATATTCGATATAAAAAAAATATATATATGAGAAATATCTAGAGAAAAAAAATATGTATAAATATAATAAATAATAATAACATAAATTAGATTATGATAGGTACTTCTAGGAAAATATATATAAATAGTTTAGTTTTAATATAATTATAATTTATACTTTTAGATTGGTGATGGTGGCGAGTTTTCTAGTCAAAACTGTCGACTCTGACGAAATAAATACATCAGAGTACTATTCGTATACGCCTTATGGAGTTGGCAGGGGTATACAATATGAAGGTTTAGGGCCAGTTAGATTAATAGGGGCTCAATACAATCTTGTAACGTTTTTCTCATTAAAAGAATATAACAAGAAATATGAACTATTGGGGGAAAAAATAAAAAATACAACAAATTTATGTACTGACCAGAAGTACCAAGATTTATGTGGGAAGTATCAAGCAGTAATTACAGACTTATATAACGAAATAACTAAACAGAAAGAACGTACATATATGTCGCTAGGAAGTACTATGGAGGACATTAAAAACAACAGAAAGAAAAGGGGATTAATAAACATAATAGGTAACACCATGCATACGTTATTTGGCGTATGTGATGACAAGTGCACTAAGAAAACACAAGAAACTATACAAAAAACGGAAGAATCAGGAACTAATATATTACACATAATGGCAGCTCAAACTACTGTAGTAAAATCAACAATAAGAAGTATTGGTAACACAATAAATCAAACCGAACAATTATACAATAATATTACGGAAAAGGAACAAAAACTAAACGAAAAAATGTCAAAAATACAAAACAAAACAAATGATATATTAGATTTACTAATGAAAAATGAAATACATAATTTATATACAATAATTATTAATCAATATTCCTACGAAACAGAAATACTAGGACAAATAGTAACTGCCGCTAGAGAGGGTATGATACATCCAAGTCTTATGACACCGCAAGAACTAGCATCAACATTAAAATCAATAGAACAAAATATAAAGAAAATATACAGTATTCCGATGGGAACAAAGAGATATGAAATAAATGAATTTCAAAAAATTACAAAAGTAAAAATCTACTATTCGAACGACAGATTAGTATTCGATATAGTAATACCACTGATTATGGACACTGAACTTACATTATACAGGTTAACACCAGTACCAATGCGTCATAACCAAGATAATTCTAGTGGATGGTACATGATGGACATTACTTATAATAATATTGCTGTAACCAAAGGCTATAAAAGGTTTACTACATACACAGATCAACAATTAAACGAATGTAAAGAAACATCAATATACAAAATATGTAATACACCACAGCCTATACAGGACAACAATGAACGCCAACCATGCGAAGTACAAAACTTTATAAAAGCTGACACGTATTCTAATCCTGAGTTATGTACGGTAAAGAAAATTAATTTAAGGAGAAGCGTATACCAAAAATTAAAAAGGAAAAATATATGGATTCACGCAGGAAAAGAGACTTTAACAGTGAGTTGCGCGAACTTAATAGACCCATTCATAATACAAACAAATGAAGCAGGAGAAATAGCTATAAACGACATTAGTTGCCAAGTATTTGCAGGGGACGCAGTATTAACTGCCACGGAAGAAATCCAAAATACAAAATATAAAGACTTTACACCTGTAACTAACATGAATAATATTTTAGAAAAAATACCCGAACATATACACAAATTCGAAACAGATGAAAAATGGGAAAAAGGACCAGCTATGCAGTTCACAGATTTACACGATGCATCCAAATCTTTAGACGAAGTACAACAAATGATTAACCAAGAACTTATAAGAGAACAGAATCAGAAGCATCAATTTGTACACAGTAATTTGCTATATGTAACAATAGTACTGGCAGTAATATCTATTATACTAATAATAGCAATTTATATAATGATAAAATGCAAGTATATTAGGACCACAGAAGTCATGGAATTACCCGGCAGAATAGTTAGATATAGGACACCCAATAGAAATGACTACGTACGAAATTATGAAGAGACACCCTTCACTCCACCACCCTCACCGAGATAAATTAATTAATTAAAAAAAAAGTGATAAAAAAATAATAAAATAAATATATTTAGAGTAGTCGCTAGTCATAACAAATTATTTACTTATTAATAGAATAAATATATAGAAAAAATAATATAGTACATACAAAACGAAAATAAATACGTAACATATTAATAAAATAATAACCATAAGAATAAATAAATATTATTTGCATAACGAAATAATTCATAGAATAATACTTACAATAATCACGATGTAACAACTATATAACAGGCCACTTTAATTATTTCAGGAACTAAAAGGAGAACAAACTATTTTAAAACATACCCACATAAATAAGAAATATAAAATGGATAGGAACTCACCACCTACTTCTCGTACAGTTCAAAAGACACTACAAACAAGAGAATTCTTTCACAGACTTATAGTAGAGTTAATAACAGCACGCCACACACAATTAAATCAAGGGGGAACAGTGACCCTACACTGTTTCAGAAGACACTTAAGGAGGGCGAATGAAGACATGACACACCCTTTTCCAAGACTAGTTTTGGAAAGAGTTATGGTACATGTATGCAACTTCGTACACACGGTGGTTGAACGACCGGACCACAACAGACCCATTTGTGTAGAAATCGGTTTGTTGTTAGAGCAACTAATAATTAGAGGCGTGGCAATAGCCCAGTAAACGATATAGTTCCAAGAAAATAATAATAATAAAAAAAAAAAACATAAATGTATAATAATATTATTAAATTATAGTGTTACTGACGTTAAATAATAAATTTTATTTTAGCTCACAGATCCGTTTTTTCATAGTGGATTTCGAATTCTTTACGGTTAGTAAAGAGGAAACATTATTGGTATCCGGGGCGATTTCAAATAGTCTAGAAAAATACCAGCCCAAGAAATTGGAAGGAAGTCCCCTTATACTTACAAAAGACGATAAGTTAAGGAGATTCCGGAAATGCGATCTTAAGAAAATAGTGCAAACGATCAAGCGGGTATTCCGAGGAAAAAAAGCAAGCGTGATTACACCACTGTTGGACCAGTTATACAGAAGTGTAGGCCATCCGGGGGAATCAACCTTGTCAACGGTTTACTTGCAAAGATATTTGCACATAGACAATAGGGATCCAATAATAGTTTTCTGGAATGGAACGACGGACATAACATTAATTAAACGATTAAGAATTAAGGGTATTGTAGCATTTTTAAATATATCAGCATATAGTATTGAAAATAATAACGAATTTAATTTAGAATTAACAAATTTAGAAACTAAAGAAATTTTATATTCAGGGTATTTAGGGGAAATGAATAAAAATGGTAGAATGTTAGGATTATCGGAGGCGCATGGATTAATGTGTGAAACTAATCACAATATTACTTATTTTCATGATCCAGTTACCGATGTAGTTTTAACGAAATGTCTATTTAATTATGTTGTTTCAAAAATGAGACCCATATATTTATATAAGTTAGCGAAAAAATATAAAAGAAATTATTATAATCAGAATAAATGAATTATTATAGTTAATAAATGAACTTTAGGAAATAAATTATATATATAGTTATGGTAAATAAATAATTTAACACTTGTAATATTATTTTAGATTCGTTGAGGAATTAAAAAACATAATAAAAACAGAAGTACATATCTATAAATTAAAAGGAAATAAGATGCAGTCAGTATGTCTTAACAGGCATATATTGAAAGCCAACAAAAGATTAAATAGCCGCTATGATCATAAAACTTTAAATAAAATAACAAGGAATCTTGAACTTTTTATAGACGATCACTGTAAGGGAGAATGTAAACATTTAGCAGAAATAATAGAAAAAACTAGGGACCCGAGTTATATAATATACTATCCTAAGTAAATTTTTTGGTTGCATATGTGTATGACAATTTTAATAATTATTCATATAAATTTATTATATAAAATTAATTGGTGGAAGATAATAATTATTATATTGTAATCAAGGGGAAATACTAACGTTATACATTATATACTTACATTATATACTTACGTTATATACTTACATTATATACTTACACTTTTAATACTGTAATTTCAGGTACAATACTGTATTATTATTTTTGAAGGACTATTGCTCCTTCTTACTAATACTAGTTATTTAGTAATTTATGTATTTTGTTCTAACTAACACTGTACTAACCACGATATATAACTTTTAATATATATAAAAAAATATGTAACAGTAATTATATATGACACTTAAAATTGTAATGTCTACACTGTATAATCAAAATTGTAAACTGTTATAACAATTGTAATCAAATGTATGTCAAATTGTAAATCAACTATTGTGATTAATTAACTTAACTATGATTGTTAAAGATTCTTAACCCTTAAAGGTTAACAATCTTTTTTTTGGTGGGGAGGTGTAATGGGATTACGCAATTCATGTACAACGCTCACAATAACAAGTACTACTTATGTAGAAAGCGGCCTCGTCGACCACACCCAAAAGTGGTCATAGCTAGAATAAGCGCTTCGGACCACAACAACTTCCCAAGGGCGCCTACATGCCACGCGCCGCTCAATTCAAAGGGCGTCGCCTTCGTATATTCGTATATATAGAGGCTAGGGCCTCAATACAAATTAGATGTATCCAGAGACGAGAACACCACACGTCTCGCTTAAGCCGCCCAGCCATTTCACACGACTTACACGGAGATTATCAACTTCGGAACGAGCTACAAATTCACTACAATCAACACTATTATTCTGCTTGTTTTGTCTGGTTTAATATAATACATTTGATTACCATTCTAATTGACTATTATTATTTATCAAGTACACCAGCTTTTGGATCCCTGAAGGGCCGCATGTAACAATGTTTTAAAGAGACATACACATGGTTTTTTGTCAACTGGACTGAACACAGTCAAAAATGTATTTTATTGACTGATAATAAGAATAAGAATAATGCGACATAATAGTGGTAACATAATAATTATAACATAGTAATGATAATATTCGTAGTGGACTGTGTAACAAAAATGCCCAAACATACTCCCCCTGTTGAGGACGAAGGGATTCAACAGAATTACAAAAAGTGTCTTAAACAAAAAAAACCACATAACTATAAAATATAAATAAAGTGGTAACAAAATGTGAAATATGAATGAATAATAATAATTAAAAAATAAAAATAAATGATTATAAATTAATTACTGATTAATAGGCAACTTGATTAATTTAGTGATGGGACTTGTCAGCTCGGCTACAGCAGTACGGATTTTTACTACTCCTACTTGACCATCACTGGTACTTGGAATTAGTTGAGTGATTCGAGCCAAAGGCCACTGTGTAGGCGAAGTCTGAATGCCCTTAACAACAACAAGGTCGCCCACTTGTAGATTGGGTTGAGTAAACCGCCACTTAGGCCGGTTTGCAGTGAATATAAATCCATCGTTTCCAAAATCCCTGTTGAAGTTGTTGTATGAGGTTCCATCTTGTCAAACGATTCATAGGAACTTCTGTTAATTCTGGTTCAGGCAAAGCTAGAAGAGGCCTTCCTATAAGAAAGTGTCCAGGGGTTAAAGCTGTGTAATCAGTGGTATCCATACAGACAGCTTGAAGTGGTCTTGAATTTAGAATCGCTTCAATTTGGTAAAACAAGGTGTTTAGCTCTTCAGCGGTAAAGCACATGTCTCTTGTAACCTTATTCAGAATACCCTTGGTAGACTTTATATTCGATTCCCACAACCCTCCATGATGAGGCGAAGCAGGTGGAATGAATTTCCTTTGACTGACAGAATAATGTAACAGAGTTTTGATGATCAAGTTGCTGAATTAGTTTGTATAGCTCACACAATTTGTTCTTCGTACCAGTAAAGTTTGTTCCGTTATCGCTACTGATGATAGCTGGTAGTCTTAATGTAGCAATAAAATCTTCAGTACTCAATTCATCTACCTTTTCCAAATGTACTGCCTTAGTAGTCAAACAAATGAACAGCGTTAGGTATGATTTTGTGAAGGTGCGACAGCGAAGTTTGGATTTGATATTAAATGGGCCGGCAAAGTCAGCTCCAACTTTTTCAAAGGCAGTTGCTCGTGTAATTCTGGATGTAGGTAGATTTGACATTAGTTGGTGACATGCTGCTTTTCTAAATCGATAACATTTAATACAGTTATGTATCACTCTTTTGACAGAGCTCCAGTCATGTATGATCCAATATCTCTGTCTAAGAAGGGTCATAGTAACCGACAAGCTTGAATGTAGGTTAAGTAGGTGCACTTGGTTGATGATTATTGTAGTGAAGGAGTGATTTTTCGGTAGAATAATAGGATGTTTCATATCATAAGCCATTTCAGAATGTTTGAGACGACCGCCCACTCTTAGTATTCCCTTTTCATCTATAAAAGGATTCAAACCAGCGAGTTGACTATTGGTCCTTACATTCTGTTGTCGACTCAGGGAGGTTAGTTCCATGATAAATTCTGCCTCTTGCAGTATACGTATCCAGTACTCCATTGCTTGGCGCCTTTCACTCACAGCACCGACGATCTGCTTGGCCTGAGATTCCTGCAAAATCGAATAATATAAGACACAATTCTCAATAACCTTTCTATATTAGAATGACGATTCAGGAGTTGTTACCTTGGTGAAGTGCTTCACGTGGTCGTTAATGGCATACTGCATTGAACTGTTCTTTCTTCAATGTTAAATGTAGTTTTCATAATTTTCTGCTAGCAACGTAGGTACTGAATGTTCTTGAGTGGAGACGATGTAGACTACAGCGGCATAAGCCTTTTCAGAGCTATCGCTGAAACCATGCAGTAGAAATGTACTGTGCTCCGATGAATTGATTATGTGCCGTGGTACTTCAAATGTGTTTAAAAATTTAAACGACATTCTATGTATTTTCCAGGCTTTAAATAAATGTTGGGGGATGTGGTCTTCCCACGCTATGCGCTCTTGCCACAATTGCTGCATTATCAATTTTGCAACAACTACTAAAGGCGCCAACCAACCACAAGGATCAAAGTTTCTTGCAATTTTGGATAATAGTTCCCTTTTTGTTGGATAAGAGATAGTTTTCATTGGTTCCGCCCAAAATGTAAATGTGTCATTCGTTGTGTTCCAATTGATGCCCAATATTTTTATTGTAGAGTCTATATCTTCTTTGAATGATATTTCTTTAATTTGGTGTTCAGAAGGTATGTGTTGCAAGGCTTCGTGGTGGTTGCTTGCCCATTTTCGCAGCTCAAAGCCTCCTTGATTTAATAATGCAATAAGTTCATGAATTATATGCAATACTTCCCTTAGACTATCACCACCAGTCATGACTTCGTCAACATAAAAGTCCTTTAACAAGATCTGTGCTCCTATTGAGTAGGTGTCTTGTTCATCTAATGCTAATTGTTTTAAGACACGTGAGGTGATCAATCCATATGTCACTGTTGCAAGTCTGTAGCTCTGTATAGGTTTCGATGGATTGTCCCTCCATACAATACCTTGAAACTGCTGATCCTCCCTGTCAACTTATATTTGCCTGAACATTTGACGTATATCTGGGGTAAACACAATGGCGGGAAATCTGAAATGTGTGATGACATCAACAATGTTTTTTGCAAATTATGACCACGATATAGTGGATCATTAAGCGAGCACCCATCATCTATCTCACTTGATCCATCGAAAACAACTCTTAGTTTGGTAGAAGAACTGGCCAATCAACACACATGATGATGTGGCAAATAAATCAGAGGTTGTTGCTCACCTGGTTGAACTAATTTCATATGGTGAGAATGTTCATATTCATACATAAAGTCCTTATACATTGACGACAAGGTTGATTGTCCTTTGAGAACTCGTTCAACCCTCTTCAATCTGCTAACAGCTACTTGATAAGAGTCGTTCACAGCAGGTGGTGGCTCTTTGAACGGTAGACGTACCACATAACGTCCACTTGTCTCTCTATGTGTTTTTATAAAATGCTCTTCACATATCATATCTTCTTTAGTCATATGATTAGCTCTAGGTATCTCTTCAATGTTCAAAAAGTTTTGAACGGCTATGTCTAAAGTAGATAGAACTGCTGTAGTGTGACAGGTGATGTTTTCAGTTATGGTTTCCTTAAGCGGTAGTTCATAACCGCCACCAATAATCCATCCCAATTCAGTGTTCTGGAGTGTAGGCCAACCTTTGTTTTCGCAGGACTGATCAGTCTTTAATAGCCTAAAGAACAACTCAGCACCAATTAACAAATAAATTTTACCTGGTTTATAGAATGTTGGGTCGGCTAAGGGCATGGTTTTTTGTCAACTGGACTGAGCACAGTAAAAAATGTATTTTATTGACTGATAATAAGAATAATAATAATACGACATAATAGTGGTAACATAATAATGATAACATAGTAATGATAATAATAATGATAATATTCGTAGTGGACTGTATAACAAAAATGCCCAAACACATAGGTACTTAGTATATGTAATTCATTATTTACATAATTTTATACTTGATAGTTAATAGTATAATAATATAAATAATTTGATAGATACTCTTCTTCGGTATTACAGTATAAAATTGAAAATTATTGTCTCAAATTTTTCTTTTTATCATTTGTGTTTATGACGCTCCCTAAATTTATGGATGCCGTTGAGCACTTGTCCCCTTGCCCCCCGTAGAATGACTCTGATAATATTGTAAATAAAAAATGTAATATTAAGGTGTACAACTGTACCTAAATTAAATATTATGTCTACAATTTTCACATAATTGCACACTTCAATAGAATTTTATTTAGTATTTTGTGTCATAAAGTTACTAGGTAAGTCCCAAAATAAATCACATCCAATTATCAGAACACTGAATTTCCAAACTTGTTATGTGTTCTTTGAAATTTATGTTCAGATGCTCCGTGCTATTAAAATTGGATACTGGTTTCGCAATATATTAAATACAAATTAAAAGTTTGTTAAAAATATGGCAGTGCACTACTTGTTTTCTCTCTGACCTACATAACAAATTTGTGTAGAGCAGATCCAATTTTGTAATGTTGGCTTTAATAAACATAGAGTAAAAATATTTTCTAAAGGTATATTTCTTTATATTTTGTTTTTAAATCAAGTTATGGGTATTTTAAGTACCTAATATAATTTATTTAACATAGTTATTTATTATTTATTTTGACCTAACTGGCTGAGAACTTTGGACACAAATATAATTCTACACACACAATTAGGTATATTATAATATAACTATATAACATAATGATATTGGACAATATAATGTAGTCATAGTGTCATACAAATAAGTAGATAACTCACTATTGAATTAATAAATCAATAAAATCCCATGAGGTGCCCACAATAATATTCTTACCTTTAAGTTTTAGTATTCACTTTAATATTAATGTATTTATAACTTACTTGATGAATTGCAATATTTATAATGTATACTTGGTCTGTAGAATTGTCTTAAAGAAAATCAACTTCTCAAAAATGTTCAATGCATTGGCTCGACTTCTTAGTTCCTCGTAGGCACCTACATCATATTATTATATTTCAGTTTTGAAAACCATGATATAATACAATGTGTATAATGTATTTGTGTGAACTAAAAACAGTAACAGTAACAGTAAATCATTAAGTTACTTTCAGCAAATATTTAAAATTTTAGAGAACTCAGACAACTACTTACTTACGTGTGTCGTGTTTGAACTATTCAACTATGAGACGCGAGTTAGACAATAGTGAATAGAGTATAGACCATGGACCATGTACATAGACATTACAAAATGTCTGTAAACCAAAAAGTGCCGGGTTGCATGAACGCCCGTTAAATGTTTAACGAGCCGTTAGCGCGCTAACGAATGATTAAAATTTTAATCATCTGTTAAACAATCTTTAAACGTTCAATAGTTTTATTGGGCCGTTAAAATATAGGTTACCAGCTCATTAAACTAATGGGCCGATTTCGGCTCTTTAAATTTTAATCATTCGATAATCCTACAGTTATCAGTTATCACGCATACGTATTCAGGTGTCAGTAGTACGTCGTCACTATACCTACCCTGTAGTTGGTCGTACTTACTAAATTTTTTTCTTAATACTTATAAGCTATAACCGAAAATAGTAAAAATGTCGAGTTCTGATTCAAGTTTATCGATTTCCGATGATGAATTGGTTTTGGGTATTTTGTGTCATTTACCTAGACCGAGGTTATTTAGAGATCGATCAAATCCTTTGGAGGAATTTGATGAACAGAACCGAAAACGCCGAAGAAAGATTAAGTACAGACTAGTAGACTACAAATTCACAATTTGTAGAATTTAGCAATTATTGTTATTATACATATTCAAAATTAAAAGTTCAAACAGCTGTTGATACAGTATCTAGATCATAGGATTTTATCACTTTTTCTGTGATAAACTTAAATTTCTACACTAACCTCGGTATCATGTTTAATACCAATATATTTTTATTGTACGATTTGTGCAACCCAGACGCTTCTGTAAAAATATTTAACGGCTCGTTAAAACTGTTCATTAAATAAATTTAAAGTTCGGTTTCATGCAACCCGGCATAAAACTAGAAACTAATCAGTTATTACTTATTATTGACCTAGCCAGACATTGATAAGAATAGGTACGATGTGTTATGTGTTGCCTATACAAGTCCTTAACATAATACTGTAATCGGAAAATAAGTCCCGTAAAGAAAAGTATACCTATAAAAAAATAGTGAAAAAAGGTACTGACAATCTTTTTCTTGTACAGTTCTACAGTTGTACTCTGTATTTTAGTGTTTTCATGTAATGTTCGTACATATTATATTTTTGTAATTTACCATAATAAGTAATAAATAAAAAAAATATATAAGTGGACAATTTAACAAAATACTTATTCTTATACTGCAATTGTACAGTTGTACTTTGTACTTTGTACTTATTTAGTGTGTAATGTATAATTAGGTATAAAATATATTTGTTATCTACTATAATAACTATCTTAAGCCGTATATTTTACTTTAGTAGGGCCGTAGGGGGCATCGAACAAATAATATGACTGTAGGGTGCTAGGGTGGAATAACTGATTTTCAAAACTCTGTGGACATAAGCATTAATTATCCAACTATTTCGAAATTAATTAGAAAAATTAAAAAATTAATTTCCGCAGATGAAGCGAAATTAGCTTTAGATGCTGTAGGAGATTCGAGAACTATTAAAAAACTAGGGAAAACTCGGACCGTAGAAAAACATCTACAAAATGTATGTAATACAAATATAAGCGGGCAATATCAGTGTGTTAGATTTTTTAACAGCCGTAAGTCATAACTAAAGACTATAATTGTTGGCATTCTATATTGCATTTTTTGCATTTTGAGTGCATATTTTATTTCATTTTTTTGACATTTTTTAAGGATTTTAGTGAATTAAATTCACTGCCCTGATTATTAAGTACTACATTAGTAAGGCCTTAACTCTATAATGGAGTATCCATTTATACACATTACAGAAAGAAACTAGCGGAGCTTATATTATATAAATTTAGACCTTCATTACCTTTTTATCAAACTGCTATTCCAGAGGAGTGTACTATCAACCCTAAAAAGTAAAGATTAGGTACCTAGCCTTCGGGTGGACCAAATTAGTAAATAAGAAAAGTAGTCACCCCTTTCGACAACTGGCCCCGGTCATAACAGTCAGGAGTAGACGGTCATGTTTTCGGTGATGTACGGACACGTTTATACGTTCATTTCTTTTAAAGTTGCACCAAAAACCAATATTGATTTTGTCGAAAACTGTTTTTGCGTAACAATTCCCGTTTTTCCATAATTTTTATGTTGTTTTTCCCGCGCTTTTGAACACTTTTGACCTCCCCAACGCACAAACTAGATTCACTTTTCCATAAAACAAGATACTGTTGAAGAAACTCGAAGCAGTTTTACTACCCCAGACCGTGATGACAAAAAAAAAATAAATAAAAATAAAAAACACACATCATTGTAAAATCAATACATTCATCGTTCCACTCAGAATCTAAAACTAGGTTTGACTCAAACTATAGAAAGAACAATGAGAGAACTATGTACAAGAATCCAAAATTATGAAATAGTACCTAACTAAAAGCGATCGCTGAATCGCTCATAACATCAGAAAACCAGTGTTTAATGACTTATAGATTTTTATTTGTTTATTCAACACAATTTATTCATTACTCTTTCATGTGTGTGTGTCGTGTGTCATTCTAATTTTAGTATAATGTATTTATATTTGTATTTATATAGCTGATGATAATTTTACTGTTTAATTAGTTTTCTTAAATCTAAATATAATCTAATAAAATAATGATTTATCATAACGTGTAGGTATATCATTACACAAGTAGATGTAAATATGTAACTGGAAACAAGAAAAGTTAGCACGTAATTGCGTATTGTGCTACACTTACATATTAAAACACAACTTATTTGGCAAATAAATTATCAGAACTTTTTAACATTTTGTTATGATTTTTCTTTTTAAATCTAAGATTTGAAAATTTAATACAAGATTCCTCATAAGTTTGTCTATCTTTATCAAAAAAAAAATATCTATTGGAAAGCAAAATTAAATTTTTTTGAGCATTTGAAGTTCATATTTTTATTTTAATTGGATATTCACCCAATTTTTCATCTAATGATTTTCTTATTTTGTTGCAATTCAAAAACGAATAACTGTAATTACATGCAAAATTCACTGAATGTTTATATTTTCTATACACCATAAAGTTTTGAAAATATTTTGACTCATTTTCAGATGTTTACGGACATTTTCAATTTACAATTTTCTATATATTTTTTATTTTCTAGTACTTGGTAGTTTTTTTTATAAATGTCAATAAAATGTTATTTGTTGGGTCAAAAAGCTTGAAAATAATGTAATACAAGGCTCCTGATATATTGATACGATGGCAGTTGAAAAATATTTAAAATACTTAGGTATTTACAGTTTTTTTTCTATAAATATTTAAAGTTCAAATTTTGATAAAATTGATCAAATTTAAAGTTAAAAAATGATTTTGTAGGTAAACATTTTTGAAATATTAAACTTTTATCAGTAAGGATTGAAAATTTAAAACAAGGTTCCACATAAATAAGTTAATACATATATTATATTATTGACAATAGTCAATAATATATCATCGAATATACTTGGTAATATATCATAAGCTGACTAAATGTCTTCGCCCAGAATCATTTTTCGTATACAATGATAATATTATACCATTGAATTCAAATTTACCACCATCTATTACAGTGACCCACTTGTAACCTACTGTACAGCAGAACGACACCCACTTACCACCTGTTTTTCTCTTCAATGTTGTTGGGGAATTGGAGATGTTTCATAACAAATAGCAATGGTCCAAGAATAGCATACGTGGAACATTAAACTTTGGTGTTAATTCTTTTGTGTATGTATTAAATAGAGCTATAGGCATAATAAGTAAAATATAATTAAATTGAGTTTTATTTAAATCACAAGAAAATTTCTTATTTGTAACTTACCTACTAATAACTCTACCTACTAATAACTTTGTCGTTGTTTGATTCATCAGGTGTAGGTAAATGATTATATGCTTTTATTTGTGCACTGGAAAAAAGAGGTAAACCTATTTATTTGTTCTTTAATTTCTACCAATTTATATTCATAGCTTTGATTCAATTAAATTTTTCTTTGTAACATACAGCTATCACACAATTTCTTTTAATATTTCGTACAATTTTGATTGTTAGAAAAATAAAATTGTATGTTTGTAAGTTCTAAAATGTTTTATTGAATGCTTTTTTGACTAGTTGACTTAATGTTTCATACAATTTAAAACTAGATACCTATTGTGTTTGAGTGATATTTTTCATGAGAATTACTATTAAGTCATTATTATTGTTTACAATTTTGAGGTAGAAATACGAAGGTCAACTAGCTAAAGAATAAAAAGTTAAGATTATTAAATTGACTTGAGAAAACGTTAGTGAAGGGTATCCTAATTGCACAGGTGCCATTAACAGTATCACACATTCACAAAAACCATTATGGATTAGTATTTCATTGTATATTTACTAATTTACTGTTTAATGTTCCTTTTATTTAGTAAACACCGAGTGCAAAAACGTATTAAATTTGACAAATATTCAGTGAACTGCTGCAGTATTTTGTATTCGATTTATTGCACTGACAATAATCGAGTGTACTCGGTGCGCACTTTCTGCACCTCCGATTTTGTCAGTGTAATGCATAGTGCATAGACGATAGACCTATAGAGTATAGGCTATAAACTAATGGACAGTGCATAGAGACAGAAATTATCAGACGGGATTGTTGAGAAAGAAAAGAGAGGTTTTGGACCGCTACAGTGTGCTAAAACATATAGCCCAAAACTTGTTTTTCTCTCTCATATGCTCATATGTTATGTTTTCTCTCTCAGTTATGTCTTATGGATCCAATGTCCAGTCGGTGTGGGAAGCGCTGTCCATTAGTTTATAGGTATAGGTGCGTCGGTGCAATGGGTGCATTTTATAAATATGAACCGTTTTACTCGAGACACATCCATAAATTATCTAATTTCCTATTTATCATATTATTGGCGATTGAAATTGATAAGCGGTAGCCCAGCGTGACGCGACTTTTTTGTCGTGTAAATCACGAGACACGAACTACTACATGTAGTAGGTAGTTCGTGGTGTAAATATTATAACTTGATAAGAACTTTTGTCGCCGCTATATAATTAATTCCCCTCTCCCAAGAAGAGTCTCCACCCTCCTCCCATACTTGATCGTATAATATTTAAATATTACGGTTCCCTATCTCCGTCGTTTTCCAGATAATAACAAACCGCTGAAAAAGACAAATTCCGAAGAGCTAACTCCACAAACGAGTTTTTCTAGTTATTTTTTTTTTTGCCCTTCTTCCTCCTCTTAATGGTCAATTCTATCTCTGTCATTAATTTTCACGTACCTGTAGCTAGTCGTATTTACCAGCGCTCTAGTTTGTCTGTCCGAGTGATGTGAGGACGTAATTACAAATATTTTTTCACGACGAGACAGGTTTTTCTTTTTCGTATCAGTAATTCATTCGGATTTTTCCAGTTTCCACTACAAACACTATCCCGATTACTCACTCAGGTAATTAGGTTTTATTTGATATACCTAACACATTAATGTTATCTGATATTTGTGTATCTTAAGATTGACTTTAAATACTAAATAAAAACTCGTTAACTTTGCTTTTTGCACTAATTTACTTGTGTCTTGTGTTATGGTGTGGCAAGCCATTAACAGTTTTTAATTAATTTGTATTGTGTGCATGATGCTTAGGTCAACAGTTTCCAACAATCGCCTGACTTATGGCATAATCGTCAAATTATTACCATCACTATTAAACATGTACCGTCATGTTATTGTTATTGCCGCTGTTTTAAGTAATATGATTTTATGCATGTGTCCTTGCTTTCAACTGCGCCTATGACAGATGCTATTATGTAGCCAAAGTACACTTGGTGCAATTCATCACAGATGTTTCTTTTGCTTATGATTTAGTGTTTATTGAATCATTATAGTAAAACATAAGTGAATCTCTGAAAAAATCATTTTGTTATTCTATTCATATTATTTCATGATAGGTATATTACTTACTAGAAGTCTAGAACTTCCATTAAGTTATCACCAAGATTCGAATTTGCATATTTTTTAGGTTTAAGAACATTTAAATGCACATTTCAAGAATTTAACAAACACAAATTTTTTTTTTTAAATTTTTAGTTCAACAAAAAAATATTAGATATATGACAACCAATTAATTCAAAAAATGATTCACGTGACATGCGCATGGTCTGCATTGGACTTCTGAAGAGGTACGTGGACAATTTAGAGCTATCTCTAAAATTGTATCGAATGTTAAACATATTTTATACAGTGCCATCTCGTACATTAAACATATACATATTATGTTTCTTCAATAAATTACAATTTGTCAAATTTTTACTATATGTTTTTTTAACGCAAACGTGAGTGCATATTTGAGTACTTTTTAGCACATACATTTCCTAGCCTTGGTTATCACTTAAACGCCTGCTGTTTGCAAGTTTATCTTTATTTTGCAACTTTAAATGTAATTTTAACTCTTATTGTATTATTTTCTACAAAAATACTTGGTATAATTAGGTACCTATATATACTATCTATAGATATAAGTATAACTTATTGTTTTTCAAACATGAATGGTGAACAGTTACTTATATTAATAACTTATTTGCATGTGTTTGCTATAAAAATATAATATTATATTTGTGACATTATATTTATTCTGTATTTATGTGACTTTACTATTATAATATCTTAAGAATTAATATTTTTTTGTCTAACAAAGTAATTTAGTAACTTACTACTTAATTTATATATGAGGTATCTATCTATAATGTATAGATAATATAATATTATATAATATTAGATAATTAACTCAAATAATTCCTTTTTAATTATATGAAATTCAATAATTTGTTTAAAAATCACTCAACTTAATATATAAGTTATAATACCTTATTCCTTATGCCTTATTTATTTTATTATAGGTAGTTGGATGATAAATAATTATAAACTAATTATTCTGCATTAGGTGCAGCAATTACTTCTTTAATTTACAATTTGTATACATAGTGTTCATAATTTTACTTGTATTTAAACTATAATTTGAAACCTTTCAAAGTAAAAATATTTTTAAAATTGCTTGAATAGTTGGGTAGTATAATTTATTATATATCTATAATCATATCTTAATAATCAAATAAATCTTTATTTGTATACCTACAGAATTTATGATTTTAATTTTATACAATTTATTTCAAAAAAATGAATTAAATTAATGTAATGTAATTTTACTATATTGAAATTAATTTCCCACTAACAATTAAAAAATTAATTAAAATAAATATAGGTACAATAATCCAATACCTAATAATAATAATAATAATAATTTCTAACAATAAAAATATAGTTTTAATGAGTAATAACTAATAACTTAAAAATGAATTATAGGTGACTAACTGTTGGCTAACTGTTTACTGGTAGTAAACTAATTAATTAAATTAATCACAATGTGATTTTATTAATACTTTTAAAACTTCAATTGAAATATAGAATTAAAAACAAATGTTAAATAGAATTTTTAATCTAATTGACATAGCTCTTAAAACATTTGTGCCTTTTGCCTATTATATAAATACCTATGTTTGATAAAAATTATATTTTTACCGACTTTATACTTATAAATTATAAACATAAGTATACATTGTATACCTAATTCAATATTTTTTAATTGATAATATTGTCACAAAATACCTTTAAGTAGTTATTCATTTTTATTTATACAGTCTTCACTATGAAAAATATTTGTTTTTGTAGAATGAAAGAGCGTTGTTTGGCTGGTAACGTAGCTCTTGGCTTGAACGCATTGGCTTTAGTGTTAGTGTTCATTTCATTTTTTTCGGCCAGTTGGATAGTCAGCGATGAACGAATCACAGGTATTTATTTTTTTTAACCTATTTTTTTAATGTTTCGTTTTGTTATATTTTTTTAACTTTAATTTAGGTGCAAAATTAGAAAGATTTGGATTGTGGACTCATTGTTTTCGCTCACTACCTGACCCTAATGACCCTGCAGAGCAAAGATTTTTTGTTGGATGCCACTGGGTGTTTGACCCTTTCACCAAGGGATATGATGAAATCAAAGGATTTTTGTTACCACGTAATTAAATTAATATTGTACAGTTTCTCAACATTTTAAATTCTTCAATTTGTATTTTTTTAGCTTTCATAGTGGCAACTCAGATTTTGTACACAATTACATTCCTAGGAACATTGGCATCTGCTGTTGGCTCATCAATGTTTTTTCTATGTCGTACACCTGAAAAAAAAAGTTTTAATCAAATAACTCAAGCATTGGGAGTTACATTGGTTGTATCTGGTATATTCAATGTTTATATATTGTTATAAGTATTCATATTTTGTTACTATACAAACATATTTGTATTTCATTATAGGTGTATGTGCCGCAATGTCAGTGTTCATATTTGTTTTGTTTGCCAACCGCCCTGGTTGGATGCCTGGCCACGACAACAACTTCTTTGGTTGGACATTTGGTGTGGCTATTGCAAGTTTCTTTGCTTTACTTGGATCTGGAGCATTTTATTTGGTAGAAACAAATACACAATTGAAGAAAATAAAATATTTGAAAGAATCTCAAACTAAATTTGACATTGAGTTCACAAAATAAGATGAAATTTATTTTTCAATTTTAATTTAAAATATTTTCAATTTAGACCATTAAGATATGTTTTTGATAGTAACCGATCAGTATTAAATTATACTATTTTCAAAATCTGGAACAGTTATTTTTATGAAACTAATATTCACATTTTTGTTTAAATGGACTCTTATTATCAATATTATTTCAAATTATTTAAATCTTAATTTAATTAAATGGGAGTAAATACAATTTTGAAACTTTTAAAAAAACGTGGTTATTTAAAACGAGTATTATTGCAATAATATTAGTTATATCAGTATTATGTGTACACTTAATTTAGTCTTATATTTAAATTTCTTACATCTGTATTGAATAAATGTTAAAAATAAAATAAGTATTGTTATTTTAAGATATTATATTACCTATATAATTACATTTATTTTTCCCTTTTAAGCCAGTCTGTATTTAATGTAGTTGAATAATTATATTATTAAAATATTTAGTTTTAAGGACATCCTGTGCTACAGAATAAAGAATCTTTATTCATCATTGTAAGGGATGAGCAACATTCATTTTCATTTTTCTTACGCAGTCTAATTTTCTACAATTTATATTTGATTGATATTTTTTTAGTTTATTTTATTTTATCCTAGAAACTAGATATATTGACATTTTATGAAACCAGTACTATATTAGTTAATATCATATAATTACACATTGATTTCAAATTAAGTATTCTTTACCATCATTGCTTATCAGAAATATTTATATAATTTTTTTTAAAGAATACCTATTGTGAATAATACTGTTATTTTCAAGCAATATAACATGGAAATAATTTAGCTCATACTAATAACTAATAAGTATAGTAATAACTACAACATTGACAAAAAATAATTGAGAAATTTCTATAAGCTATTTAAACTTTAATATTTGATGATGATTTAATTGTTTTATGATAAATTTTTCAAAACTATATTTTTAGTGATTTGTTTATCAAAAACTTGCTAACTTTGCTTTATTAGTACCTATTTAACCCAATATTATGTTGTAATTTCCTCAAACCATTGAAATTATTAATTATTTTTGTCTCTGCCTAGTAACTAGAATAATTAATATCATATTATACAGTATTAATCTAATATTGTAATTCTATTAAATTTACTTTTTGCCATTTTTATTATTGTATAACATTTATTGTTAATGTTGGTAATAATTCTTTAAGAGCTTAAATTGATTATAAGAAGTTGTAAATATATTATTGTTAGGTTATTAAGAGGACGCTACACCCGCATGTGTTGTCTCCGTCTTACACACGTACGACATAGACAAAACGCGTTTAGGCAGTCTGAGTATAACTCGCTCAATTTTGGTTCTAGAGTAAAAATGCCTATTATGAAATTGAATTGTGATAATATTTCTAAGGGCAAGACGCTGCGGTTTTTCCATTATACCCAATATAACGTTCATTATATCGTTTAGAAATAGAAAAAATTTCACCATTTTTAAAATACCTTTGACTTAAAAAATTAAATTTTTTAAAAAAACCGCAGCGTCTTGCCCTTAGAAATATTATCACAATTCAATTTCATAATAAGCATTTTTACTCTAGAACCAAAATTGAGCGAGTTATACTCAGACTGCCTAAACGCGTTTTGTCTATGTCGTACGTGTGTATGACGGAGACAACACATGCGGGTGTAGCGTCCTCTTAATAATAATTTAAATTTATGAACTGTATTAACAAAAACTGCCTTTTGTTTATAAATATATTTATATTAAATTTATTAGCTTTTTAATTTTGGTTAGTGTAACATTTATACTTAAAACATAATTAAGTGTATACATCTGGAACAAGACTACTTTTATAAATCATTTCCCCAAACAACAACTTATGAGTAACCTTGTATTACATTTTCAAGTTGTTAACTTAATTAATCAAACCAGTTTTTATTAAAAATTATAAAAAAAAAAAAAACCAAAACTCTATGAAGCCTACAAATAGCTCTACAAAAGTAAAAAATGGTAATGTAATTATATAAACATTAGATGAAATTTTATTGTGTCTACGGTTTATTTTTTAGAGTTCACCATAAAACATTTTTAAAAAAGACTGATTTTGGGTATAATTCTCAATTTTTCCTAAATTTTTTTTTCTCGATGCTTTTGAAAATTACCAAGAATTTTTACTTTTGACTTCTTAAAGTACTGACCAGATTCACTTTCCTACCAGAAAAGGATCTAAAGTAGAAAATTGAAGCATTCTGAAATAATAATATAAGAAAAAAAAATATATAATTACCTATATAATTATATAATTTTATAAAAATAATAATATGTATTTATTTATTTTATTTTTAATTAATTTAATTTCATATATATATGAATACTATGCCCCACTGAGATGACTCGTGTGGGGGCCCATTTTTAAGTATTTCAAGTTCATATTTTGACAAAGTTTATTAAAATCTCGTAAGTTTGCAATTGTTTTGTAGTTAAAAACGTGTTGATTTTTATAGGTAAGTTTTTGAAAATTTAAAACAAAGTCTTTTATAAGTAGTTTATATTGTAACCAAAAAATCTAAAAAAATATATTGACAGTTTATTTTATAGATATTTTAAGTTTAAATTTGGATGGAATTAGATATTTAAATGGAGATAAATTATTATAATGATTTTGTTGTAATTTAAATATTATATCATTGGTGGGTGCTCAGGGCCGCATTTAGAATTGAACAAATAAAATTTTCCGCCCCCTTCTTTAATTTTTTTAATTTCTTTGATATACTAGCTTTGATTTGTTTTTGTAAATATATTATATGGTACATGGTCAAAACTTAATAATATTATTAATTTGACAAATCAGTTGTTGTCACTACAAAATTGTCATTAATTATAAATAGTATGTTTTTGTTGTATTGACAATAATATAATATAATATTGTTTTATTGATTTGATAATTATTTTGTTATTAAATTTTTACAATATCAATGATTATCAATTTGACAAAAAAAATTGTTGGACCTATATCTACAAGATTATTGTCAAACACACATATAATTTTATCATCATGAACATGGTTTTTTTTCGGTGTATCTACCCTTAGTTTTTGGTTGCATAGTTGAAATTCAAGTATTTAACCCTCAGTTAGGTGTTACTTAAATATTGTTTTTCCTCAAAACATGATACAAAAGTACATGCCTATTGTGGATTTTATATTTTTATCCCATCGCATCATAATCAAAGCGAATCAATTATTGTAACGTCATAAAATGGATATTAAAAAACATATTCTTATTTATTTTAGGTGTAAAACAATTTGTATACATTAGATACCTATATCTTAAGATAATATGAGATAATCAAGTATTCTGATGTTTACTACGTAAGTCACTGCGCGTCTGTTGGTTGTTTACTCGAATCCGTATAGCAGCCAACTTTTTATTAATGTTTTCCATCCACTGGCGGTGGTAGCCGGTCGCGAATGGTACTGGATCTGCGACCTCGGCTACGGACGAGTTAAATGGACTTTCCACCACTACCATCGCAGTTGGTTTCCACTTTTCCGGCACAACCCTAACAAACAGCCCAGTGTCGGCGAACGAGTTTTTCTCATAGTCTACCGTGACTGTTAATAAGAACGATGTTAATATTACAATTTACAGTATTCTGTTTTGTTTAGCTTATTATCTAATTTAAAATGTCGTGACTCGTGGAACGACCTCGTTGGAGTCTAAGTGTCTTAGGAGGACATTCAGTCCGAAATGTTGTGGACCAATATTACAGTACCTAAACCTATTAGAAATGTATACCTAATACGACAATGTTATTATTTATTTTATTACAATGGACCAACGCAAATAAAACGTATCGGCCACTACTTGTGATCCGTGTACAAGCGTACCTATAAGAACATATACCTATACGGCTTGATTATTGATAAACAGATAAATATGATACTCACGAAGTCACGTACCTATGAGATAAATGGTTAAGTAATAGAATATAATAGTTATCCAGTGTAAAATTTTAAAAAAATAGTATAGATTACCCTAATACTACCTCAGCAGTGGTGGCTCTACGGTTTGATTTTTTTTGGGGGTCTTGGGAATGAACATCACACATTCAAATGGTTCAAAATCAGTGACAAAATCATACAACCCACATTAGCCATTAATCTTAGGTATTAATTACTTTATTGTGACAATTATAAAAATAAATGTACATATAAATAGTTATTAACCTTAGAGCACCTATCAGACTAATTTTTTATATTTATTAAACTTACAAGACGTGTTTTAATTTTGAAAGTAATAAGACGTGTATATAATTACTATGGATTATCCAAAATCGCACATACACAATTTAAAAAGAAAAAAAATCTCAAAACAAGAACAACTACAAATTACAATTTAAATATTAAATCGAATTTTAGCACTTTTCCTAACGAGGTGGCTGAGTTGCACTTAAAGCACGTGGATTGCCAAATTGATATGCTGTGGCACATTGTCCATGATCTGACGTAATGCCTACCAGAAAGGCTGAGTTGTACTTACTGCAGCGAGTTACATCTAAAAGGACTTACAATTTTTTTAAGAGTATCGTCATTTTTTACGGGCTACGAAGTTCACAAGATCAGCTAGTACTAATATAATAAAACATTATATTCCATGATAATAATAATATAATAATATTATATTTAAATCAATTGTATAGTAAGTAGGTACCTTATATTTACCTGTTATTTATTTTTTTTTTTACAAATTGGTACCTATTATAATACAGGCACCTGGCACAGCACTACCTACTCAAATAGCTTATGAATTACGACACATACGGAAAAAAATGATATACCTTTCACGATATCACCAAGGAGCATAGGGACCAAGTTGGCGATTACGCTCGTCGACGGGTTCAGTCCGGGAATAGAATTTATCTCGATCAAATAAGGGATAAAGTTGTCTGTGATCAAGAAATCAGCTCCGAACAATTGAAAAGTTTTTTCGCGGTACAACGAAGAGTCCTTAGAAGCCTGCAACACGGCGTAAATACTCTCGCTCATTCCGGGAAATATCAATTCATCCCATACGTATTCTTGACCAATTTTTCTGAAACATGAAATCGTACGACTTCGGTTACACGGATTTACCAACACAATTTAAATATAGGTATTATAATAGGTACTTAAGTCATTTCATTATGTGCACGGACAGATGATTATTCATTATAATACAATACCTATGGGTTATTAATAATTAGGCTATAGAGACTCTAGCCGCAAGAGACTGCATGGCCTAAGTATGTATATTTATACACTTTACTAAAAAGTAAGTAGTTTTATGCACTATTAAAAATGTATCAAACAAAAATAAAAACTGAAATTGCATTCACTTATTTCTGTAGTTTCCTATTTATCATTAGTCATTAATAAAGCAGGATACACGCATAGAAATATCCGCGGTAATTTAACAACAAATCGGAGGGTCAATAATGATATGTTGAATTAAGTGTCTTTACAATTAAATTAACTTTTAATCGGTGGTAATTTTAAACATTAGCGGCGTAACAATAAACAGTATTTGGTATAATACATTGAATATTGATTTAAAACTAAGTTGGATTCAGTTTAATATTAAATTAACGTTAATCCAAACTAGGTTAATGAATTTTATAGAATTGCTGGTTATTTTCAACTTAACTCAACACTGGAGTTGTTTTGACACCCGAATTATTTAAATTTAATTACACGGAACGGTGTAAAAACCCAACATCGAGCGTCATTACAACCGCCGAGGAGCGTTGAGTAAACATTATTTCATAGTGAAATTCTATGAACACTAACCTCTCATTTCTATTGCGACTGTGGTGTGTTCATAAGTCAATACACGTGTCTGTTTTAAACAATTTTTTTATTGTAATATAATATATTGTAAATTCAAATTTGTTGTTAATTGCTAGTTACTACATAATATATAAAAATTAAAGGTGTATAATATTAGTTGTTAAGATGTATTATACAGATAATAGTTTCAATACAACGGACGTATATCTGAAGTTGTCAAAGTAAGTAGGTACCTACCTATTTGTTTTATTCAAAAATGTTGCATTGAAAAGCATAAAATGTTAGAATCATTTTAGGATTGTTTTATTAATGAAGATTATTTTAAAAGCACAGATAGTATTGAACCTACCTTTTTAGTACCAAACCTACAGGTTCGAAGTGCCTCATAAAGAAAATCCTCAGGATATAACTGATGTCAATGATCCAAGTAAATATTACTTAACCCTAAACCGTTCGAGTCCATATACATCGTCCAAGTCTTCACCTTCAACCTCGACACCAAATAATCAAAAGTATGGAAAATATAAACCAATGGAATGGGCTATTGAGGTATTTTAATAAAAATAACTGTTGTGTGATACAGAGCTTAATATTTTATAAAATAATTTTGTTTTCTAGACAATTTTAGAACTTTTACATACATCCAATGATGGTCGTTTCGTTTTAGCCGACTCAAAAACAAATAATGGCTCTTTATCCGATGATGGTCAAAATACCCTAACAAAACTACTTATTAATTTTCTATTCAAAGATAATAGCAAGTAAGTGATATATTTTCTTGATCTAACATAAATGGTGCACACTTGTTTTAAAAGTTTGTTTTACATATTTAAAATCTGATTTGATAGTTAGGTATGAAATATCATTCTTAATAAATCAACTCTTAAAATATTAAAAAATTTGGTTAGTTGTATGAATGTCATAACAGATTACAATAATATATTTTAAAACATGCAATATATGACATTCACCCCTGTGTGGCTTTGACACACGGTCAAAAAATAAACAAAGCTATAACATATCTATAGATATTAGATACGCATGTACCTACTAGTCGGGTGCTCTTTACGACCGACGTTCGAAAATGTTATTTGTGTGAGCGGTACTCTCATATAGTAATATATTTATTATTGTTATTGATTTATTATTATAGTATAATATTGCCTATATTTATTTGTATTATATTTTTATAACGAATATATTATAATATATTAATGAGTTAGGTATAGTGTTGTACATTATAATTTATATAGACCATCTCAGCTTAAAATCGTCATTCCTGAATCGTGTTTATAATATATATATATATATGTTTTTTTTGAAATATTTGAAAATAAATGAAATACCAATTCCAAAATGTAAGCAAAATATGCAAAAAATATGTCTAGTAGGTACTAATTACTATATGAATCTAATTTCTTTAGCACAAAGCTATATGTTTTGAATGATTACCACAAAGACCAAACCTTTTTTCATTTTTACGGTAACAAAAATTTAGTTGTTGGCGGAAACGATGCACACTCAATGACAGGAATAGTAAATGTTTGGAACTATGGAAGATTATTTTACGCACCCAAATATCAACAATTCATCTTTATTCTATTATTAAATGACCACAGAAAAATAAAAAAATGTTTTATTTTTCACTTAAACGGACAATTATAATTACAATAATTATTGTACGCATCAATATTTATTCTAATTTTCATACTGAAATAATATTTAACCACAGTGTATTTTTAAAATTATTTTAGTTGTTTTAATTTTTTTGGCTTTTTAGTTTTGATAACTTTAAGCCTCATTTATTACAATTCAAAATGTTGCTCGTCATTCTCACCATATTAATTTATATGGTGAGTTTCAATATTATATTTTAAGAATTAAAATCGGTATAAGCTGTACGGAGTACATAGGTACCTACTGTTCGAATTAGAATGAAAACGTTTTGAATAAAATTACTACGGTCTCTAGGCGCCTTAAAACTATTTTTTACGGTGTCTTACTGTCTTTCACTAGTTATACCTCAAATGATTTTGTAGTTGTCTGTAATCCCACATGCACTCTTCGGGTACTCGTGGATTTCTATATTTTCTATATTTCATTTGCAGTCTAACATTGCTGAGATGAATGGATTCGTGCTTGTTTTTCATGGAGAAACTGTTTGCACAAAAACGGACGTAACCTTCTCTGTAAAAAAAATGGTTATCTAAACATTCTTTATGATAACCGTTGCTTTGACTATTGATAATTGAATCGATCTATATTCTATATTATGATATATTTTGCAACTAACATATAGTCGTCACATGTCAAAACACCATTTCAACATAGAATACGTAATCAAACTTTGAATACTAACTTGTACATCCACACAACTACAGGATTCATATTAGTCACTAAAAACCATTGTCGCAAATCAATTTTACACGTATTAATCAAAAGAGGTCTCTCTAGAAATAAAAATGTTGGTTTGGTGTTATGCATCTATTTTGAAATTCAGACGGATTGTTCTTACCTATATATTTCTGTAGAATATAATTATTGTTTAATACACCGGCTTCAGTGATTTTGTGTTTTATCGTATGCAAGTCTCTAGACAACATAATGCCGTGACCAGAACAGTTTGAAGTAGGTTTTAAAATCCATGTGTTAGTTATCCCGTCAATATAGTGTTGGGGACAATAAGTTTTCACTTTTTCCAGTAAATATTTACATTTCGCATAAACATCTAGCTATAACATACCACTAATTAAATATTACAATAAGTCAATAATTACAACAACACCCGATATATATATCCAAAGTCACGATTCTCGCACTGGCAAATTGGCTACACATGTGGATATAGTGGATTGGATATAGATGATAGTGTATAAACCTGTGTATGCTTGGTTGTAATGATTTGCTTACAAAAATTATGGGGAAATGTTATTACCTATCTTGTTATCAGTTAGGTACATCATCATAAATAGGTAGTTTTTGGAAATAGCCATAGCCTTTATTACTAAAGCGATTTACCTAGCTATGTAATTATGTAAGTCAGTGTGGTGAAGTGAAGTGGCGCAACTAGACACTTGTTGCCTTGTTGGGCCCTAAAGTCAAATATAAAATGAGGCCTCTCCCCAATAATGTAAATAGTCTTGAACAGTCCGAGGTACATGGTACACCGCTTCCCCCCTCTCATAAAGTTAGGTCAATTTTCATCGTTAATAGGCTGATTAAGCTGGTCGTTTTTTTCGTCGTGTTTCTTGCATTTAGACCAATAAGCTAAAGAAAAAAATATATAATTCCAGGAGTCCAATTTTAATTTTGAATTACTTATTCTCTGTTCTAGGTTATGAAGGAAATGGGTTTCTTTTTTAGCAACACTAAAGTAAAAGTGAATTTCGAAAAAAAAGAAAATTAATTTTGAAAGATAACAATGATTAAATAATTAATACTTAATAATTAATAACATGTAAAGATACTTAAATATATTACCCAATAGCTACCATATAAAAGCCCAAAACCATACATGCCCCCTCCCAAAATGACGCCACTGCTGTAAACGCATTTTTTAGGGGTTGTGTTTAGCCAATTTTTTCGTTGTGGCTACAGCTTGTCATTTTGTGAGACTGTTAGTGTATATTGTGTATGTGTATTGTGTGAGTACCTAGTAATAGTCAATTATCATCCTATTGTGTGTACTGTGTAGGTACCGACAACAAATCAGAAACTCATGCACATAAACAAGTATTTTCAACAGTACCTACATCAAAATATTCAAAACTAAGTTATGAATGTAAAATACCTTTGCTCCTGATAAAAATGTAGGTATTTTTCTGGAGGAATCTAGTTTCAGGCGCGTATACAGAGGGAGGTTTTGGGAGTTTAACCCCCCCCCCCCCCGAATTTTCTTTTTGTGTACGCGCCTGCCTAGTTTGGTTTTTATAAAAGAATTTTAGTAATTTTGTTGTAGTTTGAATGTATTACTCGTAGATACTTGGAACTTTTATAACAGGACATAATTACATAATATATAATAACTAATGGCCAATGGGTATACCTACCTATTATTATATTTTCTAGACACAATGACATTTTCAAATGCAATGTTAAATAATCTTCTATCGAAATTACAGTTAAAATTACTTACTTATAACTAATAAAATAAATGACCTATAAGCAATAATATTCAATCGTATTCACTCAGAATCGTATTTCGTATACAATAATAATTCAAGATTCAACAATTATATTATTATAAAAATACAAAATAATGTTTACACAATTAAACAATTTTGATTTACCTACTTCTAATTCATATGTATACTCGTGATCAAATTTGGCATTGCTATCTACAATCAGTTTTGTGTAATGAATAATAAATTCGTTCCACACTTCTTCTTTTTGATTTTTAAATTTCCACAAATCCATTTTTGTACTACCAGTTATTTGTTTATTCAAAAATATGGATATACATCGTTTAACAAAATCAATCATTTTGAATGGTATCTGAGGTGTAAACAATTTTTCTATTTATTGTGTACATAAATCCATTAAGGTACTATTAAATTGAAACTTACATTGCCATTTGCATTGAAAATTTTTTTATTATTCTCAATCGCTTTTACAATAATCTTTAGTGTGCTTATTAAAGCTGTTGTAATATAATCTTCTACAAATGCATCCTTGTCTTCTTCAGATCGAATATAATGACATCTTGGAAACATCAAATTTGTCTCAGAATTATTGTAAGATTCCAAAGATTTTGCCAAACCATTCTGTATTTCAAAATATATATTTTAGCTTATTTGTAATTATCCAGCATACCTAGTATACAACTAGTTATGGACTATGTTATGTTGTTCAACTGTTCAACATACCTATATTACAAAGCTTATTAATTATCTACCTATGTATATTTAAAATAGTTGTGTCCAGTGCCGCAATTAGGAATCTTGGGGCCCAGGACAAAGTCAATGTATGGGGCCCTGAGGTCTAAGACTATGTATAAAATATTTTTTTATAGGTTACCTATACAAAAATGAATAATGATGGTGATTTTTTTTTATAAAGAATAAATATTTAATGCGAAGGCAAACCAGTTGGTGACCAATGACTATTTTCTTTTTTTAGATTCTGAGTGGAACGATGAATGTATTGATTTTACAATGACGTGTTTTTTTTAGATTCTGAGCGGAGCGATGAATGTATTGGTTTTACAATGATGTATGTTTTTATATTTTTATATTTTTATATTTTTATATTTTTATTTATATTTTTGTGTCTGTCATCACGTTTTAGGACAGTAAAAGTGCTTGGATTTTCTTCATCAGTAGCTTTTCTGATAGGAAAGTGAATCTAGTTGGTACTTTGGGGGGTCAAAAGTATAAATTTCCCAGTAGTTTTCACAAGCGCCGGGAAAAACAACATAAAAATTAAGGAAAAACGAGAATTTTTACGCAAAATTGGTTTTCCAAAAAATCGATTTTGGTTATTGGTGTAACTCTAAAACAAATGAACGTATATACATGAAATTTTCAGTGGTTGTTTATATTTGCATTTTCTATACACGATAACATTTTCATGTATTTTGATTTATTTTGAACTGTTTAGAGACATTTTCATTTTTCATTTTTTTTAGTTTTTTTTCTAAAAATATCAATAAAATTTTATTTATTGGTTGCGAAAGCTTGAAAATTTAATAGAAGGCTCCTAATATGTTGTTTCAAAGGCAGATGAAAAATATTAAAAATCCTTAGTCACAATTTTTTTTTATAAGCATTTAAAGTTCAAAAATTGACAAAATATGGAAAAATCACGAAAATTAGCAAATTATTTTGAGTTAAGAATTCGTAAAAATTTTTCTTTTTAAATCTAAGATTTGAAAATGAAACACAAGATTCCTTATAAGATTATCTACCTTTATAAATAAAAAAATCTCTACCGGACAGTCAAATTAAATTTTTATGAGCGTTTGAAATTCAAATTTTTACAACATTGGATTTTCACTCGATTTCTCATGTAGCGATTTCCTTATTTTGTTGTAATTCAAAAACGAATAACTTTTGACTCTTTTTGAGCCGTTTACGGACATTTTCAGTTTTCAATTTTTTTAGTTTTTTTTTTCTATAAATATTAATTAAGTTTTATCTGTTGGGCCAAAAAGTGTAAAAATTTAATACAAGGCTCCTGATATATTGTTACAATATCAGTTGAAAAATATTAAAAATACATAGGCACGATTTTTTTTTATAAGCATTTAAAGTTGGAATTTTGACAAAATTTATCAAAATCTCGAAAATTATCAATCGTTGGAATTAAAAAATTATAAAATGTTCAGTTTTTATAACTAAGAGTTGAAAATTTAAAACAAAGATTCTCTTAAATAATTCATACTGTAACCAAAAAATCTAAAAAATATATAAACACACTTATTTTTTACAGACATTTTAATTTCAAATTTAGACAAAATTTCATATTTAAACCAAGAATTACGATTTTAGTTATTTTGTTGTGATTGAATAATACTATTCGTGGGTACTTGAAACTTCTAAAGTGTACTATTATATATCTATGATAGTATCATGGTTTTTGTTGATGTATAACGCGTTATAAGTATCTAATGGATATTGTGATATGATTAATTTGGAATTTATTATAGGTACCTATTATAGGTCAATTTTTTGTTTAATACCATAGATATGTATATAATATGCCTTATACATAGACTGACATACCATCACCGCTCAGAATCGTTTTTCTTATACAATGATATTATATCATTGAATTCAAATTTAATACCATCCATTATACAGTGACCCACTTGTAACCTACTGTACAGCAGAGCGACACCCACTTGCCCACCTTTTTTTTTTTGTGTCTGTCATCACGTTTTAGGACAGTAAAAGTGCTTGGATTTTCTTCAACAGTAGCTTTTCTGATAGGAAAGTGAATCTAATTGGTACTTTGGGGAGTCAAAAGTAAAAAATTCCTAGTAGTTTTCAAAAGCGCAGTGAAAAACAAAAGAAAAATTAAGGAAAACTGGAATTTTTACGCAAAATTCAAGAAAATCGATTTAGGTTCTTGGTGTAACTTTAAAACAAATTACCGTAGATAAGTGAAATTTTCACTGGTTGTTTATATTTGCATTTTCTATACACGATAACATTTTCAAAATATTTTGATTTATTTTGAACTGTTTAGGGACATTTTCAGTTTCCAATTTTAATAGTTTTTTTTTATGAATATCAATAAAAATTTATTAGTTGATTAAAAAGCTTGAAAATTTAATAGAAGGCTCCTAGTATATTGTTTCAAAGGCAGATGAAAAATATTAAAAATCCTTAGTCACAATTTTTTTTTTTATAAGCATTTAAAGTTCAAAAATTGACAAAATATGGAAAAATCACGAAAATTAGCAAATTATTTTGAGTTAAGAATTCGTAAAAATTTTTCTTTTTAAATCTAAGATTTTAAAATGTAATACAAGATTACTTATAAGTTTGCCTACCTTTATCAATAAAAAATCTCTACCGGAAAGTCAAATTAAATTTTTATGAGCGTTTGAAATTCAAATTTTTACAATATTGAATATTCACTCGATTTCTTATGTAGGTAGCGATTTCCTTATTTTGTTGTAATTCAAAGACGAATAACTGTAGATACATAAACATTTCACTGAATGTTTATATTAGCCTTTCCTAAGCACCATAACATTTTGAAAATATTTTGACTTTTTTTGAGCTGTTTACGGATATTTTCAGTTTTCAATTTTTTTCTATAAATATCAATAAAGTTTTATCGGTTGGGCTAAAAAGTGTCAAATTTAATACAAGACTCCTGACATATTGTTACAATATCAGCTGAAAAATATTTAAAATACATAGGTAGAGTTTATTTTCATAGTCATTTGTTCAAATTTTTACGAAATTGCATAATAAAAAACCCGGGATACCTAACTATTTTAGTTATTTTGTTGTGATTGTTGTTATTATTCGTGGGTACTTGAAATTTCAAAAGTACACTATTATATATCTATGATAGCATAAATACGTTATAAATACCTAATGGATATTGTGATATGATAAATTTAGAATTTATTATAGGTACCTATAATAGGTCATTTTTTTTTAATACCACAGATAAGTATATAATATGCTTTATACCTAGACTGACATACCGTCTCCTCTCAGAATCGTTTTTCTTATACTATGATATTATATCATTGAATTCAAATTTAATACCATCCATTATACAGTGACCCACTTGTAACTTACTGTACCGCAGTCCGCAGATCACCTTTTTAGTCTTTAAATTACATAATATTTACATCTTATATTTTATAAAATTTACCTATTATCTATTCGTAACAATAGATAATGTTTAGTTTTGTATTTTTTTTAAAAAATCTTCATTATGTCTTTTAACAAAAATAGTACTGTAATGAGATATTTTTTGAATTTTATTAAAAATGATTTTTAATAATTTGTAACATTTAACAGCAATACAAAATTATTTGGCTTCCCTTAAAATGCAACCAATAAATTTTCCACATAGATCATCGATCATAAAATCCATTGTCTATGCCATCAACATTCATATCATACAAAGCCTAGACGGCTAGACTGATGTAAGTACTTTGTATAAAATAATAATTTTTACAAATAGTAGGATTAAAGTACTTAAAAAAACACTAAAAGGTTTGATTTGAGTATGGACACATATTTCATCGTGGATAACGGTAGTATAATTTTAAATTACCTATGTAAAATTGTAACTTAAATTTATTATATTAATAATTAAAATATATGCAATTAAAATTACCTATACATTAAATATATATAATTAGGTACCCACCATAAATTTGCCTTTGGAGTAGAGTGTAGGTTTGTTAATTCATTACAAATGAGATACTTACAATAAAAGCGTTTGAGTTTATTTTAAAAATAATATTTTATAAGACTTATTTAGATAATTTGTATTTATATGTATGTCACCTGTTTTATGAGTTCTAACTTCTAAGCGGTTGTAATTAGTTTAAACTTATTTATTTCCTATCATATTCCCCCGTTTTGTATTTATCTGTCACTGATACACTCAGTGTCGGTCTGGCGCATCCGGAGAATCGGCGATTCCGAGGGCCCTTGTATATATTTTATTATATGTATTGAAACCCTAGCCAAATGGGAAAGAAATAAAAAAAGTTTAGTGTACTCTTGATTAATTTCTTAATGGAATATTGTTCAATATGAACGGATATGGCATGTATAATGTATATAGGTGATTAGGATTTAGGACATTAGGTTAATAGGTAGGTACCTACTTTGGTACAAAACACGTGTCTTGTCATCTGACTGACAGAAGTCAATTCACTTAAAGTGGACCAATGAATCAACCTTTTTTTAGTGACGAAAATAAAATCCGATTTTTTATCTTTAAGAATATTCCACGATTGCACATTTTTCAAGCGTTCCACGGTGGCTTCATTTTGATCAATTGACGATATTATCGGAGGAGATTCCATCCAATTAACTATGTATGCTTGAAATATAAATTGTACATATACGACACAATATAAATTATTAGGATGAGGTATTCAATATTGTTCTTCGTATAGGTACGTGAATTTTATTAAAATATTTACGTGATGATTTTATATAGTACGAATAATTTATTGGTGGTTTATATGGATCTCGTTTTTCCACCCAACCGCGGTTCTTCAGCTCTAGAGAAATTTTTGGGAAATAACCTAATACCGAAAATATTTTTTGATCCTGCAAACAATCAAAATTATCTCAACGATGTATGTATATTGTATATTATTTAGGTACCTACGTTAATTATAAATTATAATTATAATTTATATTATTGAAATGCACATTATTTTATAATTTATAATATAATGTGTATTTTATAATATTAAATTTAGCAGTCATATTAAGCAGGTACAATTTCAATCAAATATATTTTAGATTCTGATTCGATTGAATTTCCCTACCAAGATGTGTGTTTTATTTATATTTATTTATTTTTTGTGTCTGTCTTAACCTTTAGAGCAGTAAAAATGCTTCAATATTCAATTTCAAAATCTTAGATATATGGCAGAAAAGTGAATATATTTGGATAGGGATCAAAAGTAAAAAAATTCTCTGTGGTTTTCAAAAGCGTAGAGAAAATAAAAAAAACAACAGGAAAAACGGTAATATTTACGAAAAACCAGTATTTGAAGTACTTAGTTGATTAAATTTTTTAGTGTAGCTAAAAAGAAAACCTAGATACTTCAAATTTTAATTTGTATAAAATATTCATATTCATATAAACATAATGTTCAATTTTTTATTAGTTTTTTCCAATAATTTTCGATAAATAATATTTTGCTCGGTGAATGAACTTAGTTGATATAATATTAGCTTAAAAATATTAAAGATACATAGGCATTTTTTTTATTATATACATTTAAAGTTCAAATTTGGACTAAAATCATCAAAATGTTCAAATTATTTTGTAGCTAAATTATTATAAAATGTTAAATTTTTTTTGCTAAGGTTGAGAAAATATAAAACAAGGTTTCTCATAAATACTTTATTCTGTAACCAAAAAATCTAAATAATATTATATAAACTCAGTTTTTTCATAGATACCTATTTGAAGTTAAAATTTGGATAAAATTAGATATTTAAACAAAGAATAACAATTTCAGTTATTTCGTTGTACCTAATATGAAAATATTATTCGTGGGTACTTGAAACTATTAAAGTACATACAACATACTTATACAGTTATACCTGTCCTGCCTATATTATTATATTTTATAATTTATACACACAAACACAATGCCATTTTCAAATGCAATGTTTTTGGAAAAAAATAATTCAACCTACTGTATTATTAATAGCAAAACAAATTACTTTAATATCAATTATATCATAAAAAAAACTTAGTATTAGTAATATAGGTTGACAATTGACAGGTTAGGTTTTACAGCTAGGTCTTCAGAATCGTTTTTCGTATACAATTATTTTATATCATTGTCCATTGAATTCAAATTTAATACATCCATTAAGCAGTGACCCACACAACACCCAGATAGATAGCCACTTACTAGCCTTTAAAAAAAAAATACTATCCTTCCTGTCTACTGTGTATTTTTATTAAAACGGTTATTTCTTTTATTAATACTTCAGTACCTTTACAGCTTGCAACGTTTGATTTGTGAAACTCGCCATAGATTCAATGCTTAATGTTGCGTTTAACGAATTGTCGTAATATAATAAATTATAGTTGCACTCTTTTATCAATGAAATATGAAGCTCTTGAATATAGTTTTTAAAATTAAGTGGGTATCTCGTGTTTATGCTGCTCTTTTTTGACAATTCTGTATTTTGGCATTCTTCTTTTAATTCCGGAATTCCATTAGAGTCGTCTTGTTTATAATTTGTGTTTGTGGTTAAACTTGGTTTTACTTTATTTATTAAGTCAGTATTTGAAATATAATTGTTTATGTTTTCAATAATTTCGACAGAATCGACTTTATTAGGCGTTTTAAGTGTATAGGATTTAGTTTGAAGTTTTTGGTTTACTAATTGTTTCTTATCGTTCCGAGGCGTCAATATCCTTCTTTTGCTGGTGTATTTATTAGAATTCATTATTTGTTTTTTTTTTTTTTGTTCGGACTGTGTTGATTAATAATTTGTGTTAATTTTTTGTAAATTTAGAAAATAGTTTAAAACGTGTTAAAAATATGTTCAGTTTTTAAATGAGTTTGCATTATTTTTTTTTTTTAATTTTTGTTTATAAATGGTTACTATTGATTTTAACAATAATTATTTTTTTTTTTTTTTTTTTTTTATTGTTACAGCATCAACATCATGGTTATTAGCTTACAATAATTAGATTATATAGTTATACATAGGGGGTTTTTACAATGATTATTAAAGAGAAAAGGGGGGAAAAGAATGATAATAAATATAAACAAAGATAGAAAAAAAAAAAAAAAGATAGAGTTAAATTAAGTTGTACATTTCAATTTTTTTTAAAAATGTGATAATTTTTTGTATGTCAGCATAGGGTCCTATGGCTTCATATAGATTGTCTGGTATTTCGCATTCTTTTCTGGCTTCCATGAATATTTGGCAGTGGATGAGGATGTGTTTGATTGTAAAGGAAGTGTTGCAAGAGCGGCATATTGGTGGTTCGGTCTTTTCCATTAGGTATCCATGAGTAACTCTCGTGTGACCAATTCTAAGTCGGTTCATAATGACATCTTCCTTTCGATTTGAAGAGTTGAGTTTTGGCCAAGGTTCGACTGACTGTTTGATTTCCCTTAATTTGTTTTCGGTAACTTGACGCCAATCTGAGTCCCATAATTGTATACAGTATTTGTCAACGTTCCTGATAATATCTACTGGCGACATAAGAGAAAGTTTTATGGAGTTGGGGTTACTTATAGCATTTCGGGCTGCTTTGTCTGCTTCTTCGTTTCCTTTGATATTGCAGTGACCCGGAGTCCATATAAAACGTATGTATTTATTCGATGAATTTACTATATTTTTTATCTTTATGACTAAGGGATTGATCTGAGAATTATATTTTATATTTGACAGAACACTGAGTGAGTCGGAACATATGTCGATTCTGTCATAGTTAGTATTAACAGCTGTTTGGACTCCTTTTAAAAGTGCTATGTATTCAGCTGTATAAATGCTGCTATGACTATTTAATTGGAATACTTGAGTGGAACTTTCATGTATAACAGCCAGACCTATGCCTGTGGACGTTTTAGATGCATCTGTATAGATTTGTGAATTATTATGGTTATCCGTATGAATTAGTTCATTAAATAAATTTCGATAGACTATTTCGGGTGTTTCTCTTTTTACATGGGCACTAAGACTGGTATCAATTTCGAAGTTGTGTACACTCCATGGAGGAGTGAGACAGGTTTCATATTGAAGGATTGTATCAGGGGAGATGTTGTTGTCGGACATTTCTTTGCAAAGTCTTGTACTTAGTGGTTTTCTGCGATTCGTGTTTAAATCATATACAGATGAAGATTGGTTTATGTTTAAATAATGGATAGTTGAATTATCAGGAGTCGACAAAATTCTGGTTATATATTTGAGTGATAGTCTTAGTCTGCGATATTTAAGTGGAGGCTCCCCAGTGATGGCTAATAAGCTGGAGATAGGGCTACTTCTGAAGGCTCCAGTTGCACATCTTATACCAGTGTTATGAATTGGGTCAAGAATTTTGGATATATTACAATTAGAGTTTCCATAGCAGATTGAGCCGTGATCAAGTTTTGATCTAACTAGTGATCTATATAAATTTAATAGAATGGAATACTCAGCACCCCACTCTAGATGACTAAGTGTTTTGATTACTCTTAGGTTTTTGTAGGCTGATTTTTTGGTTTTCAGAATGTGAGGTTTCCATGTTAATTTGGAGTCAAAGGTAAGGCCAAGAATAGTAATGTTTTCAGTAAAAGGTAGACAGATGGTATTCAAATAGATTTTGGGTTTGGTTATGTTCTTTTTGTTGGAAAAAAGGATACATTTTGTTTTGTGTGGAGAGAAAATAAAGCCTGAATTATGGCACCATTTTGACAGTTCATTGAGGCAGTTTTGTAGTACTCTAGTTATTGAAGGGATTGAATTTCCTCTAACGTAGATGTGTGTATCGTCAGCAAAGATAATTGATTTGATTGGTTTTGGTATGAAGTCAGGAAGATTGTTGATGGCGGTTTGAAATAAGAAAACACTGAGCGGAGATCCTTGAGGTACTCCATTTTCTAATACAAAGGTATTAGAGATGTAATCCCTGATTTTTAATTGAAAATTTCTTTGGCTTAGGAAGTTAGTTAAGTATCTTATCATATTACCGTGAATGTTCCAATTTTTTAACAGTTCGATCACTCTATAACGCCAAACAGTGTCGTAAGCTTTTTGTAAATCTAAGCTGATAAGAATCATTATTTGTTTATTAGCCAATGTTTCCAGTATTTCTGATTCTATTTTTACGTGGCAGTCGGTGGTGGAATGGTGCTTTCTGAATCCGTGTTGAAAGGGTGATAGAAGTTTATGTTTATTCGCAAACCAATATAATCTGTTGTATACTATTTTTTCTAATAGTTTGCTCATGCTGCACAGGACAGAAATTGGTCGGTAACCGGTTGGCTTAAATCTATCATTGTTTTTTTTGGGTATGGGGGTGATAATAGCATTTTTCCATTTGATTGGTAATATCCCTGAACGCCAGATCTGGTTGAATAGTTTAAGTAGTAGGAGGTTGCCACTTGGGGGTAAGTTTTGTAAAAAAATAAATGGGATTTTGTCCGAACCACAACTGTTGCTCTTTTTTCCTAGTAGACCTGTATTTAGTTCACATAATGTTATCGGTTCATTTAGAATGTCTCCTAAGCTTTGGTTCTCATATATGAAATAAGAATTATTAGTTTCTGTTTCTTGTTTATGTTTTAGGAAATCAGAATTTAAGTTGGCGTTGCTGCTATTTGAATAAAAGTGATGGCCAATTGATTGAGCTATTGTGTGGGGTTCGGTATGAGTTGTATTGTCTGTTATAATGGTTTTAATTTGTACCGATGGGATCCCTTTTATGATTTTGACTTTGTTCCAAATTCTTGTAGCTGATTCTTTTGAATTTAGTGTTGAAGTGAAATTTATCCATGATTTTTTTTTTTCATTTTTGATTAAAAATCTTACTTGTGCTTTGTTTTTTTTAAAATCAATAAAGTCCTGGATTTGTTTTGTGCGTTTATATTTGTTATACGATGTCTTCTTATTTCTTATAGCGTGTTTAATATCCTTATTCCACCAAGGGACCGGGGGTCGTTTTCCAGAGTAGCTATATTGTTCAAAGGTATTTGAGGCTGTATCATAAATTAGTTTACTAAATTGTTCAATGTTTTCATCAATAGTATTTTCATTAGGAAAAGATGAATTTCTTAGATTTTTTTCGATTTCCGTTTGGAAGATGTTCCAATCAGCATTGGATAATTTCCATTTAGGGTTACGAGTGTGTATTTCATAAGGGTTGGTATAACATAACGTTATTTTTATTGGAAAGTGATCACTACTAGAAAGCTCAGGAATGATGTCCCATTCTAAATTGGGTGATATTGTTGCGGAGGAGAAGGTTAGATCAATCGCGGAAAGGTTGCCATTACTAGAGTTAACTCTAGTTGCTTGGCCATTGTTGAGAATGTTGATGTTATTGGTATTAAGTATAGTTTCGATTTTGGTACCTCTATGGTCGGTGACATTACAGCCCCACAGAGTGTTGTGGCTATTGAAGTCACCAAGAATGATAAATGGGGTGGGTAGTTGATCAATAATATTTTGGATATCAGAAGCGTTGAAGTCTTGAGAGTTTGGTAAGTAAATATTGCAAATGGTTAAATTGCTTTTGGCTGTCATGTTTACAGCTATTACCTCAAGATGTGAGGATATGGTAATTTCTTCCGAAGGAAAAATATTGTTTATAAAAATGGCCACTCCACCGCTGGCTCTGCCTGCGTGATTTCTATTTTTAATATAACTAGAATAGTTATTTAAATGAATTGATTTGTGGTTGTTGAAATTTGTTTCTTGGATGCATAGTGCTGTTGGAGAGAATTTGTTGACTAATAGTTTAATTTCATCGATTTTTGAATAGAATCCATTAGGATTCCATTGAATGATGTGGAATTTGTTTAAGTTTATGTTCTGCATAATGATTAAAAATAAGGTTTTTTTTTTTTTTTTTTTTTTTTTTTTATACGTTGATTTTTGGTTGGTTTGGAATTATTCTGTGGAAACAGGATCTCCGGATACAGTTGAGTCTAATATTATTTGGTATAATTTTGAAATCCTGTTTTTAAAAGCTGTATTCTTGATTTTCGGGCGGATAGTGTCAATGATTACAATCATTTCCATGGCTGATAAGTTAAAGGGTTGTATGATACTCATAGGGTTGGGTACACCTATTGTGTTTTCGATGATAAATTTTAGTTGAGTAAAGTTTATTTTTAAATTTGGTATTGTTTCAAATGCGATTTTTGCTGGTTCAAGGGTTTGATCCAGCTTTAATATGATCTGTTCCAATGAATTTGATCTTTTTTGTTTTTTTAATTGTGGTTGGGGAGTTTTCGCGGAATCTAGTAGCTTGTCTGACAGAGTTACCTTCTTTGGTTGTTGAATTTGCGTGTTGATTTGAGATGAAGAGCTATTAATTTGGTTATTAACGTTTGATGGATTAATAGAGGGGGAGGTGCTGGAGGTGGATGAGGCTGGCCTTTTTGGTGTCTGTGATGGGGTTTGAGTGGGGGGAGGGTTTTTGGATGCTTGTTCGACAATGTTTTCGATGTTGGTTTTTATGTTTTTGTCCCCACTATTTGTACTTAGATCGATTAGAACATTATTATCTGTTTCCGTATGGTTGATGATAGGATTCGAGTTGTTGTGGAGGGTTGTGTGAAATTCGCTGTTTGAATTTGAGTCAATTAGCATACTATTATCTGCGTCTGTGTTATTGGAGACATGATTAGGGTTTTCGACGAAAATGGTTTGGGATTTATTTATAATTTCTTTTTTGCAATAATTAGAAGTGTGGCCGGTTTGTTTACAGAGATAACATATCACTGTATCATCTGATAGAAAAATGCGATAATCAGTTTGTTCGAAATTAATTAGAATTGAACTGGGCATTTTATTGATGTCGTCAGGATGTATATAAAGCTGACGACGAAAACTTCCTATGTGATTAAATTCATCATTAGCGAAACCTGCTTTCATAAATGTTATCGGTGAAACTATTTTAATTGATAAATTGTTGAATGCATTAGTAATTACGTCGTGCGGTATGACTGGTTGTACATTGGACACAATTATACGTTTGGCTTGGTTGATAAGACGGCGAAAGGCTATCTCCTTATTGTTTATAACAATGAACGGCTGCTTGGTGATAATCTGTTCTACGATATTTTTGTTTGCAAAATAGATACAAAATCGATTATTTGATATGCGTGAAGCAAATTTAATATTGTTTGGATCAGTAAGTTGACTAAATGCTCTTATGTATTCGATTTGGGGTAAGTCTTCGATGGTATTAAATATTACTGCTTGATCTTTTTTAGGAAATTGAACGTTGGCGGTTGTTTCTGCGAAAGTTTTTTGAGTATTGGATTTTTGAACTGAGGGTGTAGTGACATTGGAGGTTGAATTTAAGTTATCCATCGTGAGGAGATGGATGGGAGATGATGTTACTGAGGCTAGGGGGGGGCGAAATAAAGCAACATACCTTAGGCTTATCGATTGGAGCGTTCACGTAGGTATACTGCTATCGGAAGCTATAAATGCGATTAACGTAGACCGGGAACACACGTGTGTATCGGTCGGAGGTCGAACACGTACTGACAATAATTATTATTATTATTAATTACAAGGTTTTTAACGTTGTTTTTTTCTTATTTATCTATACATACGAATGTTTGGTTTTTTTATTAATGGGATTTTAGTACGGTTAGGTTAGGTTAGGATTTTGTATTAATTGCAAAATTGAATATTCTAAACTTTACTCGTTGAAGCCTTGAAATATATCTATTAACTATAGCCTATATGCTTCCAAAAAAATTCACAAAAATCGAGCTAAACTGCATTATTTCAATATATGTGTGCAATTTTCAATTTCCAATGGTGATCAGTGCTTATTACAATAGTCAATTACACTTCGATTACGCTTAAGTGCTTAATCTACTGATTTAACCGGCCGAATTCAGCGGTTTAAATATCAACTATTGTAATACGGGCCATTAGTTTTAGTTACAGCTACCATATAGGGGATTCGGGTTTTTATTTGTTGTTTCTATAAAATATACTATATTAGTATAAATAAATAATAATAGTACATAAATATGGTTCTCCAGAAAAAAAGTCATGGGGGATAAGACACCCAAATCCCCCCTCCCCTGTAATTACGCCACTGAAAAGGAGTTGATCAATCACAAAAACCTATTAAAAGCAAATCATTGCCATGTCAGCTAGTATTTAATATGTATTTATTTATAAAATAATATACCTAGGTAGGTTTAGTAGGTATACCTACTATAAACAACATTTTTAAAATAAAATGCTAAGTGTATTATAATTTACATAGATTTGTAATTTTTACTTTTTCAAAAATCCATAAATTGTTTTAATTGTGTCACCATTTTTATGGATCTAAATTAGGGTGTCGCCTCACAAAAAAGGGTGAGAAACACTGTACTATGGCCCCATGGCAAAAGATTGTCCTACCATTATCGACGTGTCTATCTCGCACGATAGTAGTCTACAATCTACATGAATAGAATTACCACAATAAAGACTTAAGTACCTACTAGGGCTAGGAGAGCTTACACCCCCCCCCCCCCAAGGTTGTCATAGCTCCCCCAAAAAAAATGTCAGGCAAAACTTATTAATAAATCAATTATTAAAATACAAAATTTGTTTTTTTCTGTAACATGTTTAATATTTCTTTAAATCAGAATTTTCACATATTATCATTATCATTTTATTTTGGCAAGGATCATGGGTCATGGGTTCAATTATTATAAATTATAATACATAGGTGTATTGCAAGGTTTATAGATAATAATTATTTATAAACCTTGGGTGTACCTATTGTAGGTATTATCTTCTTTTAGGTCTTAAGGCGGGTTCACACTACACCGTGTCGTGTGACACGGTTAGTACCTAGTAGTGTTGGAGGAAGGGGTTGGCGGTGGTGCGTTACCTGTATTAGCTGTTGCTTCTGCGTATGATTGGTTTGTTCGAGTGCTCGGATTTGGTGTTGATAGATGCGAGTTTGGCTGGTAATTGGGTTCGTCGTTTAGTTGGTTGATTGCGGTTTATGATGTTGGTTGTTATGTCTTGAGTTGAGTGGTAGGCGGCGACGTTGCTGCAGCTCCTTGTATATAGCGCAGCATTTGTAGTTGGCTGGATGTTCGCCATCACAAAGAGCACATTTAGTAGGTCGGGTGATTTGGTGCAAATTGTGCTAGGATGGGTCCCGCCGCATTTCACGCAGCGAGAAGAGCGTGAGCTATAGCTTTTTGTATGGCCGTAAGTCTGACAGTTTTGGCATTGAGGAATTTCACAACGTTTATGAGGTTCCTCAACTTTGATTTTAGTATTAAGTAGGGACGTTATATTAAATATTTCCTTACTAATAGATTCAGGAGCAAGGTCGACAAAGAATAAGGGCAGTGGAATTTTGGTTTTTTGATGTTTTATGCCTGTCACTTGCCTTACGGTAAATCCTATTTTTTCAAGTGCTGACGCTATTTCAGTAGAGTCGGTTGTATGGTGAATATTTTTTATCACTGCTCTGAATGATTTTTCAGATTAAAGCTGGAATGTATGGTAGGTATTCTGCTTTCTCATCTTTTAATAAGTGTTCTATAGTTATCGGGTGTGTTTGTTTGAAATTTTATATGTGTGGTGCAGTGCCGTAATTAGAGAGTCAAAGGCCCAGGTGCAAACAAAATGCATGGGCCCCTCTTTCTAGAGATACATAAAAAAATGTATTAATAAAAAAACTTGTAAAATAAACTACATAGGTAGATAAAATAAATAAGTTACAAAAAAAAATAATAATTTTAGTTTTCATGACAACAGTTTTCATTATAACACTAGAAATAAAAATAAAAATAATTATAACTATCATTATATTATAATAATATACCTATTACATATTCTATAATAGTATAATGTTTAATTATTAAAAAAACATTTTCTTCCGAGCTTTTGCATTTGCAAAATCAGCAATAACCTTTTTGATATTAATTTCATCAGTACGACCTCTTTCAGTACTTAATACTGATATATTAGAGACAACAGCTGGGATTGAAGAAAAAAAGTTATTGATTTTGGGTAGTTTTGACACCTTTTCTTGAATTTCTTTTCTTTTTTCTTTTTTGAAATCCACTCAAACATTTATCAGACATTTTTTATTATGGTAGCGTCTCCAGCAAGATTTAAGATAGTACTATCTTAAATCGTGTTTAGTACAAACAATTTGTTAGTGTGTGTGTTAGTAGCGGTATCGCGATATCACGTATAATAATCAACAAATCTATTTATGTTACTCTTGGCTTAGTAAATTTCCCAATATTTTGATTAAAAATTCCAAGTAACGGACCAGGCTATTAGTTTTTACATTGCCTTTTATGAAATTAAATACAAGATAATAATACAATTATTATGAATTAAATTTAAAAAAAAAATTTACATCTATCCGACCAAGGCCCCAAGGGCCCTTTGACCCTGCGGGCCCCAGTGCTGTGCACCGCCTGCACCTATGATTTTTACGGCACTGGTGTGGTGGTTGATTTGCAGATAAATGTATCCGGTCCAATTATTTCGGCAATTGCATTTCTAAGTTCAGCAAAATTGATTGTTCCTTTTACGTATATTGGAGGTGGTAGATCCATTTTACTTCTTGTTTGAGTAATTACGTGTTCAGATTCATTTTGATTATTAACAACATTATTGTCATTATTGTCAGTAATAATGGGATCGTTAGGGTCGGGCCACACTATCCGTTTTCACCGGTCCGTTGGTAACCGGTGAAAACGGATACGTTAGCTGATAAAAACGAAACACATTTATATGAATATAATTGACCACACTGTCCGGTGAGCAACGTTCCGTCGTCCGTCAGCCGGATCGCAATGCAACATGCTGCGTTGAAAACTGATACCGGATAACGTTTTATTTATTGAAACACGTTGTTTTTTATGACAGTGGACACATTATCCGTTTTTAACGCATCCCGCGCGAATCCTAGTTCCTAGGCGCCAGGCCACATTATATATATTTTCAAATTGTTTTTTAAGTTATTTAATGATGGATTCAGATAAACTAATACAAAAAACAACCAATGGAAATATTATAGGTAATAATTGTTTTCATATAATATAAAGGACACAAAATATGCGAAAAGAAAGAAAATTCAATAACTTTGAAACATGAATATGCTGAGATATATTATGTACACATTTGTTGTGTTTTAAAATGAAAAATAACAGTGGTTTTTACATATTTTCCGGAGTGAACACTAGTATTTGAATTTGATAACTAATGATTGTAGTACCTAATAGGTTAAATGCAAATTGTATTTTATTATACTATATCTTATATATTCTTACAGGTTATACTATGTCTATTACATGTAATACACTTTACAATTGTAATTTTAATACTTAATATAATATATTAACAAAAGGTTACTACCCTAGCTCACACCATAGTAAAATATTAAAAAGTCAATTGCTTCGGTTACAGACTTAATAATTGAAAAACATATTTTTGACTGCATATATGCATATATAATAAATCAATTATAGTTATATTATTATTTATTATAGTCTATTTTTCTTTTGACTTTATAGTACTATCCGTCTATTTATGATAAGTACTTTACTTAATTATAACTATAATAATAAGAAGTTAATTAATTTATTAAACATTGAATCAACACTCACAAACACTATAGTGTTTAAATACCTACACCATCAACTAAAACATTTGTAATATTTTCCTTGGTACCTTACTACCAGTGGCGGACAGGCAGGGCGGGTAAGTGGCCATACCCACCCACTACCCAGGCCCTCTAGAAATTGTATGTTTAAGCCTCGAGCTATATTTGTTATTTTTAATAATTTTTCAATTCCACACCGTAATCATTACCGCGAAAACGAAGAATACAATATTACAATAGGTACTATTTACAAAAATTAAACAACTGGATCAGTCAAACTGCAGCCGCGAAGGCTATGAAAGTTATTTTAGATTCATTTTTGGAATTTATTGTGTAACGAATATGTGTAATTTATTAATTTTTTAGAAGGTTCATCTACAGATAACCGGTTTGGTGAGAAAAATAATTTTGTTTTTTTCCCCTGTATGTTGACTGGGGTAACAGGTGAGTTTGGAAGACTACGTCTCAATTGCTTTTGTTGTTGCCATTCGGAGCTTGATAATGTAGTCATTATTGATTGTATGCAGTGGCGTATACATAACTTTTGTATGGGGGGGGATCAGTTGCAAACAAATTATTATGGAACGAAAATACCTAAACCTAGGTATGTGCTCATTTAAATACCTAATAAATGATAAAACATATATATATTCAATACATTTTATTTTAAATTCTACAAGTAATTATAGAACAAAATTTAATTTTCTTTTTTTTTTTTAGTCAATAATATTTATTATTTAAGCAATTTTTAGCTTTCAATGAAAAAATTACTGATAGCTATTAGCTAGTATGTTGTAGGTATATCCATGTTAGTTGATAATATTATACAAAATTGATAATGTTTTGGTATAAATGCGTAAAAACCATCGTGCAATAACCTTATATTATACCATAATAATATTTCTTTTTCTAATGTATAGGAAAATGTATTATTATATCGTCTCCACCGCGTTGATATCGGTGACGGTGGCGACGGCCCGTGGCTGGTCTGCCACATATTATTATTCTTATAATAATTTATTATACTTGTATATATAATATACATATTATCAAATATCACATAATACGATTATACGATTATATGTAAATTATTTTTAATTAATTGTTGAATATTGTGTTAAAATAAAAATTTACAAAAAATCCTTGCCATTTTTTTTCCTTGTAATTTCCTTACATTAATTCATTAAGAACACTATTTTATAAAATTTAAAAAAAGGCCTATGGGGGGGGATCTGACCCCCACATCCCCCCCCTTGTATACGCCCCTGATTGTATGGGTATTAGATTGCTTTACTATCTTAATTGACGGGACAGTTTTGGGTGGTTTATTTTTAGTTAGATTCTCAGGCATGGTGCGATTGTCTAATCTGTAGTCCAGAGATCACCGTAATGACGGTGCCCGAGGATGACAGATAGCAATATTTTGAGTATTGTAACTAATACTAACTAATTAGTTAATTAATTTTAATATTACTTTTGTTAGTATGTATTTTGAGTTGAGAGGAGATGGTTGCTGGCTAGCTTATTTTTTGATAAAAAAATTAAATGTTCATAGATGGCAAACCTAGCTTAAACTTTTCAAGTTTGTGGTATCAATGACTAAATAAGCTAGAAATATTAAATTGGTTTTATAAATTACCTATCTAAAATTATAGTGATTTAATTATTGATGGGTTGGTGGTCTCTTACTCTGACAATACCTGCTTGCTTTTTACCGATAAGACTTGGAACAGGGTTCATCACAAAGCGACTGTTGGATTAAATAATATGTAGGTACCGAATTCCATGTGACGGAAATCTGAACTTTAACGAAAATAAAACAATGTTTATGACCTTTTCAATTTACAAAAGTTTCCCAACACTTAATCATATTAAAATACATAGGTGTATCGATGGTACCTAAGAGGTGTACGTGTACCTACTGACTTAAATAGTTGTTTAACTATTAAGGAAGTTTCAAGTACGCGATATTTAGATATCATATTTGATAATAATTTACGTTGGAATCAACACAATATACATAATTTGGTAGGAAAGTTACATCAGTTAACTTATAAATTCTATATACTAAAAGATTTATTACCAAAACTTACAATGCCTGTAGTTTATTTTGCGTTATACCAATTCATATTTCAATATGGGTTAATAATAATTTGGGGAGGATCGGCAAATTGTTTTTTAAATCAACTACAAATAAACCAGAATAATACAGTTAGAATTTGCTTAAATAAATATTCTGTATCAGGTTCTACCTAGCATAGTTATAGAGAGTTGGGTGTACTACCTGTTAAACTTCTATATAAAGAATTCCCATTCTATTCACTTTTAAAAATTTCAGTAAAGGCCTCTAAAGATTTTGTAGACCAAAGGGAAAATAGACGGTTTAATATATCTATTGATTACCCTTGAAAATATTTTGATCAATCTTTTGTCAACTATCTAGGATATAAAATTGGTTGTTCTCTCAAATAATTTAAAAATAGTTTAATTTTAGTTTCTTTGCTGTGTTTAAATTGTCTATTATTTGTATATACTTGTTTCTTTTTTGTTGTTGTTAATTTTCTATATAGGTAATATGCATATCAATTTTAGTTAAAATTGTATTACTCTCTATTTCTAACACAAGCTATTAGCTTACAAGAGATAGATTAAAAAAAATAAATCAAAATTATCCAGTAAAAATAAAACCAAGGTGAAACCTTAATTTTTTTAGAATCTTATTTCAAAATTAATATTTATTTTCCCGTCTTAGATGTAAATATATAATTATAAATTATATGAAAACAAAATTAGTAGTGTTATTAGTATTAGTTAGTTTTATTAGTAAGTTTGCTGTGTAAATATAAAGTAATAGGTAGAATGCAGAAATGTAGAATGTTTTTATTTGTCCCTACTTATACCATAATTTCATGAAGCTTCATGTATTTAAATTTTACATGCTACAATAAAGATTTATCTTAGAAAATAATATTATGTTAAATTTTCCAAGGATTAAACATATCTAGTCCTTAAGTATATAGTATATTGGCATAAAATAAAATTTGCGCTCCCACCATAAAAATTGTACTATGTCTGTACATAGCTCCTTATAAAATATGATAACATTTTAAGTTATTTGTGGTTGAATATACTAATACACTTAAAAAAAAATTATGAAAATTAAAATTAAAAAACTTAAGTGTACATAACAGTCAGTAGCGTATCCAGGATTTTTTTTCGAGGGGGGGGCTGATCAACTTTTACAATTTTACACATTAAATACGTAGTAGCACAGATAGATAGCTGAAAAGAGTTATTACTTATAGTACATTTTTAAATATTTTAAATACAATTTAAGACTTAATGAACAACTATCATAGACCATTAAAATAATTTTTCAATTTTCTTAACATTTCGGGAGGGGCCGCAGCCCCACCAGCCCCTTCCTATGTGCTTAAAAAAAAATCCAATAAACACTTTCGAGGTAAAAAAACATTAAAAACAATTTGTTAAACATTGATTAGTTGTGTGTGTTTATTTGAAATATAATATCTGATGAACTTTGTGACATCATTCATTCATGTCTTCATATTTGACCAATAACAGAAAAATCCTAACATTTACTTATTAGTTATTAACTTAATTTTTTTCACAATAATTCATATACTGTAAATATTTTTTTTAAATTCTTGTTATTATGTCAATGTTATTATTATACAATCAATAAAATATAAAGCAATTTTTAAAAATTTAAAATGATTTTAATTATAATTTGAAAAGAATGAATAAATTAATAAAATATCAATAGTTTTACATTACATTTAAATATAACTGTTAAAATAGGTATAATATAGTAATAGATACATTATTTTATATTATTCCATTAATTTTGATACAATAATTTTATCTTTTATCTTTCATAAACAAAATAATTCTTGTTTGCTCAAAGTATAATTTAACAAGTAGCTATAACAACAGTAAAAACTAAAAATATACAACTATTTAAGATCTAGGTTCGTTTAGTTTAACAATCTTAATATTATCAGCACTTTTTATATGAGATATGTCTTGTGGAGTAAGAATTATGAATTGGTTTTTACGATTTTCAATAGCATTCATCAGCAGCTTAGTAGTGGCTATTCGATTAACATTATCCATGTATACATCATATTCATCAATGGAGTAAAATGGCAATTGCATGTTGCTCCATAATGCCAAAATCAAAGCAACTGTAGCAATTGTTCGTTCACCACCGGAAGCGCATGAAGTACTTATGTTATCAAACATTGAAATTACCATAGTTTTTTCATGTTTATCAATTTCAAGCTTACCCTTAATTTTGCGTAATATCAGAGCCAAGTCAAAAGCTTCAGTTACTTTCAACCGAAGACACTCAATGTAGCACTTAAGCGCTATTTCACTAAGATCAATAGCTTTCTTGTTGGATTTATAAATATCCTCAATTTGTTTATGTAAAGCACTGAGCAGTATATATTCTTCTTTTTTATTCTTATATTCATCTCTTAAAACTAGATGGTTTTCACTTATATTTTCCAACTCCATTTTTAATAAGTCATATTTATGATTGGTTTCTTCCATGTCTCTCCTTATATCTTCTTCATTGCGTGTTCCTTGTATTTTCTTCCCTAGTTGATCAGCTTGTATTATTTCTTTTTCTAGATTTTTTTTTCTTTTCCATTTTTTCTTGTAAATTACTTAATAATTGTTTGTATATGGTTGAATTATTAGTAATTTGCAACATTTCGGTTTTGTGTTCATTTATGTTATGTTGAAGGCTATCAATTTCTTGCAAAAATGCAGAACGATGAGTCTTTTCGATAAAATATTTTGCTTTTCGCATTTTCTCTTCTATTAATCTAATTTCGTTTTTCAACTTTGAAATTGGTTTCTCGGAATTATCTTTAAATTCTTTGGCTTCAGATATTTTTAAATCAACATCATTTATTGCTTCAGTAAGAGTAGCCATTCTGTCATCTGGTTCTTCCTCACATTTAGCTTCAAGTTTATTTATTTTTTTTGAGTATTCATCATATTTGGCCTTAAGCAATTTTGTTTCCGATTGCGCCTTGTTAAAGTGTTGTTGCTTTTCTACTTTTGACTGTTCAAAATTTTCAAATTCTCTATTTAGTTTATTAATTTTTAATTCTAACTCTTTTTTCTCGAGTTTTAAATTATTGATAGCAACCGAAACATTACCTTGCAAGAGAATTGGTTTACTAGCACTTTGTAGAGAGTATACTCTGTATGAAGGGCTAGGATAAACTTGTGTTCCATCTAAAGTTAAACTAAAGTTACAATTTCTTGGAACTATGGACACTTTTTCCATCATAGGCATAGCTTCTGCCGTGTCATCTACAAGCATTATTGTTTCAATATGATTGTTATCAATCAAACAATTAGCTACTACAGGACTAGTGAAATTTAACATACGAAACAAACTATTTTGAGTTTCTTTAGGAGTAATATTATGAACTTTGTCAAAAAATTTGCTAGTGATAATAGTTGGTTTTCTTGCATTACCTGTAATTAAACTATCCATTATCGATTGAAGTACTTTATTATCAGTAAAATTATCTACTAAAAATGTTCTTAAAGTTCCTCGACCTAAGAAGTTTTCGACTGAAAATATCCATTTTTCATTGTTCACTTTAATGTATTCCCCAATAGGACCTATTGGTTTTTTTATAAATTTATTTTGACTAAAGAAGATTTCAATAGTTTTAATTAGTTGGGGCATCCATTTACCATACAAATTGATCCTGTCTTCTTGTTGAGACATACTATTGATATTTCTATTAAGTTCACCTAATTTTCTTTGTAGAGGAGGAAGCTCCTTGTTCATTAAATTTCCAACTTTCTGCTTCAATTCATCAACTGTATTTCCTAGAGTTTGTTCATATTTCATATTTGTTTTCCATGCTGCCTCCACTTCAGAACAATTTTTCTTATAGCGTGCCAGTATTTCTTTATACTGTGCTAAAGAATTGGTATTGCCTTTTTGACGTTCAACTTCAATGTGTTTTTCTAAATCTTTTCTATCACTGATTAATAATTTTAAAGCAGAATCATATTTTTCAACAGATTTCTTTACTGAATCTAACTCATTGATTTTGTCCTGTAATTCTTTTTTTGTTTGCATGAAAACTATATGATTACGTGAGCGAGAATGTTCAATATTTGTCAATTCATTTCTTTTTAATCTCAACATTTGTGAATTTGTTTTTATATTCTGTTCCAAAATGTTTGTTTTATCTGTATTCTCAGACAGATTACCTTTAAGAGATTCAATTAGCTTAAAACACTGTTTATAAGTTCTTTCAAGTTGATGAACAGTATACCAAGCATACTCGTTTTCATATTGAAATTTACTATTTTTCAATTTTTCTAACTGTTTATATTTTTTTTCATTAGTCTCATATTCACTTAATTGTTTGAAACATTGTATCAAATCACTTTTAACAGTTTCAAGTTTTTCCGAGTAATTTGTTGCAACTGATTTTGTTTTTTCAATTTTTTCAGTAAATATATTGGCAGATATGGCTCTAAAGAAAAGATCATACTTCTCATTTGGATTTGCACTTTTGTGAAATGTTTTTACCATTACTTGATTCATGATACATATTGGATTATCCACTAATATATTAAAATGAAGTGTCATATTTTTTAATTCATTTTTAAAGCCTTTAACAACTTTATTATTTTCATTTAAAATTTTATAGTTAGTAGATGATTCAGTAATTTGTCTTACTATAGTAATTTGCTTGCCATACACTTCAGGCTTGTAAGGACCACAGTCAAAATTTCCTTCTCCACTATTTGCTATGGTTATTGATATAGTAGCTGATAGTTGTCCATATTTTATAAGTGACTTTAATGAACTAGCACGGTTAGTGATACTTGCTCTACCACCAAACCCTACAACAATACCAGTTTGGATAGCACTCTTTCCACTACCATTCAAACCCGATATAAAATTAATTCTAGGATTCAATGTTAAATAGAAATTTGCATGGCACATAAAATTTTCTAGAGTGATAGACTTAATGCTTCCATTATACCAATCTTCATTACTATGCCGTGAATTAATTTGACTGAACTCTAAAAATATTAACAAAAAATATATAAATTAAACTATGTAATTATTGATGAATATAAAAATATATAATAAAATTGAATATTACTTTGCAGTGATTTAGATTTTAAATCCATGTTTCAAATTAATTTTAATTTAATAATGTTGATTCAAATAAAACATAATATATCCTAATTCAATAATTTGTTGTATAATATCTGAAATATAATTAATTTATAATATTAGTTAGTAATAATTTCAATATAGCGGTGGTTCCTTACTTAAGATACGCTTTTTAAATTGTACAAAAGATTTCAACCCAAAAATTAAACAAATGTAGTAAGTGAAATTTTATTCCATATTATTTTAAATTCTATACACATTAAACATAGTTTTTCTATCATGGCGTAGCAATGGTTGATGATAACAATTAATTATGCGTTGTTAAGTACCAAAAGAAATTTGCAACTAAAATAACCATAGAGTTGGTTAATCCAGTAAAAAATAGTGAACTAAATATAAGTAATAACCAGGGCTCGTTACTGCATGCACTAAAAATTGTCAAAATATGCATTAAAATATGCACTAAAAAATTCGAAAATATGCATTTATATGCCCTAATATTTTTAAATTATGCACTCAAAATATGCATCATGTAAAAAAATCATGAGAAAATTTTAAATCTAAATAGGTATGTACCAGGACACTAGGTAGTCCCTCACTCACTGAATGAAAATAAATCAAAACACTATAATTTTGTAAACGGGAAAGTAAATAAGAACAAAGAAACTTTTCAAATATTTTTATGAAATAATAATTTGCACTAACGACTGTAAAAAATGACAATTTAATCATTTCCTTGTTGATTCCTCAAAAACGATTTTAACAACCGGCTAAATTAATCATGGTGATAAATTGTAAACAGTGTAGATATACATGAAGTGCTTTAATTGAACCTGCAATTTCACTATGGGTTCTGGCCTAAGGGGCCTCTCCCCTATATACGCCACTGATTTCAATACAGTGTTTAGTTTTTATTTTTAAATATTCTAAAAGAGTTATTTTGTTAATGAAACACGATAACAGATAAATTATTGTTGTGGTTATAGAGACGTGCGTAACAAAAAATAACTATTTCTAGATATTAAATATTTAAAAAAATGTAAAAAACCATAGTAATAACTATAAATTATAATCCTATATTAAAATTCTGCTTTCACTAGTTAAGCTATATTCAGTACAAAAACATTAGTAAAATACTTAACCAACAACTAATGTATTAACAATTAAAAAAAAAATAGGTTTTAAAGGTAGGTATCTAAATTAATGTGTTAATTGTGATAATCGTGTACAGATTTGAAAGTAACTCTCAATTAAAACTAATATTTGTCTGTGTTATTTGCTTCATTATGATTTTATATTTAATTTACATGACATGATATAATATATACAGTTAAACAACAAGAGAGTGAAGTTCTGGCCGTGTAAACTACTTCTATAACAGAACACAAAGCCACTCACGAGATGGAGACTTCTCTATTGGTAAATATAAAATTAATATACTACTCTCACTTAAAGTAACTTTTACAAGATTTTTTAATATCTGATTCAAGTTTTATAAAATTTAATTTTAAACAATTTAACTACCTATAGTTGTAAAAACATTATACTTTTCACTTTTGCAAATTAGTTGATAATGTTCTACACCCATTTGTTATAACCAGATAACCAGATTTTTTATGTCTAGCAGTCAATATAGTGAATCACATTATGTGAAATTTGAACTGTGGTTGTAATAAATATGTTTATGATTAAGATAAGATGTTGGATGGTAGTGAAAATACACAAACCGTTGATTCTGATTTTAATGACAAAATGGACAACGATAATTAAAATACAAATTTAGTTAATTAACTTGATTTATTAAAATTATGTCATACAACTAGATCAAGAGAAGTTTATCTGACTCTTTATACGGCACTTCATATGACAACCACATTGCCTGTTACAAGTGAATCGCCTGAATGCACATTTTCAAAACTAAATATTACAAAAAATCGAATACGTAGCACTATCGCACAAGGCAGACTTAAAAACTTAATGTTGATAACATGTGAAAATTTTCCAATAAATAACTCTAATGTCATTCACAAGTTTGAAAGTCTATCATCATTCTTATCTTCTAAATTATTATGAAATCTGTATTAAATGTTTTTTTTATATTTATATTTTATATACATTTATATTATACAGGTTGATTCACTAAGCGTACAACGTCATTATCTCAAAAAGTATTAATGTTTTTGAAAATATTTTCTTACATAGTTTCGAGTTATTAAAAAACAACGTTTTTATTAAAAAATTATATTTTTAAATATTTTTTATCCTTATAATTTTTTAAGTTTTTTACTTTTTTTAATGACAGCATAGTTTTAATTTCATTTTCCAAAGCAGAATATTTTTCTAAGTATTTTGATACAAAGAAATCGAATTTAGGACGATTAGTTTATGAGTTATAAGTATTTAAAGTTTAGACAAGCGGAGTAGTGGTCAAATATTTTTTGGGGTAACCCCATACCACTCCACTCCGCCCATCAAAACTTTAAATCCTTATAAGTTATAACACATAAACTACTCGCCATAAATTCAATTTTTATGTATCAAAATACTTAGAAAAATTTCCTTCTTTGGAATATGAAATTAAAACTCTATGCTGTCATTCAAAAAAGTAAAATACTTAAAAAAATTAAAAGGATAAAAAATATTAAAAAATATAATTTTTTAATAAAAACGTTGTTTATTTAACAACTCGAAACTATGTAAGAAAATATTTCCAAAAACATTAATACTTTTTGAGATAATGAGTGTTGTACGCTTAATGAATCACCCTGTATACGTTTTGTACATTATTAAGGAAAATAAAAAAATTGTTATATCATTTTTATTAATGTGCAAAGAACTGCCCAAAAACAGTTTTCAAAAAATGTTAAGAAATTCATTTAAACATTAGTTAATAAATATTAAAAAATAAAAAACTATCATGAAAAAAAAAAATGTAATTAATATTTGGAAAATTTTTTCTATTTAAAATGGTATATTTGTTTATAGATAATATAATTTTAAAAACAATTTTTTTTTGGGGGGGGGGGTATTTGAAGAGGTGGTAAATTGGAAGGGGAGGGTGGGTGAATATAATTATTTGGACTGGCAATTTCAATTTCATTTGGCGCCACTGCATGAAAGCATACCGATTAAAAATATTATACATTAATGTTGTTGAGCCAAAAAGACTTTTTTTCTACAATAATTAAAATTTCATATTCTAAGATATGGTAAACGACAATATTGCTATCTACTTAGTAGAAAGACATAGTACAAACACATCAGCTATAAAGGGTATGTGAATGTTTTTCGCAAATTCAATGTGTACACTCGTAGTCCCCATTTAAAATCCAAAAATTATAACAGTGATTTCAGTGTTTCACCAATAAACATGGAATAAGTCATAAGAAAAAAGTAAATACCTTATACGTTTGTCCTAAAAAAATTAATGATTTCCAATACCTTTTACTTTTGTCCTAAAAAAATTAATGATTTCCAAATACCTAGTGAGTAATCACTGTAAAAATTATCATTCTGTACTCGAGTATGTACAATGTTTATTAATTATTACTAACAACTAACCCAGGGGCGCCCGCAAAGAGGAGCCAGTGGGTGCCATTGCACCCACTGGGATTTTTTTAATGAACAAAAAATCGGTTTATAATAATGTAAAAATGTGATTACCTAGGTATGTACAACATAAATTTAATTTTGCACCCACTGAGCTGATTTTCGGCGGGCGCCCCTGAAATAAGCCGGTAACTAATATAGATACTTACATTAATACAGCATAAACACAAAAAACACAGGACCCGTCGTCTATAATTGTCTGAGGTCTACTATAGAAACATAGAATAATTATCATCAGACAAAGGCACAAAGCATACTGAATACTGATTAGTGAAAGGTAGGTACTATTGATTATAAATAGGTACATTAGTTTCTTATGGGCGACGACAGCGCTTTATAGGGGCCACATCCATTTTTCGTCAATATTTCGCGTCGCGTAAATACGGGCCGGTGAGAGATTAATAATTAATAAATGAATAGTATTAATTATCATGAACTAAGAAAATATGGACTGGTCACGACACGGTAGGCGGGTAGTAGAGGTAGTAAAGTCAGTAATCGTTATGGTACCGGAATCATGTTTCGGTGCCTAGCGGTGTTCATCGAAAACTCTAGAACTGTTATAAAATCAATAGGCGTGTTTTTGCGGTGTAACCGGCGCTAACCGCTAGTAAACTGTTTACTGATATCGTTTTCGCGATTACGGTTACTGTAACCAGGTAACTAATTTCGTGAACGTGTTTAGTGAATTTTCGATTTCGACTTGGTAAGAGGGTTTACTGAGATTCGGTTACTAAAAAGTTTATGATAAAAACGTGATAATTTGTATTTTGTATGCCGGTATTTCTATGATAAGTTTTATCAAATATTTCAGTAAACAGATCAAACGTTTAATCGTTTTGGCGTTCCAGTAAACGTTTTCTAACCGTATTCTATAACCATAAACTTATTTACTAAACAGTTTACTCCGCCAAAACACGCCTAAAATATTAATAACAAAATATAATACCTAGCGAATGCCTACCGCCCGCCAGTTCCACCAACCATGGCAAACCGACAACTGAATGCTTGCCACAAGGATATCAATTCAGGAGTCCTTTGGGGGATAGCTGTAGAACTCCTAGGCAGTCCTTCGTCGGATAGCCGTTAGGACTCCTACAAATGATGCTTAAAGGAATCCTTTAAAAGAAGCATATAATAGCAATATAAAAATTATAATTTGTGTATTGTGCATTTGTGCTACAACGTACAATACTACCTATACTAAATACCTACTTAATGATGCTTCTTATTTATCGACTCTGTAATGCACTGTAATGTATTAACATTAAATTAATATTAAATATTTTTAGTTTGAAAAACAATTAAAAATGTATATTTGTCACGACTATCATTTTTTTAATTTTATAATAAATATAAGCAATTTTGAATTTATTCTAATTTTTTTTTAGTCTCTCTTTTGAGTGACGTAAGAAGCTTGTTATTTGTTTATTTATTGCATCAGGGGTAGTGGATGGAAACTTTTTTTGAACAGTATCTGTAAAATATAATAATGTGTATAAATATTTTATGTTAACAAATATCAAGATGAGTACAACCATAGCATACAATCACATCCTCATGAATATAGTCATGATTAAGGCTTAAATTATAAGGTATATTATTGGTGGTATAAAACCTAATAAGATTCTGCTCATTCTAGTAACCGGTAGGCATGATATATTTATAAAGAAATGCACAACCCATCATTTAAAAAATGTTGGCCTAAAAATGATGGTCGTTATATAAATGCCGACTAAAGTTTAAATATTATAACCAACATTACTTGCCTCAAAATACATTGATACAGATATAGTTTCACAAAGCCAATTTTCTTTTTATCAGTGTTATTTCTTTTTTTTCCAGTGAAATTAATTTCACAGCCCAACTCATCCGTTATAGTGTGTTCTAAAATTCTCCTCAATAGTACTGTGTAATCTTTCCCGCCGTAATTTTTATATTGAGTACACTGTACATAAAATAAAAACCATGTTATACAATATTATTAAAAACGATCAAACTTTTATAATATTGACATAAGAGCTTGCAATTAAACTTATAATTAAAATCACTTAGTCTTACTAAGTTTCAAACAAATGTTCTATTTTTCAACTCATTTTCTAATTCTTTTAATTGGTTTTCATTAGCAGTTGGTAATAACTTTTTACACTTTGAAGAAAAAGTTGAGTCATCTTCTTGGTGGTTTGTCATTGTTGCTTTGCTCTCGAGAAGTTCATCAAGTTTGCTAATTATGTTAGCTTGGCCCCTCAAAAGTGCTTGAAAATATTCTGAAGAGTGAAAATAAAAGCACAATTAATATTTATTAAAACAATATAATAATAATATAATATTATTATATTAATTATATTAAAATAATATAATTAACTATAAATTTAAAAAAAATACTAATGTTAGATGTACATACTAGTGGTTTGATCAATGTTTTTCGTTGAAGTTCCTTCTGTCTTATGGTGGTTTTGAACAATTTGTGATTCATGTTCTAAATTATAAAGACTATAATACATTTGGGTTATTAAAATAAAATTAAAAAGTTCTATAATTTTACCAGTTTCTCCACCACTGAGAATGTTACATTGAGTTGATGAAGGAAGTTTTTTAAATACTGGTGATTGATTAAACATTTCAGGACTTACACCTAATATTGACAATAAAGTAATAGTATTAAAATATAATGTAACAATTTCATATTTTAAAATTAGTTATTGTAATTTACTATGTTGGTCATCATTATCCTCCTTGTCTGAAACTACATCATTTTTATAAGGACTAACAATGTAATTACTAATTCTTGGTCCTAGAACAAAACATTAGAATATCAATTATCACTACCAGGTATATTTTTCTAAATCATAGGAAAAAAAGTATTCATAAATATGAATTTACCAAAGTTGTTATCATTTATTGCATGAAAATAATTTGGAGATCTTGATGAGTGTCTCCCATGAGTTAGAGGAGAATATTGGGCGAGAATAAGACCTGAATATGAAATAAAATAATAAAATAAATTTTTAAAGAATTGATGTGTTAAATGTGTTACCAAGGTCCAAGACTACATCAGCATCTTTTGGTAATCCAGTGGGAGATTTAGCTTTTTGATTAAAAATCAGTTGTGTACCTAGAATAATATAATGCAGAAATTACAATCAATACCTATATTTTAGGAAAACTTCCAAGTTATTACAATGTCTTTTATTATTTTCAATTAAGAATTTAGTTTGTGATTCATATTTTTGAAATTCAGAAGTTTATTTAATGAAAATAAAATCTGAACTTATTATAATTTACAAAAACAATTATTTTATCTAAATCTCATCCAATATTTGAATTTACCGAAACAATCAACTTTTTTCTTAAATACCTAATTTCTTTTTTGATTTCACTTCTGTAGAGCAACTCTGATCAAAAGAAGATACTGAAAAAATAGTTATTTAATTAAAATGTAAATTAAACTGTATAATAATAATAGTAAATCAAACAAAATTATGTATACTTTACAAATAATTGTAGTCTAAAAGTTTAAAAAAAAACTTGCCTTCATTAGAAGTTACTTCATGAACAGTTTTCTTTTATGATCTAGGTAATAAAAATTATTATAATATATTATATAACTAGTAAACAACACTAAATAAAACATACTTAATCATTTATAAAAAGCTATTCAATCTAATAAAATACCTGAATTCTGTGGTTTCGGTTTTTCATGGCATATAGGATATGGTGGTATATTTGTAGGAGATGACAATAATTGTTTTATTTTTGGCCTTTTTACTATAAATTAAAATATTATTAAAAAAAAAAAAAGTAGGTAGGTACCTACCTATTTTTAAATGATGGTGAACATAAACATTTAACAAAATTGAATAATCATTCACAACTGCTCAAATGTCTTGACAAATATAGTACATACCTGGCCCACACAGCAAAATTATATTTTCAAAATATTGTGGACATATTGTCAATACAAATTAAAATATTTGATTTAAACTGTCAAAATATTTTAAAATATTGTCAAAAAATTTTAGAAACATTTTTTGGCAGGAGATCAAACATTACTACAATATTGTAGCTATATATTATCACAATATTGTAGCTCATTATTTTCATAATATTTTTGAGATATATTTTCACAAAATTTTTGCTATATATTTTCATAATATTGTTGAGATATATTTTCACAAAATGTTTGCTATATATTTTCATAATATTGTTGAGATATATTTTCACAAAATGTTTGCTATATATTTTCATAATATTGTTGACATATATTTTCACAACATTTTAGCCATATATTTTCACACTATTTTACCTATATATTTTCACAATATTGTAACTCAATATTTGATTTATGCAATTTCAAAATATTTAGTATCAAATATATCGTAAGTTATCAAACTCCTATAATATTAGGTTTATAACAGACAATTTATAGTACTACTATAAATATAAATTAACCAATAATAAAATATTATAAACTGGTTGTGTAATATATTGTATTTTATTTGTTTTTAACAATTTTGTTTAATTTATGTTTTTGGTCTTGAACATTTTAAATTTACTATCCATTATTGAGATATAACAATAAATATGAAAATTAAAAAACCATACTTTAAGTGAATTTAAACAAAATCTTTAATATATTCTGATAAATATATATTAATTTGAATATAAATAATGAAAATAAATTACTTCATATTATAATGAAATAATAAAAATATTGCAGTAAGTATAAATAATATTTTAACAAAATCTTATATGATAATAACAAATATGTGTTCAAGTATAAATGCATACTGCAGTTTAAAATAAAAAAAAAATGTATCACATAATAATAATTAATAATAAACTATACTGCATAAGGGAATATATGTTTAAACAAATACTGCTTAAATATGTTCAAGTATTATATATATAGTATTAATATACATACATTTGAATAAATTTAAATTTAAATGAAAATAAATTACCTCATATTATAATGAAATAATAAAAATACTGCAGTTAGTATAAATAATATTTTAACAAAATCTTATATGCTAATATAGAAATATATATCAAGTAATATTAACAATTGATCAATTATCATCATCATGATTAGTTTGCAGAGATTTTTCAGCCATTTTTTTTATTCTTGGTGTTGCTTGGGCCATCCAGTTCTTAATGGGTTTTTCAATATCAATGTTGGCCGTATCTTTAAACTTTTTCATTTTACGAACAATATCTGTAAAGTAATTATATTATATTATTATATTAATATATAATGTATTTCAATACAACTACTGTTAAACTTTTATTACCTAAATAATTTATACTCAGTATAGTTATTAAATTAGTTTATAATAATATAATATAAAAGTTTTGAAACACAGGATATTTGAAAACATGTTATTTAATTTTATACCTGAACTTGTATATGATTATAAAATATTATAATATAGTATTATTTATAATAAATAATACCTACATAATTATTGTTCGAAATATTCAAACCAAATTTGGGTTTAAATTACAAAAATAAAAATGTATTAATTCTAGCTGTTATGATACATAACCTTTTATACATAAAAGGTTTTAAGACTGAAGGGAGTGAATAATTAGTGTGCTTATAAAGTAATAATTTCCGTATAGAATGTCAAACAAAAAATTAGATCACACCTCAAATTCAAATTGAATAGTTTTTATTTTTAAGGTACTTGAGTTTATATATTATGGCACATTGCATAAAAAAATTACAACCAATAGCAATGAGAATAATAAATGACTATATGATACACTGATGTGTAAGATCTAGTGCTAAATAATATATCTAACTAAAATACTATAAATTTCTAAAATATCACTTTGTATATTATAATGATATATCAAATAATTGTTACCATATATGATGGAACAACACTGCAATGTTGAAAATTGATGTTTGCCCTTAAATCCGATAAAAGAATATTTTGAAAGAAATTGGTCAGTGAACAGACGCTGCATTATTTTCCGTATTGTTTCTGGCAATGTATTTCCCACAAAACGAGATAGTAATATAATCTGAAAAGTAATATTTTTATCACCTATATGTTATAAATTAAGAAGTATATACATTAATTTAATAAGTATAATAGTACCGTACATTCTTTCAGAAGCCCTCCCCCCCAGACAACATTAAAAATACAATGACCTTTATAATTATAAAACTAAATAATAATAAATATGATACATTTACTTGAGTACTAATTAATATATAATAAAGGGATATTAATTATACACTATATTTACTTTCTGTGGAAAATAAGTTGTAAAGCATAATACAAATTATGTTATAAATCATTAATGAATTATATAGGCCAATATAGTGTTGAATTGTTAACGCATTCATTAAAAAAAAGTATATAGTATAAAAAGGGTAGTTGCTCGAAAGCCTGGAACATACCTACCTACATAAATATTGTTTAGGTATAATAATATATAGAGTAAATTATAAACTATACGCACCACTAACAATAATGGCAATAACAATAATAATATATTATACTCAACATTCATACCACTGCATTTCTGTATGGTTTATCATTAATCAGCTTTTCTTCCATATTGTTTAGATCTTCATCGTTGTCAATAACTCCTAAATCCACATCATCATAATCATTATAGACCATGGCTGACCCTTTTGATTCTTGAGAATCTAACTTGGCTAAAATTTTTTCCAACAATGATTCTTGGGCATCAAATCGTTTGTGAAAATGTTCTGCATCATATTTTAGGTTGGCCAAAGACCGCCTAACACATTTTCTGAATGCTGGGGAAAAAATTAACAAAAAAATTTTTTTAAACCTGAAATGTTTAGGTATATTTATAATTATTAATATATAATAAAAATACCTTGATCACTTTCATCTGCAGATTTATTAGCACTTGACGGTGAAATTATTGGTTGGACTGTGTAATCAATGTTTTTATTTAACTGATCAGAACTAGAAGTGTGATGTGTTTTTTTTTTCTTACTTCCTGAACCATAAGAGACAGCAGTTTGCGATGTTGATGGTTCTTGATGGTCAATGTTATACAGCCCATTTTCTGGAGACGTGTCATAATAACTATTATCTTTAAATGATTGACTAAAAGGAACAGTACTTTCTTTAGTATTTGTCTTGTATAATTTATCCACATCGGAATCATAATCAGTTGATCCTAGAGTTATTTATAAAAACATAATAAATGTAAAGTATAGTTTTGTATAGTTATTAATGCAAAAAAGATGAGTAGGTACTTCCTTAAAAATATTTGTTTGTGAATAATGAGCCTGATTATTTTCTTTTACATAAAGATAAATATATAGTCATATAGTTTAATATAAAAGGGCATCATTTTAATATTATCCCTTTTTAAAAATGTGATTCCACCAAAGGCGACAAAAAATAAAATATATTGTTTTTCAATTTAGAAATAATATATATGTAGAATAAATAAAGTTAACAATTAATATAAAAAGTGAAAGTTGAAGACTATAATAAAACATTTCATTCGGTTACCTACTTGATAAAGTTGATTTTTTCTACTAAATGTTTTAATTTACTAAAATTCATACAAACTTATTTATTTACATCAGTTTGACATTTTTATACTAACCATTTGTAACAAAATCCATATTAATATGGACTTTTTACAAATGTTGACTCTATTTATAGAATTCTGATACAAGTACATCTCAAAGTTTATAAGGATAGTAAAAAATGCCCAAAATCAGATTATCTAAGGAACATAACTTATATCATTTAATTTTTAGGTAGGTATGTAATTAAAAATACATACCTTCATTATCATCAGTTGTCACAGATGCATCAAAAACAGGAATTTTTGGTAGATGAGATTTTTCTTTAAACTTTTTTGTGATTGGTGGAGACGTTTGTTTTATTTTTCTGAGTTTTCTAGTGATTTTATCATCATCATTTGAAGACAGTTCATCGGTTTTTTGTGCTTTAATGGCTTTAGCTTCTGCTTCAACGTAACTAACTTCAAATTTAAAACAAATTTATGATTTCAATTATGTATATCAATGTAGTAATTTTAATAACGTAGATAAAGTCTCACTTATAGTACTTACCAATATTTTCTAGCAATGGACGTGCTTTATAACTATTAAAAGTAACTTCATCAGGCTTTGAACGACGTTTTATCATGTTTTTTGTATCTGTTCTAAGATTTTTCTTAGGCCATTGGCATATACCATTTGAATACCAAAAGTTAGGTACAACATTAACTGTGTTGTCAGTTTCAAACAGCACAACCGTCCACATATTGCAATAATAACTTCTGTACACAAAATGTTAGGATAAGAAAACATTATCTATAAATAAGTATTAATTTTAAATAATTTATTTGTAACATTATGAAATAACAACTATAATATACTCTAAACATATTTTAATAGTTATGATTTGTAAAATAGATTTACAGAAAAGTCAGTAAAATTAATAAACAAATATTATAGGTATACATTATAACCAATATTATAACTATTTTTTAACTAACATATAATAAAATACATATTTTAAATTAAATTGCTTTATCTTATATAATATGCAATTATAGGTAACCACTAACCAGTTATTTTAAATTTATAGTTACTTTTTTATTGATTACAAAATAATAATACCTAATAGTCGTAAATAGTTTAATTAATCAGCTAATACAAAATTTACAAAGTAAATGTAAGTATGTATATATTATAATCTGTATATTTAATACTACCTACCCATTAAAAATAAGTAGTTTATGAAAAAAAAAAACAAAAAAAAACAGTAACCTAAATTAAAGTAGAAATGTCTATAATTATTCTTTCATCTAACCACCTTATTAACATTGTACATAATAAATTAATTGTGGTGGAGAATAGGTACCACAATTTGTTTATTTTCAAAATCAAAAATTAATAATTTTTGTTTTACATCTGTTATACTAAATTGAACTAAATCATTAGAAAGATTTTTAACAATGTAAATGTCAAGTTTTGATGATTTTATAGGGATATCATATAAGTCTTCTTTTACATTAAATTTGTGTCCAATGATACTAGAGTTTAACATTTCAACAATTCTAACTATCTCTCCGCGATGAGTTATAACATAACAATTTGGTTTATTAGAATTAAAATTAATTTTTTGTTCATTTTCAAATTTCCAATTTCCAATTTCACATTGCTCTTCATACCGTTTGATGACCTGTTGTAATGGTTTTTCATGTTTGCGAAGCATAGATTTTAAACTTTTCATATAATTTTCGAATGGAAAAGCACTACAACTGTCTAAAGGTCCATTTTGAATATAATCATCTGTCAAGTGTAGCAAGCCATGTATGTTATGTGATACAAATTGTTTACCATATAGCACTTGAAATGTTTTTACAAAGTATTCTAATAATTGTTTGGCAAAGTTTAGATATTGAGAAAGATCGGAGCCCAATAGAATTCTCATTGCTATGTTCAGCGCTAAAAAATGTTGATAACATTCCTTGCTAAGCACATTTTTTAGAACAACAATACCTGTATACAAAAGAAACTGCCTCAGTTCTGTAGCTTTCCATCTGTTAATTTCATCTAAAGATCTTGGTTTTCTAGAGAAATCATTGGTGATATTTATCTTTAAGCTACAAAGTGATGTGCTAATAAGTTTTATTTTCCAACTAGGTAATCGGATATTAAGAGGTCCCTTGATCCAAAGATTAATTAATTTTCTCATTGCACCCAAACATACTAAATGCATGTAATCCATAGAAAACAATGAAATAATATCAATGCCTGGGATAAGTGATATACATGATATAGTAGATGAAATGTGATGTTCTTCATCTTTCATACACACATAATCATCATGAGTTCTACTTGCACTACCATTATCAATGTAAGGAAAACAAATACGGTTGTTACAATATTCTCCTTCATGTACACAACGGGTGCAAGAAGAGAAGCCAGAATGGCCCTTTATTCTCATAATAAAGGATTTGGCAGGTGCATCACAACATATTACTTGAATTTGAATTTGAATTTTTAAATTGGCTATAGTAATACCATTTTCAGTTAACTCTACAATTTCTGAAATCAAATCTTGTAAGAATTCATTGCTGTCTTTTGGTTTTTCATACCCATGGTATACTCCTACTGGAAACACATATTTATGATGAGGTTGTATATAAGCCAATATTGGCCAAAATTGACTGGAACTACATTTTGATAAAGGCAGTCCATCGATACCGATTGCGATTTTAACTTTGTCATCTAAAGAAAAAATTGATGCACATCTTTTAATACCATTACCCAATCCAAAATGATAATATTCAGCAGTGGAGCTCATAGTTCTCAAATTTAAAATTTTGGTTGATTTATTGTGTAGCAATGTCCTACAATCTTTTGGCAAAAAGTCAAGGCCGGCTTTATTTTTTAGTACATCTAAAAGCGCATTTACAGCATTTTGAGGAACATTAAAATCTACTGCCCATTTCCCAATAGCATGTTTAACGTTTTTTTTATGGTTAAAATGTACATCATCTTCATGAATTTTATTTAATCCACTTATTGATGCTCCCTCGTTATTACTTATGACATACTGAGTGTGGTCCAAGTTATCAAATCCAACAGATAAATCTTCAATAGATACACTCTTGGAATTATTTTCCACCATACAAGAACAATCATGTCGATTTTGATCATTTGTTATACTATTATAATTCAAAACCAAATCGTCATCATCAACATTATTATCATCATCATTGGAACAAGATGATTCTAAAGCTAGAAGTTCATTTTGAATTCTTCTACGTTTGGTTCTATATGATCGCGAATTATACATTATTTATTATAGTTTTGTACCTACCTACCTGTTACGGTAGTAACATACTATATTATATTTAATATAATAGAAATATAGGTATACCTATATAATATTGATAATATAGTTATATTATATAATATTATAATATATTATTATAATTATATCATAGGTAACAATGAAGTAACATAATATTAGAATAAACCGACCTGTAACCAAATGTGTGGTGCCTTGATTCCTTATTAACACAGCAGGTTCACTTGACTCTGGACGAATTACGGTGACACTTGAACGACGTATTAGTTAATTAACTATTAAACGGACTGTGCGCGTACGATGGACGCAAATTAAACTTCGTAAGTCGTAAAGACGGAATATATTAAAAGTTTAGACCAAGGTGAGACGACTGACAGAAAACAGAAAACAAAAAACAGTATTGTTGTGGGCAAAAATAAGATTGACGGGCACACGCAAGCACACGTGTGTAAAGTAGGTAAACGAATCTGTTAATAATATGTGCGACTGCGACAGCGACGTTTCCGCATTTTCGGATTGGAGGTTATTTATATTTTGATAAAGCAATATAACCGATGCCGTGACCGTTATTATATTATTCAACGAAACGGTAGATTTACTAGCGCCACGGGCGGCATTTTATGCAAGCTATCTCTTTACACTATAATATTACGGGCTACGCATAGATATATATTATTAAACATTAACTTAATATATATCTATGGGGCTACGTGTAGGCGGCTCAAACTCGCTTGCGCTGTATCTGCTGTGGGCTGTGGCAGCGTCGGACGTACCAGTTACACCGTCTATGATTAAACCATAGAACAATAATAACTATGATTAAGCTTAATCAGCTGATAACAGATATTTAACCGGCCCTTAGATCATCTACAACCAAATTTGGCCGGTTAAACAGTGATTAACTTTAATCAGAGACGGTGCAATGGGTATTACCCATAAGTAGTAATAAAACGAAAACGACTATCGCTAATTCGCCAATGATACTATATTATAGTTAGAATAGGTATCTATCTACAATTTACTAGGCAACTATACGTCATTCTCGCGTTTCGTGGAAATTCTGTACAAGAATTTTTCAATATTTAAGTATTTTTAAAATAACGCACCGTCTTGCCCTCAGAAATATTGTCACAATTCAATATATTATAATAGGTAGGTAATCTTATTCTACATAGAACCAAAATTGAGCTTAGTTCTAGTACTCAGGCTGCGTAAACGAGTTTTGTCAATGTCGTACGTGTATTAAGACGGAGACAACAAATATTATGGGGGTCGCGAGTGCAACAACGTCTTATAAACACCACTTTTTTTGTATTTTTCAAAATACATTTAGTATTTAGTTTAGATTAGAGTGGATATTTATACGGTGGTTACAGGCAGTGGCGTCCGCAGGATTTTTCAATGGGGGGGGGGGGGGCTTGAAAATTAGTTACAAATTTATTTTTATTTTGTCCAGTCTAAAAATTTCAGACGTTTATTTGAGGTATTTTAAAATGTTTGTAACTTTTCAACTTTTCTGGTAGAAAAAATGCTCTTATCATAAGCTTCGATGCCCAGGTCGAAATTGAATCTGCTCAGTGCTTTTAAAAGTACCTAATTGGAGAAAAAAAAAATGAAAACTTATTTAAATTGTTTTTTAACAATAGCTTGGTTACAGTGACGTATTTATGGGGGGGATATGGGGGATAGACCCCCTCCCTTACCCATGTTTTTCCATGTATAAAGTACAAACTGCTGCAGTACTGTTGTTATTTATAATTTTGTTATCCTGTGGGCATGTGAGTGACATTACACAACATTTATTATTATTATATACCTTACATGGAGTAGGTAACTAACAAAAAGTTGCAATAGCACAAAACAAATTTTGATATCCCCCTCCTAAAGAAAATCCTATATACCTACGCCCCTGCTTGGTTATATAGTCCTCACTTGGATTGTATTTGACTAATTTAATTTTTTTTTTATAAATGTAAATAAAAAATTATTTATCCGGTCGAAAAGCTTAAAAATGTAATACGTAAGTTTTTTTTACATATGCATTTAAAGTTCAAAACAATTTAACCACAGTTAATTTGTAGTTCAAAACTTATAAAATATAAAATATGTATAGCTAAGGCTAGACAATTTAATACAAGGTCTTTCATACAAGTAGTTCATTCTTTTACCGAAAAATTACAGATAATTTATGAAAATTGGTATGCAAATACAATGTTTTTTCAAAAATGAATTCATTCTGGTAAGACATATATGAAAGTTACGTCTTGCTTACTATAGTTGACAGTTTAAACTTGATTAATAATTTTTTTAAAAAGTAATAATAATACGGGCAATGGGGGGGGGCTTTAGCCCGTTAGCCCCCCCCCCCTGCGGACGCCACTGGTTACAGGTTGTAATTATTCGTCTAGTTTTTAAACGATCAAAAACGCGGTTGTCAAAACGTCGGAGCTATATTATAATTAATACGAAAATCCTAATTTTACCATTTTTTTTTTTAATACTTAGGTATAATAGTCAAACAACGAAAACGCGACGGAACACGCCGCGTGCGAATAGACCAGCCCTTTAATAGTTAAACTACTTAAACTGCGCAAACAAACTGCACAGTGCCCGACCTTAAATTTGCTCAAACTGTACGCGTGTAAATGGAAACCGCGTATAGACTGCGCACAGTTCAATACATTTTGGAGTTTTCGAGTTCAGGCGATTCTTGAAAAAAACTGTGCAATTTTAGCTGTTACTATACTAGTAGTTCAAACATTTAAGTATAGTGCACGTACGTTTGTGTATAATATGACGTAGTTACATATAGCCGTATATATAGTCTTGTTTGACCAAAGGCAGACATTGACTGGAGGAAAGGCTGATATATACATATATTGTATATTATATTATAATAGTCCGTCTGAATCGGTAAAAAAAAATAAAATTAGGTATAGCAATGGGATAACATTGAATTTAGTCAAGCAAATACTTTTGGGTTATCGGAGTTGAGTCCAACCGATATTGTTAAGCTGCAGTGGCGTAGCCCGGGGGGGGGGGGGCTGAGGAAGCTGCAGCCCCCCCCCCCCGGAATGTAAAGAAAATCACAATTTGTCGTCACAATTTATAAAGTATCGTTACTTTATAATGATCATATTATTATTATATCATATTATAGGCGTATATGGGCCAACTTCATTTGATACAAGAAAATTTATGTTAAAAAAAATTCAAATAAATGTTGAGACGTTTGGTATAGGTACCTTATTGATATTATTATATAGTTATAATTTATAATTACTATATACATATATAGCTAATTATATAACTTATAATAGCTGTTAACTTAATTATAATGCGATAACTACGATAAAAAATAGTATAAATATAATCTTTAAATATTTTCAAAACATTGGATGAAAATTGATGTATAATATTTGATATGTAATAGTGTGAAAATGTTGTGACTATATTTGGGTTTAAATATTTGGAGATCAAATATTTTCAAAATATAAGAAGGAAAATTGATATATAATATTTGATATGTAATAGTGTGAAAATGTTGTGACTATATTTGGGTATAAATATTTGGAGATCAAATATTTTCAAAATATAAGATGGAAAATTGATATATAATATTTGATATGTAATAATTTGAAAATGTTGTGACCATATTTGGACGGTTTTCGGGAAAAGGGGCACAAGTCAAATTTTGACTTTTTCAGATTATGCATCAATTTTGTAGGAAATTTTACGCCCGATCGAATGGTACCACTGTTATTTAGATATGGCTGTTTGTTATCGCATAATTGACAAATGCCGTTGGGCACTAGTCAATTTTCGTTATATGCGAATGGTCACAAGTCACTAGTCAGTAGTCACTAGTCATAAATCATAACACAGTCTTCAACATGGGGCACTAGTCAATCTTTGTGATATTCGAATGGTCACAATTTTATTAGTCTTAAAACAGACTTCAACAATTTTCATAAACCTAGGTAGTCCGTACCTGTGATTTATTTGTTTTATCTATAGTATTTGTTTGGTGTTGAAAATGTCTAAACGAACTAATTTACTCATGTTATTAGCAAAAGGTAAGTAATTATTTTAATAATAATATAACTATTTATCAAATATTACATGTACACATTAAATTGTTCAAGAATATTTAAATATATAATTAGATTATTGTATTATTACATAATAAGAAAACTTATTGAATCATAATGTATTGTAATTGTTATAATAATTAGGTACCTATATTTAAAATGTATATGCAAATAATAATAATGTTGGTGTTGGTAGGTAAATAAAATTACTAACCTATTGGTTATTTTTATTTACATTATATATATTATATCATATCATATCATATTAGTTAAATAATTAATATATATGTATCTATAAATAGATAGATTAGAAGTAGGTTTACAAAATGTTCTGATTATAATATTATCTCTACCTTTTTAGTACTTTTCTAAAAATTACCTAGAGCACCTTATTACTTAAAATAGGTACCTACATTAATAATACAATAATATATTATGATAATAATTAAATATTAGTAAAACTTAATTTTCTTTTTTGACATAGAAAAAAAACAAAAAGAGGAACATAACAATGCAAACGTAAGAAGAAAATTGTTTGATAGTAATTGTACTTCTAAAACGTTAACAAAGTCTTTCCATCACAATCGTATACAGGTGAATATATTTAGATTAAAAGACTATTATTCAATATTCATAGGTATAGATTCAAAAGTTTAAATAATTATGTTTTATTATGAAAATATATTACAATTAGGAATGGGTAAAAGAAAGTAACCACAATATAGTTTATGGTAATGGAAATGCTGAAGTTCAGAGTGTTCAGACACATGATGTAAGTTACATTATTTCCTTTGATTTTTACACTTACTACCCTTATTACTTTATTCATTTTGTTTCTTTTATTTTTGGTTTAACTCATTTTAGATAATTGATAGTTGTCAACCTAAAACTGTAGATAATGTTTTAAATCTTGATGGAATAGATTTTGAAATTGTGTTTGAGAATGAAGTAACTGATTTAAATACTACTACTAATGCAGATGATAGGATTCTATGTTCTGGATCTAAAGAAAGTGATAAGCTAGAGGTAAGCATAATAAACACAAAATAAGTATATAAACACCTATGCAAATTCTATTTAACAAGGATAATAATGTTATGATCTCCCTTTATAATACAGTTTTATATGGTTAGTATATTTTTATGTAAATAACCTACTTAAAAAATAAATATTTTGCCTACTATTCTAATAATAATATTTTTTTTTAATGTAGTTATAATATTATGATTATGTTTTAAAAAATATTTCATTAACTATGCAATGCAAATATTAATCTATTAGAACTTTAAGTTATATAATTACCTGATTATAAAAGATTTACACTTTTTAGTGCAAACTGTATTCAATTTTAACATACATATTGTAGAGCTATTGAATAGGTATTTTAATACGATTAGATTGTATATACACTAAAAACTGAAAACATCAATTATTATTTAAATAATTTAAACATTTTTTTTATTGTTCTATTAAAATATATAATTATTTAATTGATTTTTAAATCAAGTTATAACATTTTTTGTTAATACAAACTAGTTACAAAGTGGTAAATGTCAAAATGAAAATTGGAGCAGTTCAATCAAGACATTAAGTGTAATTCCGGGTACTCCAGAAAATATTTTAGTAGAAGATGATGAACATGATATTTTGGATAATGAAATTGATGTATTAATTCCAAATAAAAGAAAGATTAAAATTAGTGTTAAAGGAGAAACAAATGAGTTTAGAAAATACAGAAAAGTGAATAGAAATAGTGGGTTAGAATACATTACCAATAAAGGCAAAATTGTCAAAGCCAGATCATCTGAGCCATTAACCAATTGTAGATCAAAATGTAATACTAAAATTGATAATGAATTGCGTGAAAATTTGTTTAAATTTTATTGGTCAATGAAATGTTTTACTAGAAGAGTAGGTATCTTATATTTCCGGATTGATACATTTTACTGAAAAAACAACAACAAGAAAACGCAGATTTACCCCTGAAAAGCAAAAAAATAGGGAAAAAACATACCATTATTCTGTTCCAAAATATGGTAACTTAGTGTCAGTTTGCAAAATATGTTTCCTTAAAATATTTGGAGAAACATCTAAGTTTGTGCGCAATGTCTGTGCCCAAAAATTAAACTCTCCAGTAAGCAATACATCACCAGATAAAAGAGGCAAATCAGCACCAGCAAATAAAACAAGTTATAAGGAAATAATTTTTATTAAAGATCATTTAAAAAGTCTCCCTACCTATGAGAGTCATTACTGCCGAAAGGAAACAAGTAAAAAATATCTACCACCATTCTTTACTTTACAAGCTGCCTATGATGAATATAAAAAATCTGCTCAAACTCCTGTAAGTCGTACTATATATGAAAAATATTTTAAAGCCTCCGGACTTAAAGCCAAAAATCCAAAGAAAGATACGTGTGTAGCTTGCGATAGAATTCATATGCAACTTTCAAACATTAATATTACTGCGGATCAGAAAACCGAACTCATGTCTGAACAGATCAAACACCAAAATCAAGCTGAACAAGCTTACACCTCAAAAAGAAATGATTCATCATGTGTAACAAAAGACAAAAAATGTATTTTAGCTTTCGATCTTCAACAGTGTCTTCCAACACCAAGCTTAGAGTCTTCTGTTGTGTTTTACAAACGTCAGTTGTGGACATACAACCTAACAGTCCACAATATCATATCCTCTACGGCTTCATGTTATATCTGGAGTGAACCCATTGCAAAAAGAGGTGCAAGTGATATAAGTTCTTGTGTTTTTGATTTTTTGAAAAAAATATCTCCAGATATAGAGCACGTTGTAATGTACAGTGACTGTTGCTCAGGTCAAAACAAAAATAGTATTTTTATGGCAATGTGTCTCTGGTACTTGGAACATAATAATTCAATAAAAATAATTGATCATAAGTTTATGGTTCCGGGTCATACTAGGATGGAGTGTGATTCAGACCATGCTAGGATTGAGAAGGCAAGAAAAAGGTACACAGGTTCAATAAACCATCCAAATGACTGGACACAAATGATTCGATGGGCAGGAGGTAAAAAATTTGAAGTGATTGACATGATTCAAAGTAATTTCTATAATTTCAGCAGCCTCTTAAAAACTAAATACAAAATGCCAAAACAAAATATGGTAGGAGATAAATTTTTGTTTCAACAGACTAAATGGTTAAGGTATATAAAAGGAAAAATAAACACAGTTTTTTACAAAACCTCCTTAACAGAAGAAGAAGATTTTTTAAGTCTTGATTTGTGCCGTAAAAATGTAACAAATAATAATATTTTACCTAATACATATAACGAAGAGTTACCAATAACCACTGAAAAAAAAAAAGATCTTCTGTCATTATTACCATTGATACCGGAAGTGTTTCACCAATATTACATTAATTTAAAAACAAAAAAAGGTATTAATGATCCTATTATTTCAGATGATGAAGACTGTTAATACTGTGTTTTTTTTTTAATTGAATAATAATTTATAATAAAATAAAAATAAAAGTTTATTTTATGTTCTACATTACTAATAACTAATACATTGTTTTTTTTTTTTAAATGTTTTATAATGAAATAAAATAAATAAAATGTATTTTATGTTAAACATTAGGATTTGAAAACATTAGGAAACTAATAATTCGACAACATTTTAATTAATTTGTATGAAAGCCTAAAGGATAGGAAAGTAAGTTTTCTTCAGTTATAAAAATAGTAAAAATCCAGTCATATTATATTATTTTTGAATAGCAAATAGTCACAAGTCAAAACAAGAGAAAGGGCACAAGTCATTATTGGAGTTGTTTTGAATAGCGAATGGTCACAAGTCAAAATAAGAGAAAAGGCACAAGTCATTTTACAGTTATTTTGTTATGCAGATAGTCATAAGTCATCAAACTAAAAGTAAAACATTATTTTGATTATTTTTAAATATTTTAAAAAATCTATAAAAATATAATTATAAGAAATGTGAAAACAGAATAAAAAAAGATAATAAATATTAGATTTTATTAAGTTTTAAGCTCCTCCTGAAAAGTAGCTATTTTTGACTAGTGCCCCTTTTCCCGAAAACCGTCCATTTGGGTTTAAATATTTTGAGAACAAATATTTTCAAAATAACTGTATAATATTCTTAAATAAATATTTGCGGTACAACCTAATTCAAATATTGTGAAAATATTAATGTTTTAAAATTGCTGTGTGGGATATAATATATAATATATATATATATACAATTAATATATATTATAATTAATTTTACCAAGGTCTATTATCTTTGGTATAAACATTTTAATAACTCAAGAACTACTCATTAATATTTTGATTTAGATAAATAAAAAAATAAAATGTACAAAACAATCATCCTCTATATAATTTACAGTAAAATGTTAGGTTGGGTTACATAGTACAATATATAGATTTTGGTTTAATACATTTTAAATATTTTTTTTTTTAAATGTTGACAGTAAAAATTAAATTTACTTTTAAATTTTACCTGTATTTATTTTTTTTTTCACTTTCAGATGAATCTTTATGTTACGCATCAGATATTGAACCCCAAAACATGTCAAATATTTTCAAATCACATCTAGCATCCTGGGCTACCAAAGAAAATATTACTTTAAAGGCTATGGATGGTTTGCTGAAAATACTCAAAAGACATGGTGGTCTTGAATATCTTCCTTCATCATCGCGAACATTGTTAAAAACTCCAAGAACTACTTACATCAAATCAGTTGGAGCAGAAGGTAGTTATTGGCATTATGGACTGGAATTAGGATTATTTACTTTTTTAGAGAGGTCTAAAAGTTATCATTTAGAAAATGAATCAATCAACTTAATGTTCAACATTGATGGCTTACCATTGAGTCGTTCATCATACAATGAAATCTGGCCAATTTTAGGCTCGATTTTCAAAATAAACTATGTATTTATATTTTATAGTATGTCATGTATTTAAGGAAATCACCTAAGTTAATTTTAATTAAGTTAATTAACTCGTTACTTTTTTTTCAAATTAACTTTTAACTTAATAAGTTACTTTTTTCAAGATGTTTGTTAATTTTATTTCAAAAGTATCTAAATTAAGTTAATTTTTGTCCGAAGAATAATGCAAATTTTTGAATGAGGTTTTTACTTTGATGTATCATTTTAAATGTTCATAGTAATTTTCTCGAGCGTAAAGAAAATCTATCGAATAAACCATAATATGTATCTGGTATTTTTTATTTTTGCAAATTGTCAAATTTTAACTTAACACTAAGTTAAGATACTTTTTTTTTCAAAGTTAACTTTTAACTTAACGAGGTTACGAAAAAAATACGAGTAACTTTTAACTTTATTATTTAAAAATAACTTAACGAATTAAAAAAAATTGTTAACTTGCCCAGCCTTGCAATAATATAATATGTATTTCAGTGACGATAATTACGTGTAGCATTGTTTACAATTTCTACTTATAATGGTAATACGCCATAACCGGTCAAGATATATACATAATTATTTCGTTAAATTATAGTAGTTATACGGACTAATAACAACAGAATTGGTTTGTGCGTCAATAACAATTTTACACTCATAAATATCAACATTTTAATTTATTAACTCCTTAACGGGAGTATATATTATTATATACATATAATTCGTTTATATAATCTTGTCAACGAATCATAATAATATTATAATTTATACTTATTAACCATAAATTATTTTAGATTCTGAGTGAAACGATGAATGTATTGATTTTACAATGATGTGTGTTTTTTATTTTTTTATTTTTTTATTTTTTTATTTTTTTATTTTTTTTGTATCTGTGTACACGATAAGTAGTCGAAATAATGCTTCGATTTTCGACTTCAGTATCTTGTTCGATTGGAAAGTGAATATCGTTGGTGCATTGGGGAGGTCAAAATTTAAATTTCCCAGTAGTTTTCACAAGCGCCGGGAAAAAACAACATAAAAATTAAGGAAAAACGGGAATTTTTACGCAAAATCGATTTTCCAAAAAATCAATTTTGGTTATTGGTGTAACTCTAAAACAAATGAACGTATATACATGAAATTTTCACTGGTTGTTTATATTTGCATTTTCTATACACGATAACATTTTCAAAATATTTTGATTTATTTTGACTTGTTTAGGGACATTTTCATTTTTCGTTTTTTTTTAGTTTTTTTTCTAGAAATATCAATAAAATTTTATTTGTTGGTTGCGAAAGCTTGAAAATTTCATAGAAGGCTCCTAATATATTGTTTCAAAGGCAGATGAAAAATATTAAAAATCCTTAGTCACAATTTTTTTTATAAGCATTTAAAGTTCAAAAATTGACAAAATATGGAAAAATCACGAAAATTAGCAAATTATTTTGAGTTAATAATTCGTAAAAATTTTTCTTTTTAAATCTAAGATTTGAAAATCTAATACAAGATTATTCATAAGATTTTCTACCTTTATCAATAAAAAAATTTCTACCGGAAAGTCAAATTAAATTTTTATGAGCGTTTGAAATTCAAATTTTTACAACATTGGATATTCACTCGATTTCTCATGTGGCAATTTCCTTTTTTGTTGTAATTAAAAAACGAATTACTGTAGATACATGAAAATTTCACTGAATGTTTATATTAGCATTTCCTATACACCCTACAATTTTGAAAATATTTTGACACTTTTTGAGCCGTTTACGGACATTTTCAGTTTTCAATTTTTTTAGTTTTTTTTTCTATAAATATCAATTAAGTTTTATCTGTTATGCCAAAAAGTGTAAAAATTTAATACAAGGCTCCTGATATATTGTTACAATATCAGTTGAAAAATATATAAAATACATAGGCACAATTTTTTTTTATAAGCATTTTAACATCGAATTTTGATAGAATTTTTCAAAATCTCGAAAATTATTAATCATCGTAATTAATAAATTATAAAATGTTCAGTTTTTATAGCTAAGGATTGAAAATTTAAAACAAGATTCCACGTAAGTAGTTAATTCTCTTACCGAAAAATCTAAAAAATATACAATCACAGTTTATTTTTATAGTCATTTTATGTTCAAATTTGGACGAAATTACATATTAAAAAACCTAGTTATTTTGTTGTGATTATATAATATTATTCGTGGGTACCTACTTGAAACTTCTAAAGTGTACTATTATATATATATGATAGTATCAGGGTTTGTTATTGATGTTAATGTATAACGTGTTATAAGTACCTAATGAATATTGTGATAATGTGATATGATTAATTTGGAATTTATTATAGGTCAATTTTTTTTTAATACCATAGATATAGATACCATAATTTGTATTAAACCTAGACTGACATACCGTCTTCGCTCAGAATCGTTTTTCTTATACAATGATATTGTATCATTGAATTCAAATTTAATAGCATCCATTATACAGTGACCCACTTGTAACCTACTGTACAGCAGAGCGACATCCACTTACCCACCTTTTTTATAAATGAGTTGTAATGATATAATATATAATCATAATATAATACGGTTATAGTTGGAAAAAATAATACTAACAATACCTATACTAACTGATTATGTATACTCGTATAGCCGTATATTCACAATGAACATTCACTATAATATCATGTTCGTTTAATGTCAAATAATTTATTATCATATTTGTAATTAATGAATACTTGTTTAATAGAACTTGTTATTAATCGGCGTAGGCAGGTACTATACTTAGTGCACCAACTTTATTATACGACGCATATGTTTATTAGGTATTATACTAGCACTGTGCTATAATAATTAGGTATATTATTAAACATGTACTACTTATTGCTCGTCGTGTTGTCAGCTCAATTATTATTATATTAAACGGTTCGAGAACACCCGTTGAAGAAATAATCGTTTAAACGTTTTAAATATACGCGATGAGCACTCTAGTATTACTAAAGTCGATCGATGCAAAAATATAAATAATAAACTTAATACCATACATATTATAATATATTAATCGTAAACGCGACGGCGGCAAGTTACAGAGAATTTCTCTGTGACTGAATTACAATTATATTTAATGAAGTTTGTATATTTATTATTTACCCTCAATTCTCGTAATAACACAATATAATAGTATTAGGTATATATTATTATTATATATTGTACCTATTATATTATAATACGTGTACATTTTTTTAGAATATAATTCTAAAAAATCTGTTTAAATTCAAAATATTATTGGCCTTTAAAATATTGAAATATTCCGGTACTAGGTTCTTGATTTTATATCGATATAAATTAAACAATTACTTGACTATAATATATGATTATAATTTATAATAATATCTAGATTTTGAACGTCTAAATCTTACAAAATGTTGTAATATATTTACTATAGGTCCCCTATATATATGGTACCTAATACCTACTGTGTTTCATATTTCTGGTCATAGTTCTGCTTCTGATTTTAAGTACCTATTGCACCTATATGCGTCCATTATAGGTTCGTACAGTAGAGTACGAATAAATATTTAGGCGTAGGTATACGTACAAAGTGGCCCACACAGGTCGGAATTTGGAAAAGTAGACAGCACAATCGGTTCGGTGAGACATACATTTACCTACTCGTTTTTGTTAATAATTATATTTATTCAATATATTGGCTATTATTATTAATCAGCTATAGGTATAGGTTGATATATTGGTGGTACGTTCTACCACGTGCCACCGCCTCTCGGCCATGAGCTCTACATCAAAGTGACTAAATTATTATACCAATTAGCAGTTCAGGTCGTGCATAATATATAGGTTTAAGTTTACTGTTTCGAGTTTTATTTGCTTGGAATATAGTTATACTGTTTCGAGTCATTCGGTTACTCGACAATAACACGCGTAAATGCAATGACGCATATATAGGAGGTGTTAATGGTCTTCGGAAGAGTTTTAAATCGTCTTCGGCATTCGTAGAGTATTATTGCCTCATCATATTCCTGCAGCGTCTCCTATATGGGCGTGAATCGCGGCGGCGGATGGCGGTCTGTGAAGTTTTTCCGAGAAACCATATAAGACACCATTAACAACGATTAACGATCCAGCGCGGTGTTTGCTAAACAGGAAAACAAAAGACGACAGAGGTGTGCAACGTTATTGTGTGCATGTGTACATTCCTATTATGCTATAGTAATCATAATATTGTAATATAGGTACGCAGCGGGACATTATTATATAATATCATTCTTCCGTTTGTAACTTACTATTTATGAATATAATAATATATTAATAAATAATAGGCATGTAGGTATATAGGTATAGGTACGTTGTATATAAAATATGGATATTATATTCTACATGTAGGTTAATGAATAATTTATTTCAACCATAAAAATTAAACGAATTAAAAAGTCATCAAGTGTATATGTTTAATAGTGTTACATAATATATTATATAAGATTAAAGTTTTTTTTTTTAATAGATCGGTTAAATTCAATTGTTTTGCATAATATATTAATATGATGATTTCGCCTGGCTGAGTGGCGAAGTGCGGGTACCGGTACTATGTATGCAGCTGTCGGTGTCTGCAAATTTGTGCCATATTATATAATATTCTAATACCGATTTAACCACAATATATTAGTATTTAAAGTTAAAAATAAGTGTTTAACTCGACAGAGATTCGATTCAAAGCATTGTTATTTATCAATTTAATAATATAGCTTAAAAGTTAAAGCCAAGTCAACTTAAACAGTTTATAACTATTAACTCGTAATTTCGTTAATACCTGGTAACTATGGCAATAGATATCTAAGCATACAATAATTGTCTATAATAATTTTTTATTTAAATCAAATGATTTTTATTAAGTAGATACCGAAGTAGGTATCTAATTATATTACTTGACGGCAACGACGATTAAACTTTATCCTAATCCAAGTCCACTTATATTTTAATAATATAATACCTACCTGGGTAGCAATAATGGGTCTAGCAATAATTGTGACTGTAATCGTAATAGATAATCAGTCTTACAGATATATAGATTTATAGTTTAGTTCGTTATTCAGGTAGACTAGTGATAATATACATTATACATACGTTATTATGTTAGCCAAAAATGTCAATTTAATTATTCAGTCGGAAGAAAATACTATCAGGTTTTTTTAACACAATCTTTGGCTTAATATAGTTGATTGTTGATGTATTCATTATTTATGTGTAATATATTATTATTCTTTATTTATAAGGACATTTTTATTAATAAAAAAAAAGGACTTATTCAAATTCATACTCTTTATGTGAACACTGTGGCATCCAAACAAAATTGTATGTCGGGTAGAAAGTTTGTAAGGAGTTCTATAACTTCATATATATATATGTTTAAAAATGCATGGTATAATATCACCATATTTGCTGCCTTCATATTTAGCAGAACGATGATAACAGGACCGGCGCAAGGGCAGTGTAACCAATGCACCTGCACATGGGTCGGTGCAAATGTATGGCCCCGCGGAACCAGAGCTTATACTTTGGAAAAGCAATTCATTACTAAACAAATCTTATATTTTTTAAAAGATAACATTTTTCAAACTACAGTTGAAATAATAGTTCAGTGACATAACCTAATCTTTATTTAAAACATAATTTTATATTTTTAAAACAATTTAAAAAATCTCAAAAATGTTTAACAATATTTAATATTTAAGGTACATTGAAGAGGATAAACAACGTAAATCGGAACTAGGTACTGAATTAGTAACTTAAACGGTCTAAAGCTAAACTATATAGTATGAAACCGCATAGGGTTAATGCGCATAATTAAGTTTCAGTAAATTACAATATGATAAGTTAATAACCGTCTATAGTAGGCACTCTCAATTATATATATAGATCCTTTACAAAGCTACTCTAAAATCACTTTATTTATTTTTAGATTCTGAAACGGAGGATCAGATCTATTGGTTTTTCAATGATGTTTAATTTAATTTTTTAATTTTTTGTCTATATATAGGCAAATTTTTGGGTAAAGTTTTTAGTTTAGATTTTTGTAGTAAAGTTCGTCCAAAAGTTAGGTACGTTCAGTCACTCTCGTGTAGGTATAATTCAACAAAATATTATTGGTTGCATGTGAACTACGGCAAAATTAACCTTTTTTTTAAAGTTAATATGTAAACTGCTGCAAAACAAAATTTAACATTATACAATCTGCGACAAAACCGATAAGATACATTATACAAACTGCGGAAATTTATTTTAAATGCCTATACCATTGATTAAATATACTTAATATAGTGTAAGTAAACGATATACTTCATATACTATAGTCTTCAAACATATCAATATGATAACATAAATAGTATAATATAATATTATACCTAATAAAAATGTGGCTATGTGATATTATGTACGTATATCCTTTAATTGATTTTGTTATGTTAAATACAAATTGGTAACGTAAATTCAAATGTATTCAAGTGTATACTTAGTAAGTACTAAATAGTATGATGTAGGTACCTATATAATTTGTGTTATAGTATCGATACTTTTATAATGTATATGCGTGGGAAGGTATATATGTTACCGGAAAAGATGAAAATTCAGGAATTGTCGGTATATCCTAGTCATTGTTGACAATGACTGGAAAGGTAAGTCAATGTTGGATATTTCGTAGTTGTATCAACATTTCCTTATTATATTAGGCAATGTTATAAATCCGAATCGAAACAAATATCAACACCGCGCTTTGATGGTGATCGATCTGATTATGGAACATAGCTATCTATACTATTATAGTACCTATATAATATAGTAAACCCTGTTGTATATTATCGTTTGTATTGCTTATAACTTATAATGAAATTAACAAATGAAAAATTATAGTAGGTACTATAAGCTGGTATCGTTATGGACACATCCCGCAAGTGACTGAACAGTACTGTTTGTGCATTGAAGTACCTAGTGAATAGCAACGTATAATAACTAATAACATTGTGTTTAATAATCTTAATAATCTGTTTAAAAATGGATTTAAATGAAATGCACATAAAATTTGACAGCTATGAAGTAGCTGCCTTTAACAGCATTTCTGGATCCCAAGGTTTTAAGAGATGCTACTGTCAGTGGCATACATAAGGGGGGTCCATGGGGTCCACCCCCCTTGAACCGTGTCTCGTACATGTTAAATTTGTGTTTTTACATGATTAAGAAAAACAAATTTTATCATACGACACGAAGGATTTTGTAAAAAAATGTCGAAGCTTCAATTATGAACATTTTCAATTATCTAATATCGTGATTTTTTATATCAGTTTGGTACAGAAAATGGTTTAAAAATACCAAGTTCATTTTTTAATTCAAATATTTTGTAGTTTTGTACATTTCCAGTAGCTACAGCCACTCATCCCGAGTCCAGAGAGATCTATTTCAACCTTAAAAAGGTTGAAAAGTTATCTAAGATCAACTATGAAGTAATGTATTAAATACATAATGTCATAATATATATTTTTTATTTTATGTATATAATAATAATAATTTAAATACATATCGTAGTACATAATAAATATTTTTTGCTAATTATTTTTTTATGGATAGTATTATAATATTTAAATGTTCTATATACACATTAAGTTAATAATGTAAAAAAAGGTGCTTTGCTGTACTGCTGCAGTAGGTTATAAGTGGGTCAATGTATAATGGAAGATATTAAATTTGAATTCAATGATATAATATAATTGTATAAGAAAAACGATTCTGAGCGGAGACGGTATGTCAGGTTAGGTATCTAAGACATATTATATACTTATCTATGGTATTAAAAAAAAATTGACCTATAATAAATTACAAATTAATCATATCACAATATCCATTAGGTACTTATAACGCGTTATACATCAACAACAAACCCTGATACTATCATAGATATATAATAGTGTACTTTAGAAGTTTCAAGTATCCACGAATAATATTATAAAATCACAACAAAATAACTTAATCAGTTATTCTAGGTTTTTATTATGTAATTTCGTCCAAATTTGAACTTAAAATGACTATAAAAATAAAATTTACTTATGTATTTTTTAGATTTTTTGGTAACAGAATTAACTACTTACGTGGAATCTTGTTTTAAATTTTCAATCCTTAGATATAAAAGTTGAACATTTTATACATTTTTAACTAAAAAATAATTATTCAATTTTAAATTTGATAAATTTGATCAAAATTCGATCTTTAAATGCTTATAAAAAAAAATTGTGCCTATGTATTTTTAATATTTTTCAATTGCTATTATAACAATATACCAGGAGCCTTGTATTAAATTTTAACACTTTTTGGCCCAACAGATAAAACTTTATTGATATTTCTAGAAAAAAAACTAAAAAAAAATGAAAAATGAAAATGTCCCTAAACAGTTCAAAATAAATCAAAATATTTTGAAAATGTTATAGTGTATAAGCAACCAGTGAAAATGTCATGTATATACGTTCATTTGTTTTAGAGTTACACCAAAATCCAAAATCGATTTTTTGGAAAACAGATTTTGCGTAAAAATTCCCGTTATTCCTTAATTTGTATGTGTTTAATCTTGTGAAAACTATTGGGAATTTTAAAATTTGACCTCCCGAATGCACCAACTAGATTCACTGCAGTCCAATCGAACGAGATACTGAAGTTGAAAATCGAAGCATTATTTCGACTACTTATCGCGTACACAGACACAAAAATAAATAAATAAATAAAAAAAAAACACACATCATTGTAAAATCAATACATTCATCGTTCCACTCAGAATCTAAAATAAATAAATATAAAATGTAGGTAAGTTCCTATTTAGAATTAGAGAAATGCGTGCGATTTATACTTTGTGTATTATTGAATGATCTTTACCTGTTTTACTAGATATTAGATAATATTATTATTATAACATCTTTATACATATTGTTATTATTAAATATAAAAATATGTGGTAAACCGTAGACACTAGACCGCATATTATGACAAAAATACCAAAATGTTTTATTTGCTGCTCATATGACCATTAGGCCGTAAGTTCGTGCCCCGTAACATACAGTTTATACTATATTATAATGTTATTGTTCCGTTAAACAATTTATTACAGTATTATAAACACATAAATGTATTAAAATATACATGTACGATGTACCATTGTACCCGCACAATAACATAGCAATATGTGTGTCTGTGTGCTTTTTCGAGGTGGTGCGTATTTTATTCAACTTCAGTTATAAACTAATAAAAACATTTCAATCATAGTATTATTAAATAAATATTTTTTAAACACATTTACAACAGGTATTCTGTATAAGACTGGGCTGAATTTGGGGGGATTAAACCCCGCGGTGTGCTCGTGTCGACGATTTAGAACGGAGAAGAGGACTCGAGTCGGCGTCGGCGGCAATGTTGTTGTACCGCACGTCACCGTCGCAGTACCCCACCACGATCCGCGGCACGACCGCCAAAGACGAACGGCCGCGGCGGAATCGGTCCGGCAAAGCGGTTTCCCCGCCGCCACAACCGTTCGCCGGTCCACCGCGGTCGGTACCTGTTTCGCCGGTCGTCGTGCGCGCTGCTCCTCGCGTCTTGTAAAAACGTTTTTACCTCCGCGCCCCCCTCGTCAAAGGTGCTCGCAATTTTCCGATTTTTTACACCGGTTTCCACCGAGTTTCGTGAAAGTTTTGGTCGAGAGGTTTACTACGCCTTCCGCGGGGCCGCCGAGTGCGTGTAACTCCGCAGGCCGCCGGACCATCTGTCGTTGAAAAACCATGGAAAACTCCGGAGACGCGACGACGTGACCCACCGAATCCACTGTCGCTGCTGCCGCCACCACCATGTACTCGGCTCGAAATCGGAACGCCATGATCACAGGTGAGTTCAGCCGATTGCGTATTAATTATATTCGTAGGCGGGGGTGGGTGGGTGGTTGCAGACGTTAACTTACAGAGTCGACCGACCCGAAGTAAAAGTTTGGATCGCCGGTCCAGTTTGCCCCTCTACCCACCTAATGTAAACCACCCACTGCCACCCACCAGAGGTATCATTGCGAATCGTGGTTAAAAATAACAGTTGCTGGTAGGTATTATAATAATATTATGTAGATCATATTATATTATTATGATTTGTGGGGTCTTTTAAAACTGTAAAAGCATAAGGTCGTATTATTATTATTGTTATTATTATTGTATTATTGTTATCGGTGTGAAATTTCCGTCGGACGACGACCGCGACCGGATGGTGTAGGCAAAACCGGTGTTACATAAATCGTGGTGTCGCACACCGTCGCCGTTACACTTACCTACTGCTGCTGCTGCAGCTACGGTTTAATAATAATAATGATATTAATATCGGTTTGGTACGCTCAACAGGATATCTGTATAAACGACGTGCTTCGGGTAGGTGTCGTCCGCGCGTGGGATTCGTGTGTGGTTGGCACCGCGGCGACGACGGGTCGGCGCGACTGCCGTCGTCTCGCGGTAATAATATTTCATCGCCACGCTTTCCTGGAAACGCGCGGGCCGCGACGAGTCTCGCTCCGATTCTGACCCCCCCCCCCCCCCCCCAAGGGCTCATCACCATTGCCCTCCGCACATTTTGTGTTTTATATATTTTTTTTCTACCCTCTGGGCCAACCCCGTCGTATACTCACATAAAACGCGATATCATTGTGCGTATAATATAATATAGGTATACCGTGGAACGTGCCCGTACATTATTATTATATTATACGGTATCGGTATGTCTGTATATACCTATATAGTACCCATGTCCTATATAACTATATATAACTATATGTGTGCCCGCGGCGCGCTTAATCGAATCGATTTCTTTAGAAAAAAAAAACGACCATCCGTTTTTATTTTATATTTCGTCTTCACCGAACCTTTTCGGATCCAGCCGGTGCCTGTCTTACAATATTATTATACATTTATACATACACTGGAACATTGCGACTACGGCGTCGACCGAATGTAGGTATACAGACACGTCCGTTTTGTTCTTTTTAAACGTCCGTTTCGACGATTGTTATCGAAAACCCATTGCTTATTACTATTATTATTACCGTTGTTGTCGTGCACGTGAAAATCGCTCGGGCATTCGGTGGTAGAACGTACTTATAGTGATGTAAAATAGGAGCAGGTGGTATCCGCCGTTGCTGCAATTGAGTGCAGTCGTCTCGTACACTTTCTGCTCTCCGTTTCCGAAAATGGAACTGATTTCGATGTATACATACGTACGCATATAATATGTATATGGATAAATCGTCGTATTGTTTTCACTTTTTAGAAACTCGCACAAAGCTCCCACACGATCTTTTGTATAAATTGCGCAGCATCGGGTACATTATAACCCCCGTGCAGTGCGTGTACAGGACGAGTAGGACGACGTGCGTTATAAATGCGGTATTGTCATCTGGTTGATTTGTTTTTTTTCTCATCCGAATCGGTCACGCGGTTAAATTTACGACTAAATCGAAACGAACACGACACGGACGCCGAAAATGCATTAGTACTACTTAGGAACCGGGCGGCGTAAGTGGGTTCTTACTGCATAATAATATAATACCTGCATGCATGCGTCTGCAGCAAGAGTGCAGTAGGTAGTTTGAATAATACTTACTATCTACCCATATTATGTTATTATAACGTAATTTATAAAATAATTATTTTCGACTGTCAAGGTGACGTTGTCACTCCAAGGTAATACTTTCTCCGTTTATTTGATATTACTCCTCTCGTCGCGGTATTTATTGTACCTATACCAAATGCCGACACTATAGCTATAATATATATTTAATACCTATATTATGCATAGATAATTCGAGAACATTAATTTCAGATATCAAACATTACGATACTACAAGGTGAATCTTTTAAAAGTAAACGCTCTTTATCCCTAAAATACCTATGAACGCTTTTTAAACAACAATAATAATAAAAAGAAATGCTTTCAATTTTCATTTTTGTACGATATCATATACCTAATTACATTTTCAATTTCTGATTTCAAAGCAGAATGTTTTTCGGAGTATTTTGATACATAAAAATTAAATTTTGAATGAATAGTTAATTAGTCATAACTTATAAGTATTTAAAATTGAGAGGAGCTGAGTAAAAATAAATTATTTTCATAATCGTCAATACTTTTCGATACCTACTTATAATACTTGATTACTGTTAAAAGAATCATCCAGTATATTAATAAATAGATATATACGTCCTTGATATTATAGGTACTATTTGCGCCGAAACGTAAGTATGCGAATAGGAAAACACGATTATCGTCGTCATCGTGAAACGATATTGAATAGGTACCTAGGTAGGTACGTACGTAAACCGCTCGCGTAACATATGTTATCTCCGGTGTAGTGATGATGTTTCGTTTCGAAGGTGAACGTTTAGCCACCGCGATTACCATGGTCCATGAATACCTAACCTACTATATGGTCGATTTTTAAAGCATACGGTATTGACTCAAATAATGCAATTATTGCGTTTAACTGGGTTAAAGCTATAGCCGGTTGATAAGTTTCGGATTATGCAGAATTATTACGGCATTTTCAACTTTCTATTGCCTATTTAATTTGCTGCCAAGTAAACTATATAAATCTTTTATAAAATACCTATGATAAACGAGTTTATATTATGAATATTGCTTATGTTAAGTTTTATGCACTTTTACAAGTTAGCTAAAAAACCTTCTCACCTTATTATTGAAAAAAACAACAAAGTTTTTTGGAAAAAATTTAATTTTTAATTATAGGTATATTCATTATAATAGTGTTTACAATGTATAAATTAATTAACCATTACCTAAATCAAAATAATATAATTAAAATAGGTACATTGGTGAAAATGTTAATTCCAAAGTTATTATTTACTTTTGAAAGGTACCTCCTATTATTGTAATGTTTTGAGAAAAATAAATAATCTATATACCTACATAAATATGTATGTCGAATAATATGTGATATTATTACTATTTATTAATATATATTTATAATAATTGTATATAATTCATTTGACATTGGCATTCAATTTTGATCTGCAAAAAAATATTTCAATTAACTATTATGATATTCCCATGGGTTTGTCATTAAATCAAAATAATATACTTATTGAATACTAATAGGTACGAGTAGTAGAACTAAACTTCAACGAATGTTCAAGTTTCAGTCCCTCTTACACAATAAAGTATAATATATAATATTAATATGTGAGTAATATGTATATTGTATAGGTACATTAGTCATTATTCATTAGTTTTGTTATAATCCTGCCATATTCTGTAGGTTTCTATCAGAAAGGTAGAAAGGTAGACATTAAATACAATACTGAATTAAATACATATTACTGTCGTCTGTCGTATCACAGCCGTTTTGTAATTAGTAATCAAAAAATTATCATCACCAGTAAAAAAAAAAAAAATTAAATTAAAATATAATATCAATAAAGACATTTCAAGAAGTATTCGGTAACAAATAACATCATCGCATTCACGTAATATTACGAGTCACGACAACAACTATTCTCATTTGTGTTTTATTTTTTTATATATCATAAAAAATGTGGATAATAAATAATGACAGTCAGTAGCTATGAGTCGTATAGCGTCATTATTTAATGTAGCATTACAGTTAGACAATTATTTAAATTTTTAGAATCGATTATAGATAATAATAATATTTTTTTTTCGCTTGCGATTTGTTTAGACTTAACATGCTGGCACACCGGAACACGCCATATAGCGCCTAAACAATAACATTTATCTTATTACCTTTTTTTCCCTTCAATATAATGGGTAATAAATAATATTGTGCTAAAAAAAATGCTACAATTTATTGAACCTGTACTGTCAACTGCTTTGTAACATTTTATGGTAGTTTATTTTGAAAAATTCAGTACTTGTTTCCCATTCATGGAAAATGAAATAAGTATGTAGGTCAAACTAGATATTCCTTATTGTACTTATCCGATATACATCACGATGGTCGACATAGCGCAGTGGAAACTTCACTGTGTTCATTTTATACACGTCCATGGAACGTCGTATGTAGATAAGTAATATTTTAATAAAATACATTGTTTTATTTTTGTTTGCATTTCGATATTCATATTGTTTTCTTGTACCGGATTGTACATTCGCATGGTTTCGCATACGTTTATAAATTAATTTTTTATAATTTTTTTTTATCTAATTTACCTTTACGTTTGAATGTAATATTATCCTACACGTGTTTCGACAACTTGGTAAATAATATGTTGTGTACATTATACCGATTATACTGTAGTTTTGTAAACAGATGACACAACGAAGACACCGCGATAATATTATACACTGAAATTCACGTATATCATTAAACATATATAGTTAACATTATAACTTATAAGGACTATAATATTATTATTATCATGGCAATGCACTATTCTTGTAAACGTGTATATTAACTATATTATTATCTTATACTATATTTGGCAGCAAATTGGAATAATTTTCACTTTTACATTAATCACAGTCTCGGATCTAATAAATTTGAATAATATTATGTTTGCAATATTATTATTCATCAATATTCAATACCTAAACATACGGTATCCTGCAATCGCTCCACTTATAATATTTATAAAGAAATTTATCAAACACTCAACATGTAACGACGCCATTATGTTGTATTACAATTTCACAGATTTTTATTCGTATAATTTATTTATAATTAAAACTATTAACATTAGTTATTTTTTTCATAAAATATGATGTGATCATGTTCATGGTTGGTGGCCAACATGTTAGATCGTATCTTGCATGAATATACGATACGTTTCACCTAAGATCATTTACCGATATTAATTATAATATGATTAAATTGGAAATTAACCCCTTACACATTTTATGGACTTGTTTGACTTACACTTTGTTCGTGTTTTATTTTTACTAGCGATCATGTCAAACAAATGGGCTGCAGAATCAAACTATAAATTACAGAAAATAAAACAGACCACAATTATTACGAAGTTACTATTATTTAAAAAATAATTTTAAAACTATTGTAACATCGGTTGTGCATAATGCTAATTAATAATAATTACTGTAGCCTGTAGGACGTAGGTACTATTATAAATGTTAATGCATCGGAAACATAATATTATTTTAAATGATTTTGTAAAATATATAATTCATCAAATGAAAAATACTTTATTATTGTTAAATTATAGATTTTAATAACTTTTTAATAGGTTGGTACATATGTTAATAGTTAACATATTAAAGTTCATGTATGCGTCAATTATCAATACATCATTGAATATATTAAGTAAAATAAATATTTATATATTTCGCAAATATAAATAATAAACATTGATATAGAGACATGAGTACATGACTATACCTACACAAGTATACTTTTATATATAAAATATTACTCGTGAGCCTATCTTACTGAGGTTAGGAATTTACTAAATTTTATTATTAGTATTTGGAAAATTGTATGTAATGTGAAATACCATTGTATTAAATGGGTAGGTAATAATGGAAAAATAACATTACAATTAATAGTTTATTCTCTCATTGATTCAGCAATTTCATTATTTTAATAACGTTGGTAAAATTAACTAAATGTATTGTACAATGTTCATATTAATTAAATGTACCTATTATTCTATTTAAATAATATTTAGTTATGCGGCCGTACATGTTTTCGCCCAAAATCGACCTTTTGGTTTTTGCCCAAATGACCTTTTTTACCCAAACACAAAAAAGAGTGATTTGGTTTTCGCCTAAAGAAATATTATTTATAGTAAACGAAAAAACATTTTAGTTAACACTGTATTTTTTTTTTTATTGAAAATGTGTCTAAATGACTATACGTATACCTACATAATATTTAATAAACATAAGTTTATAGGTGTAAAACATCTTAAAAAATAGCATAAAAATAAAAATAAAATTTTAAAGATTTTAAATGATATGTATAAGTAGTGTAAAACATATGAAAAAAAATAGTATAATATTAAAAATTCAATTATGCGTCGAACTTATGGCAGATATAGATTAGTGTAAAACATACTATAAAAAAAACCAAAAAAATAGTCAATGTAAATAATATATTATGTAAAAACACAGAAAACAGATTTTAATAAAAACTTCAATACAAAATTACCGTCTATCATGCCATGGTTGAATATTATTCTCCAAGTTCAAGTCGACATTTATATTAAAATAAATAGTGTACATTTTTGAAAATTTCGAAAGAACACAAGCGACAAGAAATTAACCAATCAAAAATTATGAAATACAAATCTGGATCTCGACGAATAATTGAATTTTTAATATTATACTATTTTTTTTCATATGTTTTACACTTATACATATCATTTAAAATCTTTAAAATTTTATTTTTATTATTATGCTATTTTTTAAGATGTTTTACACCTATAAACTTATGTTTATTAAATATTATGTAGGTATACGTATAGTCATTTAGACACATTTTCAATAAAAAAAAAAAAATACAGTGTTAACCAAAATGTTTTTTTCATTTACTATAAATAATATTTCTTTGGGCGAAAACCAAATCACTCTTTTTTGTGTTTGGGTAAAAAAGGTCATTTGGGCAAAAACCAAAAGGTCGATTTTGGGCGAAAACCGATTCGCCCAGTTATGCACATGAGTTCGGAAAATCAATACCTACCTACTTAGGGGAACCCGTGACACTTATTGTTTAACTCGTTGTAGATTGTTGAATTTTTCCGAAAAATTCTGAATTTATATAGTATATAGTTGTAAAATTGTTCACTCTAAAATATTTAAAAACATTATTGAAATAAAAAAAAATTATGTAAAGAAAAACGGAATTTGTTCCATCTTATTCACCACCAACGGGGTAAGATGAGACATATAAATGACCAATAGATATTTTTTCAAATATATCAACATAAGAACTTCACAAAAAAACACATACAATATATTAAATTGTATAGCCAGACTTTGGTACCTAGTACTTTAACTGAACTCCGCATGACTTGTCTCATTATGAATCCAGAATCCAGATAATATACTAATTAGGTATGTTCGATCAATGGAACCTAATAACTATTAAATACTTAATCAATATTTAATAATAATACTTAATACTACAGTACTACATTAAAGAAATATAAAAATATATTATTTGTTAAGAATTAATAAATTATTCTTGCCTTAAAATAGTGTAGAACTTTTAACAAAATAAGTCATTTTGAGACGAAAATAAAAAAACACTAATATTATGCCATATCAATCAGTTATCATAAAATTATTATCAAAAAGCATCTAACTTATAAATATTTTAAAGAGGTCTCAAACATATTATTGTTAATATTTATGGAGGAATAACGCTGTCCCATCACAACTTATATCCATATCTTACTTTGTACTCATCTTGCCAAATGTTCCCCATTTTTTAAAGAATATTATTTAGTTTTAGAGATACGATATTAAAATATATTTAGAAGCCATAGATATAGTATACAATTATCAATTTTATTTATTCTAACGTGTACCATCGGCATAATTATAGTTTGCATATTATTTGTTTATTATAATTATAAAAGCCACTAGTATACAACTACGATAACTTAAAAATTACAGTAAAATAAAATATAAAATGGTAACTGCATATTATATTAAAGTTTATTACAATTGTGCATATTTTATAGTCATCTTTAAGGCTAATAATTTTTTTTTTTTCATACCGAGAAAATAAATATTTAAATCAATGCAATGAAAGTTCTAATGCATACAATAACAGTTACTAGTTAAATATAAAAGTGATAACTACATCCTTCATATCTGGCCCTTATTAATAATATGTTGTTGAAACTAAAGCCTAATTTTGAATACACACTGGAAAAGGGCGCGGTGCTTAATCTTTCTCATTGTAATTGACATAAGAAAAACCTAATATGTAAAATACACTTGAAAACAATATTGTTATATGTCCAAGTGAATAATGTTTTTGATCATCTCGATTTCAGTTCAATGACAGCTCTTGTGAACACTTAAGATATAAACTATTATATTATATTTATATGAGCTTAAACATTACACACATGTATGTGCATAATATGCACTGCATATAGTGCATTTACACCTACCCATTTTTAGTACCTTATTTAACTTTTTAATTTATGCGTTAGGTGTTTGCGTAGAAATAATATTAAAATATATAATATTAATAAAATTGATTCTATTAAATAATTTTAACTTTTAATTTTCAAAGACATGAAATATTAAGTAAGAAGTAAAACTATATTATAATCTTTATATTATAATAGGTGTCTATTGTGCCTTACATTTGAAAATTAAACGATTAAGATAACACTAAATGCAGAGTATTATAACTTGTTATTCGTTGTTTAAGTGAAATGATGATCAGCAAATAACGTACAAACAGTGAACATTATTCCTGTTTACGATAGATAGGTATCTAAATGTTAACGCCACGCCGCTTCTCTTAAAATATTATTTTTATTTGGGTAATCTTGACTCGATCAACTTTTGAGTAATTTCTTTGGAATTTTATGCTATTTTTACATACATTACATAACGGGTACCTACTACCTAAATGCAATACTACTAAATAAATAATATTAATATACCTACTATGGGTATATCAATCGTTTCCAAGTTTTACATTTAAAAGTTTTTATCTAGATTATGTTTCGACATTAATTTCGTGAATGAATTGGTTTACGTCACTTTATATATTTATCGAAATCAATTATTGTTTTAAAATAAGAACATTCAGTGGGTTGGTGGAAGGTAGGTAGTAGGTACATAGTGAAAAATCTATACATTTTATAGATTTGATAATTACGTTTTTTGGGATGTAAATAGTTATTATAGTATATTGGGTTTGTTTCTATAAAACTTTAATTTTCCGTAAGTGTATACCTACCTACCTAATTTTACATAAGCTTGCATTTTGTAAAGTGAACACCACGGATATTTTGAATACTTGATGTTTAAATATTAAAAGTAATTTAATAATTTATCACAAGAAAATTTTACTTTTCATAAAGTTAAATAATTATCATTCAAGTTGGCAACTTCAGCGGGCTTGTTAAACAACGACTGCAGTGTCGCTAAAATGACGCAATGCTATAAAACGTTGTGAAGTGTTATGTATAAAACATTGACGTCCTATTGCATTATACAGAGGGTTATAGTAAATAATGTTTTATTATGTTTAATGAACTATTCTAAAATTTTAAGAAAAATTATCTACATTGAGGTTTTTTAAAAACATTTTTTAAATTTTAAAATGGATTATGAAGTATAAACATAATAATATGTCATATTAAAATTTAAAATTGATTAATTATAGCTTATAACTATGAATGTAATCGATTAAAATTTAAATATATAATGATACTTACAATTTTAATGTAGGTAGGTATAATTAAATAAAATAATAATTTATTTAGCCTTTGCTTAAGTATCAGAGAATATATGTCCACTTTGAAGTATAATATAAAAATAAATTAAAATTTGACAATATTATACCAGTAATATTGAATTTATGGGTTCAAAAATAAAATAATTCTATTTATCATAATTTAATGGTATTATTGTTTAGTGTATATACTATGTATGATCATATTATACGTTTTTTAATATTTCTCGTACTATTGATTAAACCCTTATTCCGGATAGGTATTTAAACTTATTATACTTTTCAGTATACCAAAATTATTTGGAACCTTTATTTTTAAACAAAAACGGAACCGAACAGTTATTTTATTTTAGGAGAACCAGTACCGGAACCGATACTGATAAATTCAAAAGGTTCCAGTCTCTGGTTCAAGTAGATAGTTGTGAACTGAAGTCTGAAATAATGTTATTATTCACTATTTAGTTAAATCTATAATTTAGTCACTTTGTTTTCATTATTTCGTAACACACACATATTTAAAATTCAGAACCAAATCTTAATCATAAAAATGCATCTGTATACAAAAATAATGAATGATATTTATACCCATCAAAAAATGAAATGTTTTAGATCTATGTGTATTGATATTATTTTTACTAGAATGACAATATTGCTCGTTAATAAATGACACCCTTATAAATAAACTGCAGTTAATATTAAGTAACAGCATAACTTTGTAGTTTGTATAGTATCGAATATTATAAAAGTTATATTTTTGTAACAAATTTAGTTATATATAAATAAGTATAGCGTCAAGTAAAATGACATAAGTATAAAATCGTTTTAATTTATAAATTCTATTAAATGCAACTCATAAAAAAATACAAAATAAATTGACTGCATACTTACTTAAATTACCTATATAAAATATGATATAGTTGTAATATATATCTCTCGAAACAGATGTTCAGCTATACGTAATATAATAACTGTCGTGATCTGTAATAATAATGATAATATTAAATACAAATATACACGAATTACATAATATTTATTTTTATTTTTTTATGAACTTTAATTGACTTTATACGATTAATTCGTTTGTTACCTATAGATTTACTATAAAATTACTATAAAATTACACTGAATGTGTGTTATCGATCAATGTCGTTCCAACGTAATAATTGTGTAGTACTTAAGGTAATAGGAGCTTGACCGCATGAATAATGTAATGTAATTATGATTATAATTTTTTTTTTTTTTATTATTTACTATCAAATTAATTGTTTGTAAATATTAAAAGCTAAAACTCATGAAATTTTAGGAATCTTCTTTTAATAGTTAATTCTCATTATAATATCACAAAGTATTGATGTTTTGTAAATATATTTATTAATTATTGTCACTATTCGTCACAAAACAAAATGTTTGAAAACAATTTTTATTTTTCATTGGTATAATTTTTAAGTTTGATACATTTTAATATGACAACATATTTAAATTTATATTCAAAAACAGAATATTTTTTTATCAAAATTCCGATGACTTAAAATTCAATTAGAGTAGAAAATTTGTTATGCTGTTCAATTTAGGCTATACATTTTAGACGTGTGGAGTAATAAACAGATATTTAGCTCACTTAAACTTTTGATATACATTTTTAAAACAAATTTACTACTCATACAACTATACAAGAGTGGATTTTTATAACAAAAATCGTATGGAAAATATTCTGCTTCAAAATATGAAATTAAAAATGTGTAGGTACTTATCTATATCTATCTATAAAAAAATTTATATTTCAAAAACTTTAATTGCTATCTACTTATTGAGATAATGAGTTTTGTAATAATATGTATTAAAAGAATCACAAAGTCAATAATTAACATGACGTGACTCAAAACAATATAAATATTATATTTTAATATATTTATTAACACGTAATATTGATAGTATTTAACTTTTATTTTTAAGAAATATATTCTTATTCATATATAGGTAACTATGTAACTTAACTTTTTTTATCCTTAAATCCTTGCGTTTTATAAAATATTAACGCAGAGTGTATTGAATCTATTGGTTTACATTACTGTCCTTTTTTTTTGCTATTCAATTCTAATATTTTTGATCCTGTCATACCTCTATGAAGCAGAAAAAATATTCAACTTTAAGGGTACTTTCCAATGAAAAATAGGATGTAGCTAGTACTTTCAGTCAAAAATAGAACATTTCCATTAATCAAAAACAGCTGCAGATAACGGTATATTTATACAATTTTGGTTTTGGTCTTAATTCATTAATAAATAACTGTAAATACTTGACATTTTCAACAAATATTTAAATATATTAACATTTTGTGAACATGATATTATTTTTAAAATATTTTTTATGTTTTTGAGCTATAAAAATTTACTTACCTAAGTTGGAAAAAAATATTACACTTTTTTGTTTTTTTCGATTTATGTTGATAAGAACATTTTCTAGGTTACTTATTACTTAGTTGTCTTTATAAGCTATAAGTCTTAGAATCACAATTATTGAAATTAAAATTTGGATGAAAATTGTAAAAAATCTCGATAACGTATTAGATTTTTGTAATTAACAATTATTCTTAACGTTTGAAATTCAAATTTGATCGAAATTATATATTTTAAATTTTAACTGTAAAATTAAGATTTCTCCTTTAAACGGTGTTTGCCATTTTACTATAGGAAATTTCAAAAATATTAATTTTTAATTTTAAAATATTAAAAAACTTTAAATATTCCACTAAGTATATTACTTAAATTATAATTTTCTATATGTTCTTATAAAAAAAAAGGAATGCTAGGTAAATAAAACTTAATAAAAGATCCCTCTTAAGTCGAGGCAGCATTTTAAGAATATTGAAAGTACTTAGTCACAATTTTTTACAAGGCGATGTTCATGTGTTTTACTAAATTTGTCGAAAATATATTAACTATTTTGTAGTTTAAAATTTATAATATAGCTTTTTTTATAGACATCCAAGTTCAAATTGTTTTGAAATTAGCCATTTAAACACAAACACTTGAAACTTTTTTACACCATACACATTATTATTATTGTCATATTTAGACTAATTTTAAACTGTTTATACTACGAAACTATTCACCACCGTTATTTCGCGAACGAACAATCGGTATTGCCTTAATATTATATAATATTATATAACATTTTATTAGTGTGGCAAAGTTAAGATCAACATACCGTATAAATTATTACTTATAGAAAAATAAATTACTCATAGTAATATAAATAAATTATAAAATGGGGGACGAGGTGGCCGAGCGGTCTAACGCGTCGGCCGCGGCGCTGGCAGTCGCGGGTTCGATTCTCGACCACCGGGCGGCATTTTTTTCCGGGCAAGTCACGGTGTCCGGAAAACAAGTGCCGCCATCCCCCCACTCCGGGGCATGGCAGAAACCTACGGGTGCCCCAATAAAAATTCTGCCACCACAAACACACGTGTTTACAAACCAACAGTTCCCTCCCCTACAAACTAAAACAAACAAACAAACAAACAAACAAACAAAAAACAGCTAATGGCCATAGTTGCCGGGCTCAATGATCAATGAAAAAAAAAAAATTATAAAATATCTTAGAAATATTTGTTACTGTTCATAATCATTTTTTGTTTATATTGATTTATAATTGAGTTCAAATTTAACACAATAATCGTTACATAACAGTGATCAACAAGGTTAGGTTAGGTACCTAACCAACAAGGTACCTACACTAGAAACCTACTACACAGGGCACAGGCTACAACAGCATTCAGCAGAGTGACTTCTCCGGTTTTTTGTTAGAACTTTCAAACATTTTCCAAGATTACCTAACAATACAAAATTAATAACACACCACATCGCGTAACTATAAAGCATCACAATTGCCATTGTCATTGAGTTATTGAAAATTGTTAAGCCAAGTGCTACACACAATACACTATATCCAAGCAGATACACACCTAACCACCAATTTTGCTTTGGGAGAAATCATTGTCAAATTAGTCCGAATAATAATTGTCCTTGATTCTATGACCGGGAAAGAAAGTCCTCTCTCCTCATTGCCATTTCTCATCTCAACCATCCGACGACGAGTATTATGGCTTAGAGACTAAGTTTATCGTATAAACCATAATAAATCTACTATATATGTCTATATGCCCTTGATTATAATTTACAATGTGGCTGAATGTGTAGTAAATAGGTACCTACCTAATTTAGATCCGTTAAGCAAGTGTAGGTATTTTGATATACCTACTTACAAAAATTCAACCAATGGAACGATTTAAATTACCTATTTGTAAGGACTCATTGATCAATAATAAAAATATATGGCAACTACTCTACGATTCGTTTTCTTATGGTCTGGTACATTCAGCTGTTCTTCTTCCTATAAACAAGTACATTGTAGTTTTAAATTAAATTAATTGTAAACAGCATTTTCAGTTTAAAGACTAATCTCCAATGTATACAACTCTTTCATTCCGATTGTTATAAAACCCGAATTATTGTTTTATGTATGCTGATACAAAATCGATTGTATTATTATTATCAAAACTATAATATACTTCGGAATAATGCAAATGTCAATATGACAAATGGCATGAATGAGCTAAAGATATTTATAATGTTTAATATAAAAACGAATGAGGCAGGTTACACATTTATTGCACAAATTAATATTCGGAAAAACTATAGGTATAGTTAGGTGCAATTTGGTTATTAGGTTTTTATATAATACCATTGGATCTAGTTAGAAATAGCATTTACACGAGCATAACGTAACATTGTAAAGGAATTTGACGTTGTGAGTGAAGACCAGTTTTACGCGAGTACATAAGACGCATTCCGTATGTCTTAGCGTCCATCCGTTTTGAAGTTGAAGTGCCCAGCAATCCGTGACCATTATTATTATTATTGTTACTCTCTCTCTCCCGTCGAGTCATCTCGGCGTTCGTTCTCTTTTCTTTCCTTTATTTTTTTTTTAACCGGTTTTAATTGTTTTTGCCCCCACGCAGACGATACTTTTCAAATACAGGACTGGCTGCGGTCAAACGGCAACCATGACCGAGGCTACCCGGAGTTTGATTACCACCATAGGATCCGCCCTCTTTCACCAGTTAAGAGGCACCGGATCTCCACTATTACCGACGGGAGAGTACCGGACCGTCGGAGACAGCTCAAGTCAATGGAATCGCTGTTGGGATTGAGCGATGAAAACTTAAACGGCAAACATCTGGTACGTGACATATAAGTACAGTACCGGATACAGTGTATCATTATGTAACAATATTTCAAAGAGGAAAATAAATACGATAACACAAATATTGTGTTAAAATCGTACCTAAATCTACTAAGTATAGCTTAGGTATTATCTATAAGGTGATTCACCAAGCATGGCCATTCTCAAATTCTCCTTTAATAATGAATTTATTCAAATTCTGATTTTTGGAATTTTTATATAATATATACTCAAAGATCATTTTTTTAAATTAAAAATTTTTTTTTGTACTGACATTTAAGGAGTGCCCACGGCGATACAAACTTATGTCAAATGAGAAGCCCCCATTTTACTGTAAATATTATTTATTGGATAATATTTTTGTTAATTTTGATGTTTACCTAATACAAAATTCGAACAAGTATTTTCTTCGTTACCTATTAAAGTGTTTGTACTACTATAGTATCCTTATAAGGATATTTTCTTAAACATGGTTTTAATAACAATGTAAAATATATTTAAATTGGGTATAGTATTTATTATATTTGGGCTATAAAATATATTTTTACAAATTATTAATGTTAATATATTAATATTAATCACTAAAATTTCCAAAAAAACCATAGCCTCATATCTTATAAACCCATAATCATGGACCTATTATCCTTAGTCCTTAGTATAATATAAATAACACAATATAAAGAAAACGGTAAATTATAAAATTGTAGGTATATGTTTAAAATAATTTCTCTTCCACATAAATACTACGTCTTTACGAGTAACTGTTGAATACTGAATACTGAATAACATTACGACTCATAATAAGATATTAAGTTTTATACATAGGTAAGTAACAATATAGTACAAATTTGAATAATGTGTGACTTTTTATTTACTTATCTAATTTTCCGTTAACAATTAATGTTCACAATACAATAGTATCTAATATTTTTTTAAATTTAATTCTGAAATAATTATTTTTAATAACGTTTAATACAGATTTGAATAAATAATTGAATTACAAATTGATTTACAATTGTATCTGTTTCATTTAAACTGAAGTTATTATTTTTTAATAATTTAAATTGCATTTATTAAAGCTGTATACAGAAGTTGGCTAATAGTTAATCAATCGCAATTATTAAAGCTATCATTATATTTTTTTTTTATAGATTTAAACAATTTGTTTTCATTAAAATGTTGTTTAAAATTGATATGACGCACATTTCATTATAAATAAATATTTATATATAATTGTTTTTCTAAGAATTCCGAGGCTGTTACGAGAGCATCCCCGGATGTGCAGGACTCTCTGGATAGGGCTTTAATGGACTTCGAAGAGACCCTTGAGTTGGCGTTTCAGTCAAACTCTATTGTTCCGCCACCTAGAGGATTTTCCAATCAAAACTTGGGTATGTTGGAACACGGGATCAAATGTCTGTGAAGCAATTTGTTATTGGAAATTTGAATTTCAGTTGAAGGTGATGAATCAAATTTCAATAAGCTTGACAGTAGCTTTGAGAGCAATACTACAACTGGCAGTAGTGGTTATTCCACCAAGCCTGATCAATCCATGCATCGGTCTCTAAACACTTATAACGAGCTCCAAGTAAATTTGTGTTGACAAATTACGTATATGTACGTAATAATATTAATGACTTTAAAACCGCGGTGTTCACAGCTCATCAGGGAACAAATGGTGAAGAGCTTGGAGATTATCAAAGATTTAGAAGAACAGGTTAAACTGGTGCCTATGCTTAAGGTAACATCTATAATTAACTCTATAATTACCATAAATACACTTTTATTACGTGTTAATACTAAAATTAGTCGCCGTGAACACAGTGAACGTGTTAACAAGTTGAACAAATCGATGACAGTTTTGTTGCGTGTCGTTGGAAACAAAGGTCTCCAATTGCATATATAGGGATACAATTTCAAATCCACCGTATTTCTAGCGTGATATACTTCGTGAGCGCAATACATTTTAAAACGATTCCACGCTGTCAAACAAAATTATTTTTAATTGACACATTTGTTAAATAAAAAATACTCCAATCTGTACGCGACCATTGATCAAAGTAATTGGATATTTCGTGCTGCGACGTAATTTCAGTAAATTTCATACGTAGACAACTTTAAATATTATATTTCTGACGTGTCGAGTGTACAGTATAGTAATAATAATATGAAATTTAATAAAACCAAAATATAAATTCTGGTGAGATACATTCACAGTTATAATAGCTTATTAATTTCACGCGCATATTATTATAAGTAATTTTATTTGGGATTCTAAGAGGTGCGTATATTTTATATTTCTGTGTAGGCGATGCCTTAAAGAAATAGATACAGTAAATAAAATGAAATATTGAACATTATGGTTGGTTTTGTGTGTGTAAAACAGGCGCAGGTATCCTCATTGAATTTGGAGAAGCAGCGCCTATCCTCTGAATTAGAAAAACACAAAACATTTGAGAATACAAATAAATATGCAACAGGTAAGTGTTTTTTGCACAAATATACCTTTTTAAGTAACTAGATGGGCTAGGTTTGGATTTGCATGGCGAAGTTGTACGCACTTGCCGAAATTACTATACCTACGCAATTTGAATAGCATTTTAGATCTCGAAGGTCGTCCTAATATAATAGTATAATATCACCGGATGTAATTACGCTCCCCACACAAGACTAATGCTAACAATATATATTAATAAATTCGTTTCCAATAAAAAAATATAATATTTTATGTCTATTATTATTCATTTATAAGTTATAAATCTTTTCATACACATTTACATATATTCCGGGAGTTATATATTCATTTTTCTAAAACCAGTCGTACTTTGTTTTCTGAAATTAGTTTCGAATATCTGTTAAAATATTTGGTACAAAAAAAAAATTATAACTATATGTAGGTATACTTATTTTAGTTATTTGTTTGATAGGTTGAAATGTATCTTAACAATTTGATTTTAAGAATTGAAAATGAGATATTTGATAACTCATGCTGAGTTACTATACTCTATGTCTATAGGTACACGATATTTACTAGTGTATAGATAATAGATATATATTAATAATTAAGGCTTAATAGCTGATGGACATTTATTATTAATACCTGACACATGTTATTGATGATATTATTGTTATGGTCTTCTTATTGAAAAAATAAAATAAATATTTAACATTACAGAGCATAACGAAGAAAATGATCATCAATAAACGCACAAACAAGTATTTGATAATGTAATAAAAGAATTTTAAAATATAATTAATAAATAATGATCATAATTTATTATAGGTAATAATTATTAATGATTTAAAAGTGTCATGTATGTGTACGGGGACATATAACTAAATTAACATACCTACTTTATGGTTGATAGTAAAATATAGATTATGTTTTTTTTATAGGCAATGATTATTAAAGTGACAATAACCCAACATAATTTACCAACTGCTTGAAATTTAAATAAGAATATAAAAAAAAAATCGTTTTGTGACTTCATCCGAACAAATCTATTTGGTTTTAATAATCACTTTAGGTGTAACTTTAAGTCCACGAATTTCCTCTCGTTTTACTAAGTATTAGTATACATTCATATTATTTTAATATTATGGTTTTGGTTAAAAAATAGTTTATATTCAAATGTTCAAACCTAATATAATAATAGTAATAGTTTATTATATCTTCATACAACATTTCCACGCTCATTCAGTTTCCAAGATGATAGTCACTATTAATTATATATATTTTCAATAAATCGACTGTTTTCAAAAGTTTTTTGTTTATTTAATTTCTATAGTTAAATGTACAACATACAAAATTATATATAAAAAGTAGCTGTCCTGTCCGACGTTATCCAGGCTAAAGATTTGTATTTTTAATAAATATATTTGTACAAAATGTATATGCCATATTTCTTCTAATTTATTATAATATAGCTGATCCCGCACACTTAGTTGCCCACTTGCCGTAAAAAATGTCAATCTTAAAAAAATGTGTGATTGTCACAACTCATTTCGAGTATAACTCGCTGCAGTAAGTGCAACTTAGTCACCCCAGTAGGCAATCTGACTATGTCGGATAGCCGACAATGTGTGACAGTATAATATCAAGTAGGCATTGTGCGAAAATTCGATTGTAAAAATCCCTTAATTACCTAGTTTGTGTAAAACAGTTCTTTTGTCGATATAAAATATTAAATTACCTAGGTATTGAATGAAATTATAATAATACTTAAAAATTGTTATTGTTATAATACAGAACACAACCTTTTCCATAATAGCGAACATTTTATATACCTATTCGACATTCGTTACATTAATTATAATATGTTATTTGGTTTTCTATTTCCGGTGTCTTAAATTAATATTCCTCACCTATTATAGTCAATTCTGAAATTTTTTTTGTGCAATTATTTTCACTTCTATATTGTTCCCATATATCTTCCAATTATTATTGAGTGTACGCTGATCATTTTACATGTTCATTTAGAATAAATAGAGATAAATCAGATTTTAAATTTTATCACGATGTATATAATATCTAAACGTGCAGACGTTCATATTTCCAAGGTTAGGTAAATATGCTTAGAAATAAGTATAATACGAAACAAAACTGTACAAATATGAAATAACATAATATATAATGTAGGTACTTTTTTATTATGTTGCTTGGACATGTACTTATACCATTATCATTTATCACAACTATTATTTACAATTGTCTTATTTTTTGTTTTTCAAAATTTTATATTAGGCTATCTGTTACAAGTTTGAACAATAAGCTTATTTTGTGATAGTAAATAAAATAAAATAATAATAATGACATGGAAAACAGAGTGAAGAAAATCCCAGTGAGGGCATTTAAACATGAAATAATTTCCAATTTCCTAAATTTATAAATATGCCCATCACCCATGTCCAAATACCTATATGTATATAGGTACATAAAATATAATATTAATTATTCAATATAATTATGTTTATCACTTACTCATTTCATACAAATTTGTTAAAAATTATTTTTCAAGTACAATTTTGAACCAGGGGCGGCTCTAGGGTTATATTTATTTATTTTTTTCTGAGGGGGGGGGGCATAAACATCACATTTTTTTTTACATTTAATGATAAGTAACTATAATACCGAAAAATATTCAAATAATTCAAAATCAGTGACAAAATCATATAACCCACACTAGCCATTAATCTTATTTATTACCTACTTCATTATGACAATATTGTAAAAATATATGTACCTACATATAAAAATTATTAACCTTAGATCACCTATTAGACCAATTTTTTATTTTTATTAATAACTTAGAAGACTTGTTTTAATCTTAAAATTAATAGGTGTATGGAAATATGGAAATTGCGCTAATAGAAATTTTGTTTTTCAGCTTATTTTATTATATTTTATATTAATATTAGACGCACATGTGTTTTATGTATGCTCATTTAGTGGTTTTTAATCATTGACGTGTGACGTGACGATTTTCTCGTATAATCGTAATTATATTTTTGTTATTCATACTTATAGCCTATGAATTATAATATTATAACATATGGGGACGATGGGCGCCGGATTTCTGTTTCAACGGGAAACAATTGAAAGCGACAAAACAGTTTTTAACACCGTGGTGTATACTTTATTGTAAGCTATAACCAATATCATTACTATCTCATTTAACAGTATAATATAAGTAGGTAGGTACATAATAATATTATTTTGTAAATAGACATGTACCTAATTCCGGAGTACAAATTGATATAGTTTAAATTTCTACCACGCACCCGTCTGTTATTTTGCCCACTATAAAATCGATAGATCATTTTTTTTATAGACTTTTTGCGAATGATCCTGTTTTGATTTACTTGATTTACATACTGGTAAGCCGGGTGCGAATAACAGAAATGGCGTGTACGAGACAGTGGCGTAGGCAGGGACAAGTGCCTACATCGATCATATGTATATTATATATTAATATTACAAATTCCAATATACCTATACTTAATACTCACATACAATATCTTTGCCGATCGAGACGATATTATCGTGCATAAAAACATATACGTTTTATAACATTTTACCGTTTTTGTAGACAAAGTTATTATGTATTTTTATTACAATATCAGCAAAAATTTGTTGATATTAGAACTTCAAAGTCTATAAAAAAAATTGGACATTTGTGTTTTTGAGAGTTTTAGGTACCTATCCGTAAGAATAACTTATGAGAAACCTAGTATTCAATTTCCAAGCTTTCGCCATAAAAGTTTTAAATACAAACTAATGCAAATCTTTCTCAATTTTTTCATTCATAAAAAAAATTATGCTTGATTATTATTAGATTCTGAGTGGAGCGAGAAAGCTAGTGGTTTTACAATGGTGTATATTTTTTATTTTTTTTTTATATCCTGTATACCTACATCATTTCTACCAGAATAGGAGTGCTTCGATTTCAACATACTATAGTACATTATATTGAAGCAAACTGGATTAAGGTGGTACTTTAGAGAGGTCATTTTTCGATTTTCTCAATAGTTATTTAATGCCACGAGAAAAACCACCGTCAAATTACAAAAAACCGCTAAAGATGAGATTTTAATTTCTAATGCTTTGTTTATTACCATAGAAACAAATAAAAATAATAATATTATAATATTAATTCAACTTACTGGATATATTAAATAATAACAATATAAAATATATCCACACTGACAAATCGTCTCCACTCGGAATCGTTTTTCTTATACAATGATATTATATTATTGAATTCAAGTTTAATACAATCCATTATACATTGACCCACTTGTAACCTACTGTACAGCAGAGGGACATCTACTTTCCCACCTTTTTTTTATTGTTTAATTTGTTATTAGAACAATAATATGTATATGGAATCTTGTATTACATTTTCAAAGGTTTTACTAAGCATACACATTTTTATTTAACAAAAAAAAGGAAAGTAAAAAAAAATTAAAAATTCAAATGTAGGTATTTAGTATTTACCTATATTATATTAAAAAATTGCATTATGTAAAGGATATTATATTTTAATTATATTAGTATTTAGTAATCTTTATATATATTATATTAGTATTTTCGAATAATAACAATATTGTAGGTAATTATATAAGTATGATTGAATTTCCTGCAATGCCATTGTAATTTTAAGTACTCATTGATCATTTTTGTAGCTTTTAATTCGTTTATAAAAAAAATAATATTTTCATTTTTTTATTTGCGTATGAACCACTTATGAAAAACGTTGTACTAGTTTTCCAAGCTTCTTACTCAAATTAAATTTTTTTCATATAATGTATTAAGAAAAAAAAATATATTAAAAAATCTCCATTAAAACTTCAAAAATCTACAAAATTACAAAAAGAAACAAAATATTTTGAAAACTATATCATGTCTATTTTACATGAATATTTTGTGAACATTTCAAGATATTATTAGGTAGGTATTTTTTTATTTTGAATTACATGTATCAATTAATTGCCAAGCCTTTTGGTATTAAAAGTAAAATGGTATTCATTTTTTACTACAAAATTATTCAGATATTTTCGCGATTTTGATAAATTTTGCAAAATTTTAAACTTCACGATTTAATATTCTTATATTTATCAATTTGAACTCTAATATATAGATGTGCAAACAAAATCCAATAAAATATAAATGGCCAAATACACTAATATAATATCGATATGTTATGAAGTTTAGTATCCAAATTTTGTTATGGTAGGTAGGTATACCTAGATGTTATATAGATTATGGGTACCTATATAATATAATACAATAGTATAATTACTGTGATATGTATGCGGGCGCGATGGTCGTCGGGTTGATGGTTTTCGAAAACGAGCGGACGGAACGGTCGTATACCTATATAGTGTACACAATATCTATAGTCTGTTCATTTTAAGAAGCGATTCGGCGGCCACTAGTAAAACCGGTTTTCAAGCGTAAATCAGGTCGCTTCTTATTTTGAACAGGGTATATAGTAGAATGAGAGAGGTGTGGGAGGGGGATCTGCACGCATACGGATCACGCGTCCTCAGAGCACGAACGTCGCAGCACATATAATGGTGGTGGGCAAGATGACTATAAATAATTAACACGGGACGAAGCACAACGTGTCTCGGGACTACGCTCCGAGTATGGTATATATTTTTTTTTCCGATTTTTCCGTACACATGTAAACACGTAGAATCGCATTAGCCGTTTGCGGACAAACGAGTACCTAGGTCGCAGTGGTGTGTGTGTGTGTTATTGCGTTTTAAAACAATTAAAAAAAGTTCGACGTATATACACGAGACAATAACTCATCATGATCTCGCCATGAAATATTATTAAATAAAATAATGTACCAAGTTCTAGGAAAATTGTTCTTTTTATACGTTTAGACTAAATTTTCACTTATCTTTGAAAATGTGGAGAGTTATGGGTAAAATAAACTTAGTATACCTATAACGATTACCAACGATTTCGAAGAAAGTCACATATTATCATAACCTATATATTATGTGCAAATAGTCCTAGGCCCCTCCAAGGGGGGCCAAGCGGCCGCGGCTACCTCACAAGCACGGCTCTTCCAAGTTGGCTTATTGATCAGTACCTTTCGAAAAATGCTTCCCTCAGCTCGCTCATACATGACCCGCCCATTCTAGACTCTTCTCGTTCCTTTAATGATAATTTATATTCTTATTCGTTTTTAGTCGGTAGTGGATGGTCTCTGTCGGCGTCTCCAGCTAACAGGCGCGTAACCGTGTCCACCAAAGAGGTGGGCGTCAATTGCGTACCCATGTGCCGGGACGTAGGAGTGACGACACCGTCGGCCACGTCGGTGAACACGTCCACAATGACGGAACGGCCTCCGTCCGGGGCGGCCGTGCACACCCAGACGGACGCCGCTACCAAGACCGCCACAATGGTGGCGCATACCCAGACCAAGGACGTTGTAAAGCCGGCCACTTCAGTGGCACACACTCAGACTATGGCGGTCACTGACGTCCAGCCGGCCACTGTAATAGTGGCTGAGGTGGCTGCCGTGACGCCGACAACAACGGCAAACGTCGGAACACAGTCTTCCAGGCCGGCAGCCGTCAGAACAACCACGGTCGGCGTAACAGCCAGGCCGCGGACGTACGACGCCAGCGTGGCCGCGAAACCGACGCTCAAGCACGTCGGATGTTCGGCTGACGTTTCGACGGACGCGAAACCAGCCGCGGCACCGGTGACGCGCGCCACCCAGACGGACGCCACCCAGACGGACGCCAGAGACGACCGAAGCGGCCATAATCGCACCACGCAAACGGAAGCCGTGGCTGTTCCGGAAGTCGCCGCCGTCAGGGCAAATCCAACGGAAGTTGCTTCAACCCGGGCTAATCCAGCGGAAGTCGCTTCCACCCGAGCTAATCCAACGGAATCTGCGGTCACGCGGCCTAATTACGCAACTATCGGCCGACGGAGCAATTCGTTCCATCATTACACGGCGGGTGGTGCCGCGGACACGACAACGTCGCCGGTCACGTCCAAGATACCTCGTCTGAAGCCCGTCACTCCCGAACTCAACCGGAAAGTGTTGACCAGACAGGATACGTACACAAAGACCGCGGCCGAGATCTGCACCGACGATCTGCAACACCAACCGTCATTTTCGTCGTCACCGCCGCCTCCACCACACGTGACCGATGACGTCAGCAGGTAAGAGAATGTTATAAATTATAATCATACATTTAGGGTCCGGATTTATATGCAAATGCATATTCTTCTATACGATTCAACTAGAATAATTTCGATTATAATATATGTCGAAGTTTCGTAATGTGTAAATTATATGGTTAATTTTTTTTTTGCATGGTTTTGCATATTCTAATGAAAATGCATATTTCTTAATAGTTGCATTAATTTTGCATTTTCTAAAATTTATTATAATATTAATAATCATTATAATTCTATCTTTATTCATTAAAATAGTCATATTTACGTAATTACGTCTGTAGGAATACTGTCGATCGTATATAACCCATTATACTGTAAATCGATAAGTTATCGACAAATTACGAAAAATATCGGTTTTTCTAGTTGTAAATTTATAATTATTACCCACACCCGTCTATAAAAATCGTGAATATTCAACAATGAAAAAAATCGATAGTATAATCAATGGTGTGGTAACGGAGTGTGACGAGAACAAGGAACTATCAGTTGAAGATTTATCTAGTTTTTAAATATGCACCAATTGTATCTTGTGAGATGGAAAGAAGTTTTTCCAAATACAAACTTATGCTTCGAGATACTTGGAGAAGTTTTCAATTTGAAAACTTGGAATCGATTTGTATTGCTTCATGCTAGTACTCGTCCCATAATAATAATTTAATATAAAATATACTATAATACATTTTAAACACAATTTCATAAAAATAATGTTATTCTGAATTTTAAAATAATAATTTTATATATTATAATACTTTAATTAATTTATAATACTTTGTCATTGAAAAATGTTATTTCACATTTTTTTTTTAATAAACTTTTTTTTTACGTACATTTAGATTATGCAATATTTTAACTCAAAACTGTATAGTTTATTAATTTGTAATAAATTATTTTGCATATTTTTTGCATATTTATGATATGAATTTGCATATTTTTATAGATTTTTATATTGCATATAAATCCGGAAGGGAATCAGAATAATATTAAAGCACTTTTTTATGATTTACTTACGACCTGCGAGCTTATAAACTTTAATCTTAATCATCTATATATAATTTAAAATTTAAAAACTTTAATAAACATAATAATATGATACGTCATGAATAGATTACCATATTCTCATTCGATTAGTTATAATAATATCCTCAATGTATTATGTAGTTGATCATTTACATGACTACATCAATATATTATGTTGATTTAATACGTCAAATTATGACCAAGTGCGCCCGCAGTGTTATTGTTGATAGCTTTGCAAGTAGAGCCTGACTGCGTCCGTATAATATTGTATACTTAATTTTAATTTGTCATAGGAATATATATTTTAAATTTATAAAATGTATAAAAATTCAAATTGTTACATACATTTCTAATCGACATTCTTATCAATTAATGTCTAAAAAAATAATCGAAAGTCATGCATTTTAAACTACCTATAGTCAATATATATATAATCCCCATAAATAAATTCTAATCATATTATATAGAGTGCGTTTTTGCCCAACACGTCAGCGAGGCGTAATACCAGCAGCACCGCAAAACCGTCATACATTACACACATATATATAATAATAATAATAATATGTATACTGCGACGACGTACACTGCGGGTCGTTGACAGCTGCTGCAGTTGTGCTGCTGACGGTATATGATAATATTATTATGGTGTCTGAGGCATAATAATAATAAAACAGTCCGGTGCGAAGACTGGACTGTGACTTTTACGCGCACCGACCGGATTCCTAATTCGGCGGCGTGCAATATAACCGCAAAGCTGAGCGCAAATTACTCGATTTTATTGTAACTCGGAACAATCACCGCCACTGCAACAGCTTCCACGAAACCGCAGTTACCTGCAGTGACTATTTACTATTCCGAACGGGCTACTATAATATCGCTGAGTACTCCGAAAAAAATAATTTTTTTTTTGGTTAATCGTTGCTGCATGATAGGTACACGCGTTCCCTGAAAACACTATTTTTGTCGGTTTTCATTTCCGTAGGTCCGTAAGTACGGTACGTATAGTACGTACGATAGTGTATACTGTATAGTATATAGTGTATAGTGTATAGTGTATAGTGTATACACTATCGTATATAGTGTCCTCAGTAATATTATAATAGAACAGTGAGTACTGAGTATAGAGTGTGACCCCATGAACCACAGTTAATAAATATTTATAAAATATCAAACAAAAATAATGTGGTAAAGTGGTAAATATTAGTACCTACTTTATTATAATAATTGTTCGTTTTTACTTTGTTGTCAGTCGGTATTAGTTGCAGAGGTAGCCTAACATGCATAATATAATAAATTGTTATGTATAGTATATCGAAATTTAATAATTTCAAATTAAATTTGAATATAATATAGTCCGATTATATTATTTTTTAGAAACAATTACTTACGATTCATTAGATTAATGAACTGCACGAGTCCATCATCGTGTGTATATAATATTATTGATTTTGAATAAATTCAGTATAACTCATAAATATCGAATCCGAAAATAGACGCTAGAGAAAAAATGCATTTTGAATGTTAATAGTGGCTTAGACTGCTTAGAGGTATATTACCTGAGATTTATTAAGATATATATTTTAGTAACTCTGTACAAACACGGTTACAACCTTGTAATCTTAACAATTATTATCCAGTTTAGATTTGTATTGCTTTTTGATACTCGTTTTATTTGGTGCTTAGAGATAGACATCTTTTTTGTGTACCGAACGTCAGTACTTAAGCTACTGCTGCAGTCTGCTACTCTGCTAATACTACATAAAAACCTATATGGAGATTTAGGTCATAAAGCCCATACCTACCTAAGCATTAATATTTGTAGGTATCTGCTGTCGTTCCGGGCATAACACGTTTGGGCATACACTCGCCAAAAGTGTACTCTTTCCTCTTCCACCAAAAGAGATATATTGATTAATTCAGCGTTTCACCAAAATAATCTCAGTACATAGAAAGTATATTTCAAAATTAAAATACTATAAAATATCGAAAAAACCGCATTTTATACATTTTAATAAAATAATTTTTAATTGTAGGAATAATTGAGCAGCTTTTTACTGATACCTACCTAAATCGTGAATACGGCGAATACAGTTTAATAAAGACAGTAAAATTAATAAAGTTAAAACGGTTTTTATAAACCCAAGATGAAAATAGTTAATAGCTTGAAATCATTTAAAAATTATTTTTGGTTATATAATACATTGAACAAACTGGTAGGTACGAACGTACATATCCGACTGACTTACGACTTCAGTCTTCGGTATATACCGGTCTTGAGTATTCTTATTATTCCTTAATAAATTATTCATTCAATATAAGTTTATTTTTAATTATATTTAATAGGTAGGTTTATTTAATGTAGGTATATTGTATTTATTAAGTTGCTTAATATTATACTGCAGTATTTGAATAATTTTATATTGTATAAATGTTACTTATAAGTATTATAAACTGAGGTACTGTATATAACAGCTTTTAACAGTATAGAAATTATTTTGTTGGAAACGTGGAATCGGTCAATATCTCATCTGGGGGAAATTGCGAAAACAGTTATTGGCAGTAAAAGAAGAGGTACCTATATTATAATAGATGAACTATAAACTACATATACTCATTAGTTACTTTTGGAAAGGGGAAAAGTAAGCACTTTTGCTGGAAACGGATACCAGCCTTCGTTACATTTTTGCCACTTAACTTCTGTATAAATATTTCCAAGGTCTAAATTAGTGTCTCGAAAAGTCGTGAATGTATCATTTGCAGTGCTTACTACATTATTAGTTCTTACTAAATAAGTCATAACTGAATTACCGAAATCAAAAACCAAAGCAAAGATTATAACCCACATCTAAATATTTTGCAGTATTTTCCGCGAAAGGGTTAACATAACATGCTTTAATTCAGGGCTCGCAAACGTTATAATAAAGTTATGAATTATGATTATATCGTTATATTTGACAAAAAACGATTAAAATTTGTAGAAGTAATTATAACGGAAAGTGATAATCAAAAATAATTAAATACTACAAAACAAAACATAACGATTAACAAAATATAATATTATATATCATTAAACAAAACATAACGCAAAACGTAATTTATAGAATATTATAAAACGAAAAATAACACAAAACATAATTTTTATAGAATATAACTGAATGAAAAATAACGCAAAACGAAATATTTTCAAATCTATTTATTTAAATAAAGGTCTGTTAGTTTTGTAGAAACATTTATTTCATGCGAACAATCTAAAAATGTATTATATTATATTCCTTATCCGGGCCATTACCTACCCGCAATAGTTATTATTTTTAAATTTAATATGTATCAAACGTAATAACGATAAACGCAAAATTTGTGTAACGTTTTAATTGTAAATAACATAACAGAATAAAACAGAATTTTTTTCAAATGAAAGCACTGTGCTTTATACATGATTTCAAATAAAAAAAACACCTTTTGACCTAATCAAATTCATCTCAACTCAAAACTATTAAATGAAAAATTAAAATTACAAAATATATTTTGTCAGGTAGTACAGTTTTGAAAATTAAATTACATCTTGTGTCACAAAATAAAAATGGACCTTTAGAACCTATTATCCGGTCCGACGATGACGAACGGAGGTTAGTTTAGAAACTAATATAATATAAGTACTTGCAGTTGAACGCAAATGCACACATACCAATTTCACAATCAGAAAGGTTATTATTAATTAATATTATTCTCTCGAAAAAACAGTGCATAATATTATGTAGGTGTACACTGTATTTGCTTGCCGAAACCTGTCAATCTTAATTCATTCGGATAAACTCGCACAAATGCATTAATTTTATAATGCGTATGGTACGTGGACCGTAAATAACCGTTTCATCCTTGACCCGAAATTGAAATTTTTTTTCTGTTCTACAGACCGTTCAACACCGAGTAAGTATTCGTGTATCATCAAGAAACGTTTTATTTTACTTCGCGGAGTCATAGTGATCTAAATTGTAATCATTAAGCCAAATTAATTGCACGCTATAATTATAATATGCTGCAGATAATTTATTATTAATTAGTGACCGCCTGGGGCCGGATATGACCAAACATCATTGGAAAACCGCACTCCAAGTCTCTAACTGTAGGCTTTACTTAATAAAAGTTTAATTCGTTTTTCTATGTAACCTCGTAATTATCCAACAACTAACAATGTTTACTGTTTAACTGACTGATTTATATTTAATATAGGTATAACATTTTAAATTTTATATAATGTCGTTAAAATTGCCTACTTCAAACCCCTTAAAAAGCCGACATCGGTGTGGCATTCTCTTAAAGGTTTCGGAGCCGAATCGTTATTATTTTTTAATAAAAAAAAAAACATACGTTGTAGGAAAAACTCACACGCACTGGAAAATACAAAGATGAAGCTTTATTCAGGTCGAATTGGATGCTGTTTTAAAAAAGCTTATTTTCAGAAGTTGTAATAAATGCATGTATTACAAATGTTTAAGTGTTTTTAAATTATTTTTCTAGCGTTATTTACATTTAATTCAAAAATATCGATTAATCTTATTAATTAATTTAGACGACCGAAATACGAGTGGCTCGTTTCACGGGGCGGATCGTAGAGATCGTATTTATGTATTTATTATCACTATTAATCTATCTACAGTATATTGGTATATAATTTGTTAATTTTTTTTTCATTTTCATTTTCAACGCGATACATTCCCTCAGCCTATAATATACGCTCGTTCGGCGTTTAAGTTGGTAATAGCCAACAGGTATGTTATATTACACTCATAGATGCCTGTTCTACGGTATACCTATATACTGTGGTTATATACATGACATTCAAAATTATGGCCCGGATTCAAAAAAAAACCATCTCAGGTATTCGATTAAAATCGTATTTATCAGCGCCATGTATCCTAATAAATGTGATGTCGTCTGATACACGAGTATAATAATATCATGTATAATACTATAATACCTATGCGACTCATAGGCCTGTATGAGAAACTCGGATGACGATGGATTTACATAATGTTACTATGAATAATAAAATCATGTTTATACTCTTTCGTTTTGGACGAATCTCGTTGTATCACTCCGATTACATATAATATACGACACGACGTGGGGTTATATACCGCGTGCCTCATAGGTAATAATACGCGTCAGAATTAATAATAAGTCGAATATTTTTTTGTTCCTCACGGTTCGCGTGTACCGGCTATAACGTGCTTTCGATTTCTCGTTTCTTTAAAAAAAAAAATTTTTGTATTAAACCGAATGTTAGCCGTTTTCTGTCTCCGTCCACCTATGTATACATTGGTACAAGGCGCAGCTTACCTCATTATTAAACACACACATTTTCTCGGCAAGTATTAACGTTTATGGAAATATATTTTTTTTACATATAATTTGAAGTCATTACAAGACAACATTTTTTACTATTCTAAGAATTTCTATATGTAAAAGCCGAATTTTGAACGAATATAACGCACTATACCTACTATACGTTCTAACAAAGTTAGAAGTTGGTAAAAATGTTAACAAAATGTTGGTATACTGCTACGCTCATGGCTCATATAAACTTTAAGTACTTATATATAGGGCTATAACCATTATCTAACCGTTGACTATATTATGATGATATCTATTATACCTATATAGGTTAATATAATATAATCAATGCTATAGGATATAGCATAAAACGCCTAGAAGTGATAGTGTCTATACTCATTATTTGGACGTTTTAACTTTTTGAAAATATTTTTTTTACATATTACCTATCTAATTTGATTTATTTGCACAACAACATTTTTTAACATTTTTAATTTCATATTCAAAAAATATTTTTCGGAGTATTTATAGATAGGTTCCCAGGTACATAAAAATTGAATTTCGTACGAATAGTTAATTATAGTTATAAGTTATAAGTACAGACAGGGGTATCCTGCAAAATGTTGACCCAAAATATGTATACACAATTAAGTCGTTTATTTGATAACTACCTATACATTTATTAAGTATACAAATAATTTAAAATAAATTTAATATCTTAATGAGAACATTGAGAACATTAGGTAGGAAGTAAGATCTTAATAACAGTAGGTTTAAAGTTGTCAAAATCTATTATTAAAATTTCTTACTCACGAACTATTAGTTTGCATTTTAATTAGATTTTTAAAACAGTATATTACTTTTAGTTTAATTTCACTTCAATATGCATTTGGTACCTATGTAATAAACATCCAATTTTGTCGAAATATGAAAAACAATAGGCAATAATCAACAAATATAGTGAACGCAAAAAATAATTATTGATATTAACGTATAGACGGATTACCGACGAAAATACAAAAATTGAAAATTGAAAATAATATACATTTGCATAAATATACTTATAACTAATTTACAAACATAAAACAAGAAAAATTTAAATTTAACTTTATACCATTGCATTTTGCGTGATATAAATAAGATTTCTATAGTAAACAACATTGTATATTTGTATATGAAAACATAAGATAAATCATAAATGTATCATAACGAATTGTTAGAATTCAACTTAAAAACATGATTATTGGTTCGAATATTTTTGGTTTATGAAGCCTATACCTATATATTTTTTATAAAAAGTATAGGCTAGTCACCTACAGATATGAATAATGTTATAAGTACCTATAACGGCTATAACAGACTTATTAATAATGATAACAACAGACAAAATAATAAAATCACAGTGAGGCATAAAGATATAAGTTTATATTATTTTCCTTTTGTCGCCGTTGGTGGGCCACTACAAATAAAATAAGTTCGGGGCCCCTGGCAATCGATAGGCAGCTGGGTGGGCCAGACCTTCACTGACTGGAGACATTTTTAAGCTCTGCTAGCTCTATACGTTTATGAGATTTATTGCCCCGGATCCGACGATGACGTTCGTTTTCCATTCGTATTCGACAATATTAGAAAATATTGTGTCGTATATGGATACATAATGCGCCGTATGACATAAAATAAAAATCCATCTCGTCGCAAATTGTCCGTGAAAACATACAGGTATTATACTCGCATATCGTTAAGTTTGTTTTTTACGTTGTTTTCGGACACTTAAAACAGTCGTCTTTCTGGGAAGTTATATCACATTATGTTGACTTAGTCATGCGAGTCGCGCCCATTATTCTCGTGTATTTTTTACCTCTCCTAACGTATTATATTAATATAAGTTGGTAATATTATCTGTACTGTTAGATCGTCACAAACAAGAACTTCCTAGCATGTGCCGCGGGGACGAGAGATATAAATTATACAATTATATTTTGACAGTAATAATAATTTATGGCCATAACAGTTTATAAATAAAAGTCGTTATATACAGCCGCATAAGTACTGTAATATAGTATAATATATTATAGGCACCGACGCGTCAAAAACGTTTTTTTAGGCATTGGTATATAATTTTCTAGACGACACCGGTAAAAGCTAGACAATAACGCAGACACTTCAGACAGTGTTGGAAAATGTAATTATTTATAATATCTAATACTGTATTATGTTTGCTTAAAGGCGTACCTATAGGTACTTGTATAATATGAAATATGAATACGAAGTGTAGAAGACCGCATTTACCCACGAGTAATAATGAAAATAAACTATGAGTTGTATTATTAGGCTGACAGCCTAATAACAAGTATTATACACTTCGTGTTTGCATATTCTATTCTCTATAGTAGGTATGTATATTGTATAGCAATGTTGTGACTTATGCGTAAGGTAAACCGTATACTCGTATACATATTGTTATGATGATATTGAAATTTTTATAGTCGGCAAAGCTGCTTAGCAAAGGACATACCCAAAACACCTCAAATAGGTACCATAAGAAAAAACACCGTTTATGTTAAGGTATAACGTATAATTATTTTAATATTTTCATATAATATTATCCTTTTCTTTTGTTTTTTGTTAATTTTTTCCAATAGGAAAATAATAATTTAATTTTGAGGCCTCTAAGTCGATAAAGCATGTTTTTTACTACTAAACGTGATGTACGAGTAAAAAAATATCATAGTATAACCAATACATCTCAAAAAAGTATATTGATTTTAAAAATTAATTGAATTATTCATGTTCTAGTACTTACCAAATGCTATTTTAAAATTAATTAATTAAACTATTGGGCACTGAATATTAATTCGGTAGACGATAGGTTGAACTATTTGTTTAGCCAATAATAAATAATAATAAGGCTAATAAGGGAACACTAATAATTACGAAACGGATTTCAATGTTATTAAAATACAAAAATATGTAGGAACATAAGTATGAATATTCATAACACATGTGTATAACATAATTGATTTGTAAAAAACATTTTCAATTTAGTGTTAGTAAAAAAAATCTATGGAAAATACATTCAATTTATTTACTATAATTTATTTTATAAAAAAATATAAATATGTAATAATATTACGAAATAAAAACATTAGTTTTGGGTAATTACTAATTAGTAACTTCTTATTCAAATCCTGTATTCCTGACTCTAGTGTAGCATTGAATTATAAGTTTTTTTGCTTAACTATTGTGAAATTTAGCCTTTTAGGTCTCAAAATACCAGTGATGCAGTCACAGAATTCAAGATAACAGCTTTACATAATTACATTTTTATAACTTGTTCTTGATCGAGGGACAATTCTAATCAGCTATTTAATATTAATTTTTGCTAAAATGTTATTTTTTCCAAATTTTTTCAAACGTTTCCTTTAAGGTTAGACCAGGGGTCTCCAAACTTTTTTATTCAAGGGCCACAAAAAAAATCAAATGCTCTTAGCGGGCCAAAAGTTTATTAACACATATAATTTTTAACTTTATGATAATATAGGTACCTACCTATATAAATAATATGTTTACTTTATATTTTTGTATAGAATATTGTTTACTTTACAATATACTGAAATAAAAATAAATAGGTATAAATATAATATAATATAAATACATTTTTTAAATAATTTTTTAATCTATATTTACCTATGCGTCCTATGCGGGCCACGGGCCGGTTAAAACTTGTTCGAGGGCCGTATCCGGCCCGCGGGCCGTAGTTTGGAGACCCCTGGGTTAGACAATTAACACATTACGCCGTTGTACAAACATTATAAATAATAATATAAGTAGGCACTTAGCCTCAAAAATTTAATATTTTGAAAATATATTATGTCTAGAAGTTTTAAATAAAAATATACTCATTTGGTGAAAATGATAATAAGGTTATTCGTTTTTTTGAATTAGATACCTACAACAACACAACAAATCGATATCGTCGAAAAATCTTGTTGCATAAAATATTCATGTTTTTCGCTATTTTTTTATTAGTTTTACTCAATTATTTTAAAAAGTACATTGCATTTTCTTCTTTTGACCCGTACTGTATAAGTCGAAAAGTACCTTTAGGTACTTTCAACTAACTACTGTACCGCACCAGATGCAATTTGTTACCAGTTGAAAACAAAATTACTAAGTTCATTGTTGTGACTTAAGACCAGAAAATAGAATGCAAGGTTATCCATAATTTTATTATACAGTTCTTACAATGAACTATTAATTGTATAAAAAATGTCAAAAACGTAGTAAAAATTACGTTCAAGATTCGAATCTTACAATTGTCATTATTAATACATATAGTTACTTACAATATTTTATTTTTACGATCGTCTAAAGTTTTAACTACCTGCCTTGCTACGACAATTTTTTTTAAGTTTATGACTATTTTTTTTTAATGCATTTATGGTTTATTTGAACATAAAGACTTGATCAATTTAAATCTGTTTTTGTAAGCTATTTTTATACGATAACTTTTAATAGGTAGTAAAAAAATTATTATTTTTTATTAGGGCTATGCTTTAATGCATTGATATGCTTGTTTTTTGCAGGGCCTTTTTACACATTTGGTCAGTTATGTTATTTAGGTATGTTTAAATGCTTAGGATTAGTGAGGCCCCCGATACAAAAATAATTATTAAGTCTATCATACATTTTTACTAACGTGTTTAAAATATCCATTATTTTGTGTACTGTTCATATTATTTGTTTCAAAATTAATTAATATTTACTAGTGGTTAGACAGTTATGTTTATTCAAAATATTAAAGATGTAGATATTTATTAAATTGTAACTATTTTTACTTTGCAGAGTTATTAGGTATGCAATAAAATACCTGGATTATCGTACAGTCTTGTTTTATTTGTTTCGTTTTACTATTTAATTTGGCTTATATTTTTCTATCTGAAATATTATTTTACTTCTATTGTCAGAATTGAGAATCGATAGTTTAACCTAATATGTTTTGGTTATTTTGAACTTGACGTCTTGACTTCAACTACTGGCGACACACTGCCACTATTTAGTATTTACAGTTAATGTAAATCCCGCCGACAGGATTAATTTACGTATTTAAAAAAAAAAATTAAACAAAGAATTTTTTTGACATTCATCAAATTAATGTTCTTTCATTTTGTTTATTTAATGTTTTTAATACCGCTTAAATTTTTGATATTTATGGCGTAGTCGATTACTCAGTTTTAATGACATCGGACAGACGATGACAAACGAAGACAGCCACATGAAACATATACTAACAACCAACAAAAAACAAGTAACAAGGGTCTAGTTTAAAATCAGAAATTTCGAAATATCATTTAACAATAAATATCATTGTATATATCTATATATGATAAATAATTCCCAACTTTTGGAATTAAATTCCTAATAACGATTTGACGAGAAATTCGATCGGTGACCGCTATACACACATATCACCACGGCTGATGTTCTATGAATACTTTATTAATATTAACATTATTATTGGATATTTCAGTATTTTGTAGCTACTTTATTTTTAAGAAATTCTTTCATTAATTTTCTATGAATTAAATTTTAAATACTATGAACATTTGAAAATAATAAAATTGTTGAAACCAATTTTCCTATATTTTCTTCAAATACGAAGCCCCAAATCTCAGTCTCAGTAAACCCTGATAGAGTCCGCACTATGCTTGTATAATTTTCCCTCCCTCTTAGGACATCCCTGGATAACCAGGGCAGGGCGGTTATGTTCATAAATAGCCTCATATTGATACAAATCTTTTATTTTTTCTTAATTGACATATTATTTTATATTTCCTCTACAAACACGAACAATTCATGTTTAGTGTTATATTTAAAGATTTTGAACGAAAGTAATGTAAAGGATAGATATCATGCCATATAATTTCTATTTCATAAAATCCGTGATTTTATCTTTGACAAAAAAAATGTTTAATCTATTAAAAATGCTAAAGATTTATTCGAAAGCAAGAATAACAAAAATTATTGATAAGTTTACTATGTTTTAATCAAGGTGGTATATACCACCTTTTTGTACTTATAAGTAAAGGTAATGAGCAATGAATGCGCATTCTGTAGGTCCCTCAACTAAGCTTTGTATAGCAACGTGACAAATAATTTAATTTATCATCAACAATCATACAAGGTATTGAGATCATAATTAAATAAATGCATTTTATAAATATATCATGATGGACATCACGATTTTACCTTGACATCGTGACAAGCGTCCTCACGGGAAATACAAATTAAAAGTACTATTATACATATAATATTTATTATTTATGCAATAATAGTAAAGTAATACAACTATTATCGAATGCTTGAGTTACTAAAGAGAGAGTTCTACATAATATTCAAATGTTATACCGTTTAATATAATTTTCAATATAATAAGATAAGTATACTTATAATATAATACTAAAAAATAATGTAATCTAATGTTATGCAATATTAATATATTATTATAAACTTTATATACAAATTAAGAAAAACTAATGACGTTAGTTTCTGAAGTTTAAAATCAATGATAAAAAAAAAATATTAATATGCAATTTTTTCTTGTGAAATCTTATCCTGACACAGTATAATATGATTTATCATTACTAGTTTAGTTAGTCACTACTGTTTAGTTTACCGTATTTTTTTTTACTTAAATTGAGTATTAATTTCAAATACAATACATTTATTTATTTAATTTTCTGTCCATTCATAGTTAATTTTCTTACTGAATACTTACTTATAGTTTATAATCAATTATTTATTATTTTTAAAAAATCGAATTATATCTCCGTAAGTTGACACTATTTGTGGTTCCAATACTTGCAGGGAGTTGGCCAAATATGAATACGATGATCAAGAAAACGATTTTCTACACCAGTCAAAAAAATTAAAATGAACTGTGGTACTAACATTTAAAAACTTGTATTTACTATGTACATAATATATCGTATACAAATAGTAATATAGTATTTATGATCAATGATAACATACAACCTGTTGTGTGTGCTGCCGCCCGGATGGTGCACAACACTGCGATACAGTATTATTATTTATTAACTCCAAAATAACACACATTTAAAATACAGCAACAACATTTAAAACAAAATTTCACTCGGGACCCACTCACCTCCCCTAAATATCTTACTGCTAATAATATTTAATTATTTTTATGATTAATTTGTAAACCATGATAATAGGTATATTATTGAAAACAAATTACGGTTTATACTTTATTGTGACGTTTAAATGAATTTTCGTTGTATTTAAAAATAATTCAATATTTAGAACGTTTTTAAGGTAATCTGGTATTATAGGTAGGTAGGATTTTTTTTTCACTTGGTTAAAGTTGGCAATATCCTGTATTTGCTAATCCACCCAAGATACGCCCCCGGTGATTTTTATTTACTATATTATTAAAATATAACCGATCGTTCAATTCAGTCAATGTCAATAATCAATAAATTATCGTGAAAACAAATTATATAATAATATACCTACTATGATAATATTTTATACAGATTTTATTTTTCACATTTCTATTGAGAATTTAGCCTTCCTTCTTCTTGCCGCATACTGCAGTATGTACACTGTACACTGTACAGTGTACACAGTATATCATATTATATATAATATGATTATTAATTTGGTTTCTTTTGTATCGATTGTTGCTGTGTTGCGGAATAACCTTCAGACTATGTTTCACTCCAACAATATGTTTACACGATACCACAATAACTCTAAATTACTTCAGAGTTTATTTATTTATTTTTCTAATTGCTATACAATTGCCTCGGGTCGTCAAGTACACGACGTTTTTTTTTCATCTTGCATTACCTATATTATCATTTCTGTTTTTCGTCATATATAGGTAGGTATATTAATGATTTCAACAAATTTTCGTTTTCCTAAATGTATTAAAAATGGGGATATGACAATAGGCCACTGTGGTAATAATAGACCATGTGGTCTTATTGTCACCCTTTTCCAACCTTTGGTCTTATTTGGTCACCTTGCCAATAAAAGTCACCTTATAAAATGTGAAATGTCATAAATAGTGCATTAATATCGCCTTGACGAGTATTTTTTTCTCGTATTGTGTATATTATATTGTATCTGGCCAAACAATTTCTAACATATTCTGAAAAATACTGTACGCACATGACGTATTGATATAATATTTTGAGCACTTTGTTTAGACTGTAGACAACAACATTTAGTCACGTGAATAATAATTATTATATATTTTATACAACAAATATTTGTGGTATTATTATTATTAACTCCCTATACTTACATTTGTGCAGTAGAATGAGTGATGACTATTGTAATATGGAACGTCGTATATTACTTATTTGTTTCAGTTTTACTTCAGTGCTCGATATGGACTGGAACGCAGCGGAACTGCGTTCCGGTTCGTAATATTAGCTTTCCGGTTGGTTAAAACTAGAATTTTAGAGTTCCGGATCTTAAAAATATAAAGTAAATACTGAAAAAAAAAAAATTAAAAATTACCACTCGCTAAAATGTTGCAGACAGTATCACAATCAAGAGGATTAAAATGATCAAATTTCCTTTTGACAAATAATATAATATAAATTAAATAGGCATCATATTTGCCATCACGCCTGTAGTTACAGACTCTCGTTATTGTCTTCGTCTTATCCCAATAACAACATTATAATCAAAAATGGAAATACCTATACCAGCGGTCATAGGCGTGTCTACGGGTCATGCCTGTCATCAGAGCCGTGTCAAGCAATTCAGCGCCCCGGGGCAATTCGAGCCCTTTCCCTACAATTTGGGCTTCAAGTAGCATATTAAGCTCAAATAACGACGCCCCTATTACTTTTACAAAAGTATGGCGCCCGGGGGCAATTGCTCCCTTTGCCCCCCCCCTTAACACGGCTCTGCCTGTCATGCACAGGCATGACCTGCGAAATTTGATCCAATTTAGGTACATTATAAATTGGGGTACATAATATAAATTTTTTTTTCTAAGTGTCTGATTTCGTGTTAAGTTTTTTGATTTTCATCACGTAAAAATAAATGTTTGTAAAAAGTATTATTAGTATTAAAATAATTATATTTTAAAATTAAGTACTAAATACAATTTAATAATGTAACCTACCTAGTTAATATTCATCTGATAAAAGAATTATCGTTATTTAACGCTAAAAAAAGTGAGAACAAATACGAAGCACTGTGGAAATTATTATAAAATCTTAGTCTTATAATTCCATTTATAGTCTCAAAATAAATATGTATGTATAATATAAACATAAATTTAAATTTAAAATTAATATTATCATAGGAATACATGATGTATTTTAATTTTGTAATCGTTCTGGTTCGTAACATTTTCCATTTCGAGCAATGGTTTTACTCGGATGACGTTATGCCTTGTTTACACGTGACGAGTACTTGGCCGAGTGAGTCAACTCGGCCGATCACTGTCCCGTGTGAACTCAAGGAACCATTACTCGGCCTAGTAATCGGACGAGTAAAATAAGCGGGCGAGTGAATAGAAACAGTTTCTATTCGCTGGGCCGAGAGACTACGCCCACCAACATGTATGGTACTCGGCTTGCCTAAACCGCTAGCCGAGTGCCGTGTAACGAGTAGTTCAGTCTTCAGTAGTAAATCTTGGTAGTGGGTTAGTCACTCGGCCAAGCATGTAGATGCTTGACTCGGTCAATTCCGGTACTAGACCGAGCAACATAACGAGTGACTCAGCCGAGTACTCGTCACGTGTAAACAAAACATAATGCCTTCTTAAATATTTGTTTAATATTTTGAAATTGTCTTAAAATAATTATAATACCTATATTGGCTGTATAATGCGATTTTAAAGCATGAATATTAGTATTTTTAAAATTTAATATTTTCCATATACTTATAATATATCATTATCTTGCATAAAAATTGACATATATTAAAAAAAACCATCGTAATAACACAAATAACGTTTAGAATGTAATATTTAAACCATAATAATGATGTAAAAGCAATAAAATAATAATATGAACATAAAATAAACATAATAGTATTTTATTTTTCTCAGGATAAATTCCTTGATGACATAAATAACAATTGTAGATATATTTAAATCTTCAGCATGAACTCAGTACAGTTTCTTATACAATTACCGACATAAATACATTACTTTATGTAAATATGAACGTTTTAGGCGTATTTTCACTTTTTAATAAATTATCTATATAATAAAAGTTAATTTAATAGTTTTGTATAGGCACCAAAACAAAATATAACTACAGCATACTATGACAGAAATATTTAGTCATTATACAATATACATTTGAAATCAGGGGCGTATTTATGGGGGAGGCTGGGTGGGCTGCAGCCCCCCCTGAAATTTCAAGAAAATCCAAAAAATATGAATGTCAATAAAACTTTATTTGTTGGGTAAAAAAGCTTGAAAATTTAATACAAGGCTCCTGCTATATTGTTACAATAGCAGTTGAAAAATATTAAAAATCCTTAGTCATAGTTTTTTTATAAGCATTTAAAGTTCGAATCTTGACAAAATACTGAAAAATCACAAAACTTAAAATTTTGCTGAATGTTTTCATTTTTTATACACCAAAAAAATTTGAAAATATTTTGCCTCTTTTTGAGCTATTTACGGACATTGACAGTTTTCATTTTTCTTAGTTTTTTTTCTATAAAATAAATATCAATAATAATTTTTTTGTTGGGTAAAAAGCGTGAAAATTTAACGCAATAAGGCTCCTGATATATTGTAACAATATTAGTTGAAAAATATTAAATTATAATCATTATTTTCTTATAAATTATAATCATTTAAAGTTCGAATTTTGACAAAATTTATCAAATTTAATATATAATAAATATTTTGTAATTAAAAATTTATAAAATGTTCAACTTTCATAGTTAAGGATTAAAAATTTAAAACAATGGTCCACGTAAATAGGTAAATATATAAATTACTTTATTCCCAATAATATCATCACATATACTTAGTAATCATAAGCTGACTGACCGTTTTCGCTTAGAATCGTTTTTCTTATACAATGATATTATATCATTGAATTCAAATTATACACCATCCATTACAGTGACCCACTTGTTACCTACTGTACAGCAGAGCGACATCCACTTACCCACTTTTTGTTTATTGTGTGACTATGTTGATAATTTTGTTCAGCCCCTCCCGAAATAAAATTCTGGATACGCGCCTGTTTGAAATAATAATCTTTTCATTTAATTTTTGATAATTTTCACTTACACGAGTAATACCTGTCAGACAAAGTCAGTACCTACCTAACTTATATTTATTGTGATGGCCATAAATGATTTAATTTGTAAAGAAATCAGGGCAATATTATACTACTATTATAATACTTTATAAAAAAAATCGAATAAAGATTAAGATTAAAAATCTAGCTTTAAGTCGTTATTAAAACGAAACAATTAACGATTTCACTGAACATATTAAAAAATATTTATAGATATACTTAGATCTAACTGTCTAATATGTAATACGATAAAAATTAAATAAAAATAAATTCACTATAAGAGTTTTTAAACAAATTGTGAGTATATACGACTACTACAGTCCGCGCTTACTATTGTGATTTATTAAATAGGTACTTATCAGTTATCAAATAATATAATATTAGGTATGTACCTAATGGCTAGTTATATATTATAAAGCTATGCACACAGGTACACTTATTAAGCTACGTACACTGTATCAAACATAAAACGTCAATCTGGACAACCACTCGACAATATTAAACATTTTAATAACAAAACTATGTATAGAACATTTACAAAGAGATGTTTATTTTTATAAACATCGTTTGATAAGTCACACGACTGTACTAATACATGTATAATTTTGACACAAATAATGCAGACTGTATATACTAACTCCGGTCAATGGTATTTTTAAGACTTTTTAATTGGGGGGGGGGGGGTACCTAGTTTATTGGTTAGTTAGTTGGTACCATGTCACAACTTTCTGTTATGAAACATGATAAATGTTTACATCGGTAGGTATATTTTTATACATAAGAAAATAATATACAAATCTCGACAAACCCTATATGCTTGCCAATCACATTTAAAACGAGCTAAGAAATATAAATGTCAAATAAATAAGTAGGGCAACAGGTGTATAAGAAAGAACCAGAAAAGCGTTTTTTTTCTATGCATCTTAAGTCTAGATAGAATAATAATGTCACCACATAAAATTATTTGTATGTACGTTGGCAAATTTATAAGTAGACTTAAGATGCATAGAATAAAAAGTGCTTTTCAGGTTCTTTCTTATACACCTGTATGTCCTACTTACTTCTTTGACATTTATATTTCTTAGCTCGTTTTAAATGTCAGAAGTTGATAAACATTAAATTATACATCAATGCAAGAAAAAATAATAAGAGGGGTTTACTTTATAATAATTGAAATAACTTGTACTAAATGTGAAACAGTGGTTAAAGAAATAAAAAATTCAAATTGGTAAATTAGTTATTTCTTCAACATTCAAACATTTAAAACGTTGCATATTCGAATCATTAAAATAAACATGAATATATTATTATTGTATACTGCATACATAAAAAATCCATATGAAATAAAAAAATAATAATTAACAGTTTAAAAAGTAATTTTTGTAACGGAATTTAGTTTACTTTTATATCCAGACATTAACAATCACAGATGGTTAAAACCGCATAAAAATAAATGAAAAAAAAACGGGGAATCCACTCTACTGCATTATAGTGTATATATTATTATATTATATATAGGGAAGTCTCGAGTGTACCTCGTTATTGAGTAGGTCATTGAAATCGATGCATTAAACTTGAATTTAATGATAATTCATTGAATATTATGAAATATTTTTGCAGTAAACATCGTATATATTATTATAATTTTATATTTATAAGTTATAAGTTAGTACTAACATGCAATAATGTAAAACTGTTTGAATAAGTCCGTGGTTTAATTAGTCTAAGTATTTTTTTTTTTTAATTTATGTCTACAGAAAAAAAATAGATATGTTTTGGCGATAAGTTTCAAGTCTATTAATTTTTAAATTACAACAAAATAATACAATTCATTGTTAATGTATATATATAGAACAATTATTATACGAGAAAAAAAGTAACAATAATAAAAATCTAGTATTTTTTAGCTCTTTGAATTCGCTCCATAAATCATTTTTATAAATTACAATATTTTCAGAAAAATATTTCGCTTTGACATATTATGAAATTAAATACGTATTTAAAAGTAAAAACTTATACAATTATAACGTTAAAATATAGTAAAAATTATTATCATTATTTTTCAAAAATATTTTTATAATGATTCCCGCAATTATTAAAAATAATGTTCCCAAACTTAAACATTTGGGAAAAATAAGTATTTACTTTTAAAATAATCACCTTTATTGTATATATGTAGGTCAGTGTTTGAAAGGAACGAATTCCTTTTTAAAGAACGAATTAATTTTTTTTTTTTAAAAGTACGAGAAAATGAACGAGTTATTTTTTTCAAAGAAAAATAACAAAATTTTTCGTTCCTTTCTAGTTCCAATAATTTACACAGATAATATATAAATAATTGAAATTAAGATATATTATTTTTAATGTGTTATGTGTATAATATATATTCTCAATTAGTGATCGTTATCAAGTATCGACGTTAATCGTTACTCATTAGTCATTTGTCACTTTATTAATATTTCTCATAACTCATAAGTTATAATTTATATAGAAATAGAAGTGAGTGTACCTATATAAAATATAATTTATTATGACAATAAACGATAAGGCAGTTGACATACGTCAGCCCAAAAATTTAATTTTGAAGAAAATCTCAAAATAGAATTGTAAAATATGTACCTACTTGTAGGTGTAATTTATAATTAACAATTACAGAAGTATGCATATGCATATGAAAAAAAAAAACATTAATGATTAATTAAGAACTTTTATTTTATTTTGAACTAAAAAAAGAACTCGTTCATTTTCCAAAGCAACGACAAAGGAACAGATTATTTTTTCTTAAGGAACAAGGAACGGAACCAATTCCTTATTTAAAAAAAGAACAAAGAACGGAACAAATTCCTTTTTATAAGGAACTTCCCAAACACTGTTATAGGTATGGTCAGAGCCAGCAATACAATGGGAAGTACAGTAGCAATATAAAGTTTTGTTTACAAACATTATACATTAAGACATTAGGTACATGTAATGTATGTTAGCTAGTAGCTACTAATGTGTGATATCAGTATGTGTATGCATATGTTCAATTATCCAGTCCATCTAGTTTATTCCACTTAATGTAGTACCTAAGTAGTAATAATAATACCGATGTCGAACAATATAGTATGCGATTTGTCAAATCTTGCATTATCGTTTGTACATTATATAAATTATTAACTATTTAAATGCTTTGTTAGCCTACGAAATCCAAAGTATAGGATGGAAAATATATTGAGCCATATCACAATTCACATGCAAATGTGGCCATATTATTTATACGGACCTTACCTTTTTTTAAGTGCCTACTCGTTGTCGGTGTCGTAAAATAATTTAAATTGGCTGTACCCGATCGTTTAATATAACCGTAAAAATATCCATTTTACTGCAGAATTGGGGTCATTTTTTATGTTCCGTACGGTATTTATATAATATAAACTATAATATTTGTATATACAATATATTACCTAAGTTTACTAGAGGACATTTTCACAGAGAAGTTACTGCGGCCCACCAGGGATGATTATAATATTGTAATAGGAATACCGCGAGAGTCAACGAGAGAACTTTTAGTTTTTAGTCCTGTTTTTACCGATCATCTTTTCCGTGTAAGAACATAGTAATAAATAACAATAATATTTAAACAACATTGGACATTATCCTGTTTGCATAATAATTTCCTAATATTTCGAAAGTTTATACAGTGTGTCTATTATATTATACGCATTTGTACATATGGACATATGGTATGAAATATGAATTCATATGATACGCGTGCGTCACAACTCAAAGATCATTAATTATAATAGTATGTATATTGTATCTGTATAGTAGGTACCCAACTACCCAAGAGAGGAAAAAAAGTGTTGATTATTGAACCGATTGTTACAAAATATAATATAAATTATGTTGTTCTGTGTTTACAAAGATGGCATTAAAACAAGGAAAAATTCTACATTATAGTCATTTAATAATGTCTGTTGTAGTGTACGTATAAGTAATAGTTGTATATTATATATTAAATAGCTAGGTCTCGCTGTACAGAAACTGCTCGTAGAATATTATATAATATGTAATTATACACTATTATACAATATAAATTTACTTATTTAACAAATAGGTACCTACTTTATTTTTGTAAAATTTTGAATAAAGTTCAATATAAGTATGGCCACTATCAAATTTAATCGTGTCCTTTATGTAAATTAGTATTGCATTGTGCATAGGTAATCTAAGCCCGTTGACGATGAGATCGAGTAAATCACTTAATTTCTCAAAAATGCCTCGGTATAGGTACCCCGCATATAAAAATATACCTATATCATAAATTAGTAATTTTTAACTAAAACATTACTAGACCTACCCTCATTGTACGGGCGTGACCTGATTAAAAAGAAAAAAATGTGTGTGAAAAATGATTTAACATTCAAAATATTATAAAGTTTATTTTGTATACTTTTATTGTGGTTGATTGATTTTTTAAAATTTCTTTTCTTTTTCTTTTGTTTGGTTCGTTTTCTATTGAGCTCACTCGAATCATTCATGTGTCACCCGTGGAATAATAGTCCGCATTTCGTTATGTACTTGTGTGTAGCTCCAAAAATGTATAAATAAGACGTTGTATTGGTACATTATTTTTATAGAAAAAACCGTTCAAATTTATTCAACATTTTAAAAGTTTAAATTTGCATTCTTTATGTCAGAATAACTTATTATATTCGTAATGATTTACCGATTTGCGAATACGCAGATGTATAGTTTCTCATTTTATAACCACAGATAATATAAGACATTAGTAGGTACCTACTATAATCTAAATAATATATTTTATATGTAAATCATGACAACTTTTTTTTTTTCGATTAAGAATAGAAATATTTTTTTTCTCGCACGTTTTTTAAACCTTCAAACCTATTATTTATAATATGATAAACCAAATTTCTAAAATATTTGTGTTTAAATCAAAACGTTAACTAATAATTTATTATGAACACAGATATGAAAGTTACATAATATTATAATGCATAAACAGTAAACACGTAGGTAGCTGATTAAATATATTATGTTGTTTAGAAAAAATCCACACACTATGTTGTTTCTATATTTTTAACTTATTCCATCTGAAACATGATATCTGTTGTTGTTATTTGATTTTGAGTGCTCATACTTTATCTCTGTGACTCTGTTTAACCACTAAAAAATAATTTCAATATTATCATTCGCTTTTTATTTCAGATCTAAAGAGTCAATGTCGTCGACACCAGAACTTCAAAATGGGCTTCCTGAATCGGATATGAATTTCCAACCCATCCAGGACGAATTGTACAAGTAATTAGTCATGTTTTGATAGAACTCAAGTGTAATATATTAATACGCAAATAATACAATATATAGGTAATATAATGTATATTATATGTATAATATACATCTAGTACGTGATATTTGGATTTCTATCACACGCTGTGCTAAATCTCATGTTATATTATAGAAATGACCCAACAAAACAATAAAAATAATAATCCGTATACTCGTATGAATGATTTGATAAAAAATAATGTAAATATTTAATTTTAATTGCATTTGATTGCCTTCTACACAGAAAATGATTAAAGTGCAATGTCATCTACTGAATTAAATGGAACGAATTCAATTTTTCTTAGACGCGCATATTTATTATTATCTCACTAATATAATAATATTTTGTTGGTCAGAGTATGATACAAATGAAAATTAGTTATTTATGTTGCATGGAAGGCCCATTTAACACGGAAGACCCGGACGGGTTAATAACAGCGAGTAATGCAATAATAATAATAAGAATAAAAATGTATACTATTAGAAAACATACACGATTTCACAACCGTGTGGTTTAAATTTAAAATTAATTGTATATAATATTATGCAGGGATAGCCCTAGCAAAGAAATGAAGGGCGCGTTGAAAGTACTCAACGATTCTCTGAAGAAAACGTCGGCCACGCTATTGCCCAGGACCCAATTGAAACAAGCCATCGACATTGTCCGAGAAGAATGGTTCAAGGTTTGACGGAGCCATCTGATTGTATAAATTTTCATAATTTAAAAAAAAAATGTCTTACAGGTGACGAGCTCGAGCAATTGCGGTGGCCACCTCGTAAAGAATTATGTCAACTGGTTCACTTCATACTCGCCGGTTTTGCTGGAATTCATAATCAACATGACAGATGCTGCGGTAAACATATTATATTATCGTGATATTATTATCTGAACTTATATTATAGGTACTGCTCGCATTAGAGAAATCGTACATATTGATCGGAATTTAGTAGATAATGTGCATCTAACTGCCGGCGATCGAGAATAAGCCAGTGATACGAGTATAGATTATAAACGGTGATGTGAATTTAATGATTTTATTTTTACATCTTTCGATCAATTTGGTTCAGAAATAACATTATCAGTGATACCTATCTATAAAAGAATCGAATCCAATTAAGTCGTGACTCTCGCGTGACTGTTCTGAATAAAAAAAAATGTATTTTGCATATCTGAAACATAAGTATATAGGTATACAATATATAATTGGTTTTTATTGGATATAATTTTGGCTACTGTTTTTATGTGTCTTGAAATTCATTACGTATAAATATGTGTACGAGGATTTTAGCGAGAATTTTAGGTACCATATGGCATATTAACATATTATTATGATTTTATTTTCTCTCATAACATTATTTTGTATCAGACATTTTTAAACGATTAAAATTATTTTTGTTCAAAATATATATAATTACTGATAATTTTTCTGCAGATGTAGGTTATAAACTATAAATAATAATAAAAATAATTATAAATATTAAATTCACTCTAGAGCCGTATCAAATATTATACGCATGAAGAAATTAATTTTTACTTTTATAATATGTTAAGTTCGAACTCAGATGGGTAACTAAACAAAAAATAAATGTATATCAATAATGAATAAATAACCAACACGTATTATACCATCCAATAAGCGTTTGTCAAATATCTCAATAAACTTGAGTACTTACTAGTTACTACTTACCTCATAAAAATACTATTATATAATAAAAAAAATAATTGTTTATTTATTTATTAAAATATTTCATAACTATATTTATTTATAACCTAAGTGTTTAAATTAAAACTTGTATTTTTAAATTTTTACTACAATTTGTTTTCTATATAAAACATGCATGCAATATAATATTTTAAGTAATATTATTGTTTATGTGTGCTGTGTAGGTTTTTACAAAATAGCGTTATATTATGTCATAATACCTATAGTACAACTCGTATTCTCTCAAAATACTTTAATAATTTTATTTTAAACTTTGTGCCTATACTGTAAACATGCATATATCTAACTGTGTAAATTATATTTTCATAATGCGAGTTTAGTATACAATTTGTATAAATAAGATTTTAGAATTCAGATACTTCTAAAGATTTCACCCGAGGGCCCGAAACATTCAGAAATTACGTTATAACGAATTTTACAAGTGTTTATCACAACGGATAAGATTCATTTTTGAATTTTTCGCTTGTTGTTACGGTTCTTTGAAATAAGCCGTAATGTCCGACAGCAATATGCAAATGAAACCGATGTAGAGATAATTATTTCCAGTTCAATAAAGTTTGTGAAATGTTAACATGCGTCTAATAAATATAGATATTATTTCTACGTTGTATTCGAACAATAAAAACACAAACATCGGTGTATAACTGTTATCGCTGTCGATCACGAGTCACGACGCGGTGACGTGAACTGCTTTACCAATTAGTTTTTATTTGCGTTTGAGAAAATGTATGTGAAAAAAATTGTAGTTTGCATATTTTAGCATAATATTTTTGATTATTATTATTTTTTATATAATATATATATATAATATTATCCGAACCACTAAGCGTTTCGTTTATTTTCAGCGCTCTGAATTTATACAGACACATAATAATAATATAATAAATTATTACTAAGCTATAAACAATATTTATGTTATATTGTTATGTCTAAACACTATCTGTGAAGTTTATTGGATTGTTTTTGTCTTATCAGGGCAACACCGTACTGCATTATTCGATTTCCCACGGAAATTTCGACGTCGTGTCCAACATACTGGATACGGGCGTCTGCAATGTCAACTTGACAAATGACGCGGGCTATTCAAGCGTCATGCTTGTCTCGTTGGCCGACATAAAAAATGAAGACGAGATGAAGATCATCACAAGACTGTTCAAATGTGGCGATGTCAACTTACAGGCTAAAAAAGTTAGTATTTCAAAACGCGCATAGGTACAAGATAATCGCGTACAAAAGTCAGTGGAAAATCTAATATTATAGTTACCATTGAGTAATGGCTAAATCGCATACGTATATATTAAATTAATCTGGCAACAAAACAAGTGTTAAACTATCATAGGATAGAAAATATTTTCCCAATAGCCAACTCACCTGATTGGATTATTTAGATTACATTAGAAACAATCACTTTTTCCTTGACCCGTTTGAAGTCTTAATAAAGAATGACATTACTTTGTAATATAATATTATATTATATGATTAGTTCGGTTGGGTTAAGAATGTATAGTGAATAGTGATGTGAACAGACTTACAGCATCATGGAGATAATTACTGGAGCGAATTTTCTCAATTTCTTAAATTGTTTTTTGTTTATGTAATAAAAAAGGTATATTTTAACTATTCAGTATAATTTTATTATTCCAAATTATAAAATATTTATTTTTCTAGAACAAATTTAAACATTTTATGTTTATGCTAAACCAATGAAATTTGTATAAATATATTATTATGGAATATTCTGTGTTCGGAGAATGTTTTGAGAAAAGATTACTCCCGTTATTTAACATAATCAAGTGAGAATAATACAATATAAAAATAAATAATGGTTAATTAAATCAAATGTACAGATAATCTGTAAAGAATACTTCAGATAGGTAGTAGAATAGACACTCGTCTCACTAGGATCTATTCTTAATTCTAATTCAAAATACAAATGAAAAAAAAAACGATGAACAATCAATTTAAAGTACCATCCACTATATGAAATAGATTTCTGATCTATAAAGTTACAGAATCTTATAACATTGGTAGCTTGTTTAGTATCCGAAGATTCATTTAGTTTCTGAAATAATAGGTTACAATATAGGACCTAACCTCTTCAAAAAGTACCGGTAATGGGTGTGTATTATGATAATAATAGTAATTTGAATTTTTAAAAACGATTCGGAGCGAAAGAAACTTTTGGATCAGATTGTCCCGCATTTATTTCTAATAATAGTTATTAGTCGACAGTTATTAAATTTATTATTACTATTATTACTATTTTCATAATTTGAGATATTGAACTACCTACAAGCTTTTTACAAAAAACTTATAAGTTACAAGACGTCATTGTCAACGTACCGTAGAACGGTGTGAATAGTACTATTTTAAAAATAGTTTGAAATTAGTTTAAATATTTTGAATATTTTATTGTGCATAATAAATAATAATGTACGTAATGACGACACGTGTCATGTTGTTACGAATAATATTTTTTGAACCATACCAAAATAACTAAAATCCTTAGAGGAAAAATGTTATTTTGAAAATCAAAGTTTGAACTTAAAACACATAAAAAACATATTAAAATTTATGAGAAACCTTGTATTCAATCGTCAGGTGTTTTGGTAACCTAGCAAAAATATCAACATAAACAAAAAATAATAATAGGGGATGATGTATGGTAAAACGTTTTGAGTGCATATTTTTATGATTTAGTATAAATCACTGTAGGTAATGAATGTGTTTATTTTGATTCGTTTATAATTTGTTCTTACAACAGTTGAAAATATCAAAAATAATACTTTGTTCGTTTTAAAAATAAAAATAAAATAATTAATCATACTACAGTATTTAATTTTAATACCCAAAGTTGGAAAATGTAATGCAAGATTTCCAATACATTTTTGGTATATAGCAATTCAAAATAGCAAAACTATATTTTTTCGGTAGTTACGCATTTTTTTTTTTTTGTTATCGTGTTCAAATTTTGACAAAATTGGTTATTATCAAATGTAAATTAAAGATTTTAGTTAATTTGTTGTAATTCAATAAATATTGATATAGAGACTCAAAACTTCTCTAATTTGTATACACGACCAAATTTTCAAATATTTAGACTAATTTTAACCTATTTAAATTTGTTTATCTTTTAGATTATTTATACCATAAACCAAAATTATAATATGTCAGAGAACGATCCATAAATTGTTTGTAATAAAAACGGTTTTGCATGAGCAAAAATGACTTGGACTTATCAATATCCTAGTTAAGAAACCAATTTTTTACCATAATAATATAATTATAATGTATAAATATAGTAGAACTTTGAATTTGAAATTTAATTTAATTTTTTTGATATCACTAATACGAAAAAAGTTACACGAGTTTGAAAAAAAAATATATATATATAATAATAACTAGCTAAGTAAAATAATTTTTTTCGTATAAAAAAATTTTAACTCAGCCGCAAACTGTATATAGATCGTACGGAAGTACGGAACACTTTTTAAGAATTAAATCTATATTATAGTGAACTGTAATTGAAAACTTGAACTATGAGTTTTTCAAAACACAATTAAAAGTCAACTATTTTCCTACGGCTTTTAGTAATTTATAATTATAACTATATAGTTATGCAAACAAAAATATATTTAATTTTTTCACGACGTATTGACTTATATGTGAGTTAGGGATAGCGGATTACTAATGTTCATATTTTACTCATCAACGTTGACACGGCCTAAATGTACATGTCATATGAGTTGCCTAAATATTACTCCTTAAAACATGCCATACTCCAGTCCCATTTAATTTTCTTCATTTTAATATAAGAGTGATTTATTGTCAAATTCAAAGGTTTTTATACATTTTCCGTGTTATGTAAGATATATTTTGTTCGATATTTTAATTTAAAAACTAATTATAAGAGTGTAAATTATGACAAATTAAAAAGTCTCAAAATTACTTTTGAGTTTGAATATAGGACAATTTAGTATTTAATGCTATAAAATTAACTCGTAACTATATACGTGATTTTATATTATATAAAAAGGAGACAACTTGACTTGGGGTATATCGTTCTTTAACCTCTAAGACTTATTACAACGAGGTTATTTAGGTAATCCATATTTTGTAAAATAAGTAATAACTATTTATTATTTATAAAAATATACGTAGATATATTGTTTAAGTAGGTGCAATATGTTATGTTTTATTTAAATGTCTCTTTTAAATGCCATTATCGTACAATATCGTTATTTTTGTTCGTTAACTCAAAATTTTTTTTTTGTTTACAGCATGGCCAGACGACATTAATGTTGGCAGTTTCACATGGTAAATCAGAAGTGGTGAAATTACTTCTGGAATGCGGAGCCAACCTCAACATGCAGGATGAAGACGGAAGTACTGCTTTAATGTGCGCGGCCGAACACGGTCTTCAGGACATCGTTAATATACTGTTGGCTTGTCCGGAATGTGATGTGTCCATCGCAGATAACGTAAATATTGATCATGAAATATATTATTTTTATTTTATTTTACAAATACTTCTGGTCAAGTGGCACTGCTGGGAGCCTACCTATTCTTATTAATGTTATTTTATGTCACCACACTTACTTATTGTACCTTGTCTGTTGTATAGATTGTAAAATCTATACTTTTTTTAAAAAATAAAATTTTACAAAGAATATTGTAGAACTAAAGTTCCGAAACGAGCAGAAAGAAGATCAGATAATATCAGTTCTTTTATACATATATGTATTTTTTTTATTTACTAATTCGTCTATTTTTTACAGGACGGAAGTACGGCACTCAGTATTGCCATGGAAGCGGGACACAAAGAAATCGGGATAGCACTGTATGCCAAACAGCATATACTGTCCCGAGAAAATTCACCGTTCAATTTGTCGAAATCGAAGAGGTCGAGGAGCGCTAACACCGTGATGCCGTCGAATAACATGACTTACTCGCATTTGTCGTTAAAAAAATCACCGAGTCTGCAGCCTAGAGAATACGCCACGCTGTCTTCCATGCTGAAAACGCGGATTCCTTAACATAATATAAACCAGTAAAATAATAATATGTTTTTTTTATCATCGACAATGTACGTACGCTTCAAGTTGTTTTTATTTTTGTAATAATATTATTGTACTGCGCTGACGTGTTTTGCTGTTCTGGCGGTTTAATATTAATTATGTTTTTTATTTTATAAAATAACCTCGTAAAAAAATGCCGAAATATATAAATGTGGTTAATAACGGTCACTGATTAGCATCTAAACTATTATTTTTTTATTGTTACATATAATAATAATATGTGTAGGTGAAATATTATGTAAATGTTATTTTACGTTTACACGTAAGGCCATAACACAGCAATTTTAAAAACAACAAATCTATACAATGTGTACAATATGTCATATTGTTTCGTGAAATATTTAAAAGAAAAGAAATTAAAATATGATGAACCTAATAATTGTTTTTCTTATGCCGTGTTGATTTCCTTAACATTTAAGTTTGTTAGGCCATGGTAGTTTTATTCATCGAAACGCTTCATTATTATTCTGTCCAGAAACAATTAAATAATTTGCTGTTGGGACCGGCCCTAAGAGTTCTTGGAAATCAAGTGCTTATATTAACAACTTTAAACATTTTAAACAGACAGTAATATAATTGTATTATATTTCGTTGAGTAGCGCAGAGCGCTAAGTCTTTTTATTGTTTTAATTATACAATACCTAATAATTTTGATAAGTAATAGGTTAATCAACTAAATTACTATCAGTATAATCATAGGCATAGTTAGGGGCTGGGCATCCCGGAATTTATAATATAATACATAATATTTTATTATTTGATATAAACGTGATAGTATTATGATATTTTTATTTTAAAATTAATTTAGAATCGAATACATTAATGTTATAGATCTTTTAACTATTATTAATTAATTTGAGGATAACTTGGACTGATGTATAATTATAGTATACTCTATATCTAAAGATATGAAATTTACCTGTAAAAATATTTCTGTAAATTTATATAAAGGTCGAGAAAATTGGTAAATTGCAGGGCTTGCAAACGTTATGATTATAACGTTATATTTGACAAAAAACGATTGAAATTTGTAAACTTTATTATAAAAACCGATAATCAAAAATAATTCAATTCCGCAAAACAAAACATAACGATAAACAGAATATAATATTATATATCATTAAACAAAACATAACGCAAAACGTAATTTATAAAATATCATTGATCACTTGAAGGAAAAATAACACAAAACGATATAATTAAAAATCCATTTATTTAAAAGGTCTATTGGTTTCGTAGAAACATTTATTTCATACAAACAATTTAAGAATTGATTATGTTATATTCCGTATCCGGGCCATTACCTAATAGGTACCTACCCTCATTAGTTAATGTTTTTAAACTTAATAGGTATTAACACTATTTTATATAACAAGAAACGCAAAACTTGTATAACGTTTTATTTCTGAATAACAATAGACGCAAAACTTAGATAACTTTTTAATTCTGAATAACGATAAACGCACAAGTGGAATAACATTTTAATTCTAAAAACAATGTGTAACTTTTTAATAGTAAATAACTATTTTTTTTCAAATGCAATCCATGGTAATTGTTGGAATAATTTGTTTGTGTATCTACTTACCTATTACTGAAATTAGAAATGTTCATGCCGACATTAATTAATAGTTATAGTTTACATCAGTAGTGATAACATTTATAACCATTACAAAGGTTTTAAACAAATTAATAAGTAAATATAAAATATATAAAATATAATGTAATATAAATGTAAAATAAAAGATGGGAAAGTGGGTATTGCTCTCCTGTACATAGGTGTCATGTGTTTCAGTGCAATAAAAGTCTTAAATTTGAATTCAAACATATAAAATAATTGTAAATGAGAAATGATTCTGAGCTATTGAGTGAATACTATATTTTAATATATTATTAAGTATATTTTATGATATTATTATTTATTATGATTAAAATAGTTTATTTTACTATAAGACATTACTACTACAGTAGGTTAAACTAAATTTTACCAAAAATTGCATTTGCAAAATGTATTGTGTGTATAAAAAATAGTAATATATTTTAAAATTTTCAAGTAGGTAGTGGAGAGCGAGTTAGTTGTTACACTTTTGACGTATCGAATTTTTACAATTTTTTTTTTTACTATAATATGGTCATAATTTTTGTAATACGATTTTATAAAGTAACTTCCTAGCCCCTAAGTACCGTTTTATGATAATAAAATGAAACAAAATTAATTTGTATTACTAAAAAACCCGGGTCAAGTCACTAAGTCAAAATGTAACAACCTGCCCCAGGATGGTGTAAATTGTTATAGTCCGGGAGCATATTGTTAAAGTCTACATTTTGAATTATTATTATACAAAATAAATAATAAATTAACAGTAACTATATAATCGTATTTCATAATAATAAGTACCTATAGATACCTCGGGTATAAAACAAAATAAATATAAACAATTCTTCATTTTATTTCAAAAACTCTTAATGCACAATATTTAATAAAATAATAATTAACTTTATTTCATTCATAAGTCTTATTTATGCAGGCTTATTCTATACAAATAAATATAGATGCTTAATTTAAAAACAAGGAATAGTAATAAATAATAAGTAAACATTTTCTTCTTTTTATAACAAAAACATACATTAACAACATGTTGCCCCTGGTGAAATGTAACAACACATGCCTCTTATCGTTTTTTTTTCTAAGAGAATTGATTTATTGGAAATGGAATTAATGGAAATGAATTCTATAGTTAGAATATGGTGTAGTACTATATAATGAACAATTAATATTAAGTGACAAAATAATCTTAACTAAAGTTAATAAGTTGTAATTAAAAACACAAATCCTGGACAAAAATCTACTTTTGAAAACAAAAAACAGAGAATTGTCGTTAAGTCTAAACACTGATAATATAATACTTATACTCGATATTATCACAAAACACGTTCAATTAATGATAATAGAATTTGTTCGTTCAATCTCCACAGTCTTAGAATAATTGGAAGTACAAAATATCTTTACTATAACAATTTATCTGTGGAACAGCTAATTCACCTCTCTCCAACCCACAAATAATACATTAATATACAATAAGTAGTTAGTCGTTAGTCTTCTTTTAATTATCTAAATTCTTATAAATTTGATCTTAAAATGTCCATAAAAATAACTGTATTTATATATTTTTTTAAATTTTTATGCTGCAGTATAAACTATTTATTAGGAAGCTGGTATTAAATTGTCAATCCTTAGCTATAAATTTGAACATTCTATACATTTTTGACTACAAAATAATTTGTAAGCTTTTGAGATTTTGATGAATTTTGTCATCATTTTAACTTTAAATAATTATAAAACAAAGACCATGACAATGTATACTAAATATTTCTTAACTAATATTTTAAAAACTTATAAGGAACCTTGTTATACATTTTCAAGCGTTTTGGCCCAGTGAAATTTAAACATTTTTTTTCATTATTTACCAAAAAAAAAAAAAAAATGAAAATGTCTATAATTTGCTCAAAAAGTGTCAAAATATTTTGAAAATGTTAACATGTAAAAGAAACGATAATATAAACATTTGGTAATACTGTCAAGTATCTACTGTTATTATAGTATCCACTGATAAAGTCAATAAACAAATCATTACTCAACTTGTAGCAACGAGAAAAAGAAAAAAACTTGGTAGTACGTATTAATATAGTACTATACAAACAGTGATGTTATTCTGTTGCGCCTTGAATAACTAACAATACTTCTTCATATACATACATGCATTGCATGCCTTAAGGGGATCGCAGCACTCGTATTTTTCATACGTTTATGCCAATAAGCTGTCTAATAAATTACACATACTTCGGAATGTCCGATTTTAATATTTTATACATGTATGAACTCTTTGACAAAATATCTAGGCTCTTTAGAAAGTTGATTTTCAATTTTCAATTTTAAAACAGGGACTAAAATTGTGTGTAGTAGGTACGAAATACGAAATCAAAAAGTGTGTAAATGGCCTGTAACGACTAGTAACTTCTTTTACAGTTTTTTCTTCATTAATTGAAAAATTATTTGTTGTTAAATTGGGAAATAGATAGTTAAGAAGTTTAAATATCACAAATAATTATTATTATTTTGAGTCGTTTTTACAAGTTTTACTTATATACAATGTTGTAAAAAAAACGTTTTAAAAGTATTTAAGTAATTACTCAAATACTCTTAAAATAAAGTATTTAAATACCACCCAAATAATCTTCAAATACAAAAAAAATTATTTTTACTTTCTAGTTCCGAAATAATTTATTATAATCTAAAATGTATTTATTGCATTTTAAAAACATGACTTGTTCAATAGGTAATCAAAATTCTGATCATTCTGAACTTTTCTCTACTAAATTATATATTAGTTTAAAGCTATATGTATTTGGATATCTCATACCGTCGTAGACGATAAACGATACCTAATGATAATTAATGATAACAATTTTCTTAACAAATAGATAGAAGGTACTAATAATTACCTAGTAATAATATTTTAGTATAATTAAATAATTATTAAGTACAAACTATAAAGTATAATAGCCAATAAGCAGAAGCATTTTACATATTAGTATATATTTTGTTATAGACTTTAAGCCAATAGTGATACCGACTACAGATGTATCTTTTCGATCTTGGTCGAAACTCCTGGAGAAAATAAAACATTTAATCGACGAAAACCAAATTGTCTGTAAGGCAAAAATGATAAACATATAATATTATACTGTTATAATGTTAGCAAAACCACGACGGCAAGGTATTTTTATTTAACAAGAATAATTATAATAAGAAACAAATTAAGAATTAAAAGAATAAAAAAAGTATTTAAAATACCATTCAAATACTTCAAAATAAAAAGTAGTAGGTATTTAAAAAAGTATTTGAATACTTTTACTAAAATACTTGTACTCAAACACTTAACAACACTGCTTATAATATTTAGGTACAATATTTAAAAAATAAAAATATTTCGAATGATCAATACGTTAAATCAGCGGTTCTCAAACTTTTTCAGCCTCGGAGACTTTTTTTAATGAGAAATTTCTCGTGGAGCCCCAAGAAATATTTAACGTTAATTTGCAATTGCCTGTGTTCTATGAATCATAATTAACACGAATTGTATACATACGGGAGTCAAAATAAAATTATATTTATGATTAAAGGAAACTAATAGTTTTAAATGAACTGGAGAAAATATTTTATATAGATTTTACATAGTACATGTCATATCGGTGAACTATAGCAAGTTGAGTGTTGACGAGATTTTTAAGATTTATATTATATTAGTTTAAATCAGCGGTTCCTAAACTATGCTATTTAAACTTTAAATAATTAACAATTACAAAATCATTACATTTTTGTGGTGTAACAGTTTGAGAACCGTTGCGTTAAATAATAAAATATTTATCAAACAATAGTTAATGAATGTAGGTATTCTTTTAAAAGAACCATTAACATAGGTATGTAGTTTCAAATCGTGATATAAAACAAAATAATATTATTGTTAATGTTTGAAAATTCCTTACTATATATAATTTTTTTTTAATGATAAGTATTTCTAAACCTTGTGTATAGTTTTAATTAAATATTAACAATGTGATAATTACACTATAATTAGTTTTTAAAAAAACATTTATTGATCAATAAACTTCATGCGATTGTGAAGTGTGAGTAATGTTGTACTAATATTGTAGTCTGGGTTCATTTTTCCTAGAATCGGCGATTTTTTTCCGTGAGTTTTTATTTAGCAATTCACTGTCTATGCATTATAATTCAGTGCATTTACTGTAAAATTATTTGCAAAAATTAATAATCTTACCAATATACCAACATAAATCGTTTTATTGTGATGTAGTCTGCGTACTCTGTAGATAAAGAAAAATAGAAATTGACTACTCTATGTTTATGTGGATGGATTAAATACACTTTGTGGGGGGGAAATCCCCCCACGGTAACTCCAAGTTTAATATAAAATGTGTAATGTCAGATAGTAGCAGAAAGACCTGAAAAATGAAACATTGATTCTAGTTTATCATACATAATATGAAAAAAGTTATGAACATTAAATAAATAAATAATTTAGCATTTACTTATATCTAGATCATCCCAAAATTAATATTTTGGAAAAATTAATTACGTTTCGATACTAACTACAAAAAAAAATATTGATATTCTATACAAAAATCAAAAAATAAACTGATTAACATAATTAATACGTGTTTTTATCAACAAACATTTTAAAAAAATTAGATTTTACATGAAATTTTTCAAGTTTTACATTTTAAAATGGGCTTTAAAAAGGCTCCGAGTATATTGTTTCAAATACAGATGAAAAGTATTAAAATTCCTTAGTCACAGTTTTTTTTTATAAGCATTTAAAATTCAAAAATTGACAAAATATGGAAAAATCACGAAAATTAGCAAATTATTTTGAGTTAAGAATTCATAAAAAACTTTTCTTTTTAAATCTAAGATATTAAAATGTAATATAAGATTCCTTATAAGATTATATACCTTTATCAAAAACAAAATGTCTATAAGAAAGTCAAATTAAATTTTGATGAGCGTTTGAAATTCAAATTTTTACAACATTGGATATTCACTCGATTTCTCATGTAGGGATTTCCTTATTTTGTTGTAATTCAAAAACGAATAACTGTAGATGATACATGAAAATATCACTGAATGTTTAAATTAGCATTTCCTATATACCATACAATTATGAAAATGTTTTGACTCTTTTTGAGTTGTTTACGGACATTTTCAGTTTTCAATTTTTTTAGTTGTTTTTCTATAAATATCAATTAAGTGTTATCTGTTGGGCCAAAAAGTGTAAAAATTTAATACAAGGCTCCTGATATATTGTTACAATAGCAATTGAAATATAATAAAAATACATAGGCATAATTTTTTTTTATATGCATTTAAAGATTGAATTTTAACAAAATTTATCAAAATCTCGAAATTTATCAATCATTGTAATTAATAAATTATAAAATGTTCAGTTTTCATAGCTGAGGATTGCAAATTTAAAACAAAGGTTCTCATAAATAGTTCATACTGTAACCAAAAAATCTAAAAAATATATGAACATAGTTATTTTTTACAGATATTTTAAATTTAAATTTGGACGAAATTACATAATAAAAACCTAGAATAACTATTTTAGTTATTTTGTTGTGATTGTATAATATTATTCGTGGGTACTTGAAACTTCTAAAGTATACTACTATAATATATCTATGATAGTATCAGGGTACTTTATTGTTGGTGTATAACGCGTTATAAGTAGGTACCTAATGGATATTGTGATATGATTAATTTGGAATTCATTATAGGTCAATTTTTTTTAATACCATCGATAAGTATATAGTATGTCTTATACCTAAAAGGACATACTGTCTCCGCTCAGAATCTTTTTCTTAAACAGTGATATGATATCATTGAATCCAAATGTAATACCATCCATTATACAGTGACCCACTTGTAACCTACTGTACAGCAGAGCGACACCCACTTGCTCACCTTTTTTTATTTTTAAATGAAAAAGTGGGCTCGGAGGAAGATCGATTCTAAATAAACGCCATAAAAAATGTAATTATGTAATGTAATATAGTAATATGTAATATTAATGTAATTATAGTTTTTTTATAAGCATTTAAAGTTCGAATCTTGACAAAATACGGAAAAATCACAAAACTTAAAATTTTGCTGAATGTTTTCATTTTTATATACACCAAAAAAATTTTAAAATATTTTGCCTGTTTTTGAGCTATTTACGGATATTGACAGTTTTCATTTTTCTTAGTTTTTTTCCTATAAATATCAATAAAAAATTTTTTGTTGGGTAAAAAGGGTGAAAATTTAACGCAAGGCTCCTGATATATTGTAACAATATTAGTTGAAAAATATTAAAAATACATAGGCACAATTTTTTCTTATAATCATTTAAAGTTCGAATTTTGACAAAATTTATCAAATTTAAAATATAATAAATATTTTGTAATTAAAAATTTATAAAATGTTCAACTTTCATAGTAAAGGATTAAAAATTTAAAACAATGGTCCACGTAAATAGGTAACTATATAAATTACTTTATTGAAAATAATATCATCAAATATAGGTACTTAGTAATATCATAGGCTGACTGACCGTTTTCGCTTAGAATCGTTTTTCTTATACAATGATATTATATCATTGAATTCAAATTGTACACCATCCATTACAGTGACCCACTTGTTACCTACTGTACAGCAGAGCGACATCCACTTACCCACTTTTTGTTTATTGTGTGACTATGTTGATAATTTTGTTCAGCCCCTCCCAAAATAAAATTCTGGATACGCGCCTGAAACGAATAATATCCACCTTTTGTTTTAAATTTAAAGCTTTACGCGGCACGGGAGGTGGCATTGCTAAGGAAAAAATGTACAACTCTGATTGCGAACCGATAGAAACTGAATAAAAACGTTTGATACTCATGGTCATCATTTATACGTATTGCAATTTATATCTGGATATCTTGGACTTTATAAATTCAATAGGTACACAATTAGCGTTATCGTAATCGGCGATAATGTAATTGGTCGTGTTTTCACTGAATGACTTAATCGTCTATCGACGCTGTTTCAATAACGCCGACACGTCCTTTTGTCGAGCCGGAAAACGTTTTATCGATATAATATATAGGTGCATTAGGTCGTGCATTACCTCAACTGTGTGTGTGTGTGTGTGTGTGTATGTATGTATGTATTTTTGTCCGTTATGAAATTTTTGGATTAAATATTAGTGTCCGTGTCCGTAATAGAAGGAGTCCGTTATAGACAGGTCAAAATACATTAGAATGCCTATCTTTTTGCCGGGACCTGGTCATTTTGTCCGTTAAGAGAGGTGTCCGTTATAAACAGGTGTCCGTTAAGTCAGGTTTCACTGTATTATGATTACTTAAAGTATAACTAGTTTTATCGGTACGGTGGATCGTAGCAGGTAGATTTTTGTTTAAAAAAAACCACTCCATATAAAACTCCGTAACAATTAAAATATACTACTCAGTGGCGGCGCCAGGGTGGGCCAGGTTGGGCCCGGGCCCACCTTAAAAAGTCTCCGCCCCCCCTGTGGCCCACCCCTAAAATTAAATTTAATCATATTAGAATACTAAAAAATATCTCGTGAATAAATCATGATTTATTAAAATATGAAAATATTAAGTCATAATAGATGGGGTGAACAACATTTTGAATGGGTTGAAAACTATGCACTATGCTTTCAAGCCTCATAAATAACGTGTATTTTCCAGCGGCTGAATACGAAAATAATAAGTTATACTTGTTAGGTAGGTAGTTATTATTAAATATTAATCAATGTTATTGATAATTTTGTTGAAAATTCTATGAACTACGGGTTTAGATTATTAACCAACTATGATAAAGAAAATACAAGGGAAAACATTTTATTTTTACTTTTTAGTTACTTTTGAAATAATATTGTATTGCCTTGTAAGTTGTAAGAATCAGTAACAGTTTTATCGACGGCGACGCTCGGGGTACTGTTATAGTGTTATCTACAATCTACAGTATATTTTTAATTTTTAATAATCGTATATTCGTGTATGTAGTTTAAACTATTCTATGTTGTGTGGTCATTTGACAGTTGATTCTGTTCTTGAGTGTTACTAAACTGTTTGGTGTTTAAGTTATTTTATCACTATGATTTTATCAATATTTAATTAATTAATTATTTAAACGTTTTTGCTCGTCGTCATGTCAGAAAGCAATATCGAAAATGAGACTATTAAAACAAAAAAGGTCAGATCTCTAAAATCTTTTTTTTCTGCGCCTAAAAAGATAAAATTGGAAGTAAACAATGCATCTAATTTTGATTCTTCGTCTGATGGTAAGTTTTTTAAAATAAATATTATGAGAATAGTTTAGTTATAGGAACTCAATTGTACTACAATTGATACCCGATGGTGTAATTGGTATTGAGTATAATTATGGGTTAGGGAGTATAAAAATTAAAAAGTGTTTACATGAATATATATTTTGTTAGGAAATAAATACTATTAATGCAATACATGTTTACAAATCATTGTTTTAGTAAGTTTACACGATGAAGTGTAAAAAAAAATTGAAGTTGACCCTCCCACTCACCCCTCTGCGCAATTGCCCGTCATCACTATTGTTTATATATATTTAGAACGAATTGACCTATTATAAAATTTAAAAAATAAGGCTTTTATCTAATGAATGACAAAGGTTTTATTATTTTTTTAGTTTTAGAACGAGTTAAAAGTATATTTAAAAATATTATATTTAAATATAAAAAAATAGTATATTTAAATATAATTATTTACAATTTTAAAATATTAACTTTATGAGATGTAATAATTTATTTTTTGAGGTCCACGCCAGTGTGCCTTCCAATTTATTAAAGTAAAAAAATAAATATTTTTCATAAATGATTAAAATATTATACAACACTTTGCACTTTGTAGGCTGTTTGTTATACACCTAAATTCATACGTTTTACTTGTATATTAGGCATAATATATATTACTGCTACGGTCAAGGTTATCCAGCAGCTAAGTTCCCCTTCATCGTTTAAATATTGAAATATTTTAGAAATTATACTGCACAGTATTAGTATATAATATATATCTATTATATGATATGTCTGGATTATAGTTATACCGTAAAACGTGTTTTTACAATATTCCCCTCCCCTGAAATGTTAAGAAAATTAAAAATTATTCCTATGGTCTATGAAAGTTATTGCAAATTGTAAATAGGTACATATGTGTATAGCCGTACAGGAAACGAAACCTGAAATACAACTTCGACATCAGTATGCTAAAATTTTAATAGAATCTAGTTAAACCAACTCTGTGTTAACACATTATCAGCCAACCCTCCCCCAAAAAAAGGAAATCTTGTCTACGCCACTGACATGCATTAATCATTAACAATATCACATTTAATATACACGATCCCCCTTAGAATACAATGCATAAAACATATTATATGCTAATTAATTATTATTTAATATAGTATAGACTATAGTCTCGGTGTAAATAATATTTATTTATTTTAAATAGGTAGATACGCTTATACGCTAAAATAAATAATATTTACATATTAAAAATAAAATAAATCTAAATGTAAAAATATGTTCATTTTTGACCTATAGAAACAACTGTCATTTATTGATCGGAAAAATCATAAGTAACTATTTTTGAAACAGATAAATTTTGATGTATACAACAACTACATATTTACATTTTTAGAGTTATGATTTGATAAATAAATGTATTATAAAGATACTAGATATTAAGATCTAAATAGAGCATAAGACGATGAATACAAACTTGTTTTAATAATGTATACGCTCATTGCATTATTAGATCGATTAGTGTTCACTAAGAATTCTGCATTAAGATGGAATAAAAATAGGTCTATTTAGTATAAAAAAACGGTCCGTTTCGAATCTTTTTTCCATGCTCTGCTACATTGATTTCCAGTATAGGTAAGTACATATATGGGACCAGAGTATTTTCATAGCATTGGAATTTATAAATTAAAAATTAAAAATGTAATATACTAGAAGACTACGTTATATTATTATTATTTATTGATTGAAATGTTTTAAAATAATAAAATCTATGGTTAAAAAAATAGATATTTAAGTCAATATAATTAATAGTGTATGTAGGTAGCCATATCGAATAATTATAATTGTGTTAATATAATTTCGAGTTCTTAAGACTATTGGCCAAGTACCCATGCGGCTATACATAATTTAGAGTAATATTTGGATTTCGATATTTTAATATACATTATACACTGATCATTTTAGATTCTGTGTGGAACGATGAATGTATTGATTTTACAATGATGTGTGTTTATTTTTTAATTTTTTTAATTTTTTTTTGTGTTTGTCATCACCTTTTAGGACAGTAAAAGTGCTTGGATTTTCTTCAACAATATCTTTTCAGATAGGACAGTGAATCTAGTTAGTACTTTGGTGGGTCAAAAGTGTTTTTAGAAAAACAAACGAAAAATTAAGGAAAAACGGGAATTTTTACACAAAATCTGTCTTCGAGAAAATCGATTTTGGTTTTTGGTGTAACTTTGAAACAAATGACCGTAGATAAATGAAATTTTCACTGGTTGTTTATATTTACATTTTCTATACACGATAACATTTTCAAAATATTTTGATTTATTTTGAACTGTTTAAGGACATTTTCAGTTTCCAATTTTATTAGTTTTTTTTTTTAAGAATATCAATAAAAATGTATTAGTTGGTTAAAAAAGCTTGAAAATTTAATAGAGGGCTTCTAGTATATTGTTTCAAAGGCAAATGAAAAATATTAAAAATCCTTATTCACAGTTTTCTTTTATAATCACTAAAAGTCCAAAAATTGACAAAATATAGAAAAATCACGAAAATTAGAAAATTATTTTGAGTTAAGAATTGGTAAAAATTTTTCTTTTTAAATCTAAGGTTTTAAAATGTAATACAAGATTCCGTATAAGATTATCTACCTTTATCAAAAAAAAAAAATTCTATAAGAAAGTCAAATTAAATTTTTATGAGCGTTTGAAATTCAAATTTTTACAACATTGGATATTCACTCAATTTCTCATATAGCGATTTCTTTATTTTGTTGTAATTAAAAAACGAATAGCTGTAGATACATGAAAATTTCACTGAATGTTTATATTAGCATTTCCTATACAGCATACAATTATGAAAATGTTTTGACTTTTTTTAGCTGTTAACGGACTTTTCAGTTTTCAATTTTTTTATTTGTTTTTCTATAAATATCAATTAAGTGTTATCTGTTGGGCCAAATAGTGTAAAAATTTAATACAAGGTTCCTGATTTATTGTTACAATATCAGTTGAAAAATATAAAAAATACATAGGCACAATTTATTTTTATAAGCACTTAAAGATCGAATTTTGACAAAATTTATCAAATTTAAAACTGGATAATTATTTTGTAGTTAAAAATTTATAAAATGTTCAACTTTTATATCTAAGAATTGAAAATTTAAATCAAGATTCCACGTAAGTTGTAGTAATTCTGTTACCAAAAAATCTAAAAAATACATACCCACAGTTTACTTTTATAGTCATTTTAAGTTCAAATTTGGATGAAATTACATAAAAAAACCTAGAATAACTATTTTGGTACTCGTCCAATATGCTATCTACCGTAAATATTTTATCTACCGTAATTATGATAGTTTAGTATGGTATCTACCGTATGACCGTATGCTGTATATTATGTATACTTTATCATTTTGCAATTAAGATTTAAGATTAAGCTTTTATTGAAACCCCAAATTATATTATATTTATAACTTAGTAAGTTAGGTAGGTTAGTAGGTATATCTTTATATTATACCTGTTTAGTGTGGGTTTGTGAGTCGTGTCGATTATACCTATACGTGGTTTTACTGTGATTTATTTATTATTATTATGAGTTTATCAACTATGAGTTATTTATATCGACACATAATTTAAAATGAAGAGATGTGCGAACATTTTTTAAGCATACGCTGTTTATTACCAATCGACCAAACATGTACAAAAATTAAAAACCAAACAATTTGTGGTGGCGAGTTAAAAAAAGTTCTGAAAAATAGTCGAAAACGTGATTCGGAAGGTAATATTTTGAAAACAATTTATAATAGATGTACAAAAAAAGGGTGCCAAACATTTTATTCCATACGCAAAGTAAAGGTAGATAGCATACTAAACCATCGAACGTGCGGTAGATAGCATATTGGACGAGTACCACTATTTTAGTTCTTTCGTTGTGATTGTATAATATTATTCGTGGGTACTTGACATTTCTAAAAAAAATCTATGATAGTATCAGGGTTTGTTGTTTATGTAGGTATAACTACGTTATAAGTACCTAATGGATATTGTGATATGATTAATTTAGAATTTATTATAGGTACCTATTAGAGGTTAATTTTTTTTAATACCATAGATAAATATATAATATGTCTTATACCTAAACTGTCATACTGTCTCCGCAGTGCCGTCTTAAGGCATGGGCCCGTAGGGCCCGGGCCCGGGGCCCCGAAATTTTAAGGGCCCCAAATTCACATAGATTACATTATTTACCGAATATCATAATTTTAAACCTTACTATTGACGTCGGTTCAAAATTATTTGATTCTCTTGCTGGTTTTCTAAGTGAGATTAGAGATAACTTTTATAGTTATGAAAGTTCCGCTAGAGAAAAATTTCCAGATTCTGACTATAAAGATTTACACCAACGAACTAAGAAGAGGAGTATTCATTTAACATTACCCGGTGAACTGACAAACAAAAGTACATCGTTTTCAGGTAGTGAAAAATTCAAAATAGAAACTTACTTCCCAATAATAGATACATTAATAACTCAGTTAAAAATTCGTGCTAAATCATACAATACAATAAATAAACTGTTTGGATTTTTCTCTAATTTAAAAAATTTAGAGACAAAAGAAGTACAAGTCCATTGCAAAACATTTGCGGAATTTTATCACGTAGATATTAATGAAAATGAATTAATTTTAGAATGTATACACTTAAAAGCGTATCTATCGGAACTTGATATTTCTGAATTCAGTATTTCTAGTACATACAAATGTTTAAAATCAAATAGACTAGAAGAAACATTTCCAAACATAATAATATCTTTCCGAATTTTTTTATCAATGATGATTACCAACTGCAGTGGGGAACGTTCATTTTCTAAGTTAAATTTAATTAAAGAAGAGCTTAGAAGTACAATGAGCCAGAAACGGTTAAACTCCCTATCTTTAATGAGTATTGAACATGAACTACTATCAAGTTTAGATTATGTAAATGTTATTGAAGACTTTGCGAATGAAAAAGCTAGGAAGAAACCATTAAAGAGTATTTAATAATTGACAAATTTATATCATGTTTTTTTTTAAATTATATTAGTTTTTGTTTAATGAATTACATTTATTTTTTAACTATAAAACATATTGATGTATGAATAATTAATATCTTGACGTTATAATTAATAGGAAAGTATTTTTTGACTGTTTATTTTGAAAGTAAAATAAAGAATAAAGTAACAGAGATTTAAACAAAAATTCACTTTTTACTTTTTTTAAGTGTAATATTTAATAAATAATATGCATTATGTGTTAAAAAATTTATATACCATAATTTAGTAGGTATTGTAAGGCCCCCGAAATATGTTGGGCCCGGGGCCCCGTAAAACCTTAAGACGGCCCTGTGTCTCCGCTCAGAATCGTTTTTCTTATACAATGATATTATATCATTGAATTCAAATTTAATACTATCCATTATACAGTGACCCACTTGTAACCTACTGTACAGCAGAGCACCTTTTTTTTTTGACAATGAATAAAAACATGTTTCTTTTCGGGTTCCTCGAAAAGTCGAAAAGCACAAATTTATGACCTGTTTTTGATACAACAGTGCATAGGTGCGCGACACCTATTATAATATTATTCTGTTTCCTTATATCACCAAAGGTGACAGGTAGTCACTTCTAATCCACCGGAATGTCACAATGTATATCTCTCTACCGTTATGTGTGTTGCCAAAAAATTGCTTATTTATATTGTGCGTGTTAAAAGTATAAATAAATGACACTATTAAGGAGTTATGAAAATAAACAAATATGAAAAACAATTATGAAGTATTCGGGTATTCCCATTATGAATTTATGCATAGGTTTATAATTGTTCCTTTTAAAAAATTAGTTGTTACAACAAATTTTTGTTTTTACAAGAATTTTAACAATTACAAGTTAATTTTGATACTTTGATTTCGTTGTAATGTACGACTACTATTTTTTCCCCAACAGTGAATAAAACACGTTCATGTTCAGTTTTGGGTCCCTCAAAACGTGCGTATTTATGACCGAGTTTTAACACAGCAGTGTATCTATTGAAAATACGGCTTTATATAATATTATGTTATTTCCTTCTATGATCGAACACGTTTTGTAACACATATTTGGCCTGTTGAACAACCATATAAGGATGCAGTGTATTATTTACTTCTCTTTGTGTTTATAAAGGAATGTACCTAACCCAAAAATCCCTGTCGTAGACGTGGTCCGTAAATCGCAGGTAGTCGCACAAATTCGGCCGGCTGAAACATCATAAATCACGATACCGATCTCTATCTCCATCCCTCTCTTTCACGGTACATTATACATTATATATATATAAATGTAGGATTTAGTAAGGAATTCAACCAAAAAAAACCCTCATGATGGCGACGTCCAACCCCAGTACACTACTATAAACTGTATAACGATAACAGCAGCTCGTCGGCGCCAACACCGCCACCACACCCCACCTGATCAAGCATTAAGAGGGTACCATCGTACAATGTGCATCTCACGAGGAGCTCCGTCCTTCTTCAGGGTAGTTTTGAAACAGCTGCATACTAAGTGCTTCCCAAACTACTAAAAAGGACTCATCCGAATTGCACTTGTGCATTTTTCTTCGTTATAACATTATTATGTTATCAGAGTTATAGGCTTACTGCATACAGCCAGAAGAATATTTATCTTTTTTTTACATGATAAATAAAAATTATAAGAAAAAAATTGTGGCAGTTAGTAATGCTATTTATCTAACTATAATGACGATGTCATAGCACTATTAATTGTTTTCACTCTCTAACATATTATAGGTATGTATATATCTAACAATAATTGACTTATTATCAAACTTGAAGCTGAGAATATTATCTATGTTCTTTCGTTTTTTTTTTATGTGTACCTATTACTGTCGTATTTGTATATTTAAATATTATCTTTTGGTAGTTACCGATTACCGACATTATTATCCTGCGGCCTGTGATAGTGTGATATTGTCGGTAGATACAAATATACAATATATTATCTATGATAGGTAGTAAGTACTTATAGTAATAGCATTTTATTAATTTATGATGAAAAAATTATTTGTATGATCTTGAAGCCGAAAAGTATTTAGGACGTGATAACTGCATGACTTTAAAATAGTCATAACTAGCTTTAAAATTAAAAAAGGTGGGTAAGTGGATGTTGCTCTGCTTTACAGTAGGCTACAAGTGGGTCACTGTAACGTATAGTGTTAAATTTGAATTCAATGAGATAATATCATTGTATAAGAGAAACGATTCTGACCGAAAACGGTCAGTCAGCCTATGATATTACTAAGTACCTATAATTGATGATATTATTGTCAAAAAAGTAATTTATATAATATATATTATATTATAACCTATTTACGAGGAACCTTGATTTAAATTTTCAATCCTTAGCTATAAAAGTGGAACATTATAACATAAACTTTTAACTACAAAATAATTATTAAATTTTAAATTTGATAAATTTTGGTCAAAATTCGAACTTTAAATGCTTATAAAAAAAAATCGTGCTTATGTATTTTTATTTTTTTCAACTGCTATCGTAATAATATAAAAAGTGGCAAATAATTTTCAAAATTCGATGGTGAATACAGAACGAAAATATAAACATTAAGTAACATATTCATGTATCTACAGATATTCTTTTTTGAATAAAAATAAAATAAAATAACAAAATCTCTACATGAGAAATCGAGTGAATATCCAATTTTGAAAAAATTCTTAAAAATTTTTTTTTTTTTGATAGTGGTAGATAATCTTATAAGGAATCTTATCAATCTTATCAATTTTAAAATCTTAGATTTAAAAAAGAAAAATTTTTATGAATTTTTAACTCAAAATTGCTAATTTTCGTGATGTTTCCATATTTTGTCAATTTTTGAACTTTAAATGCTTATAAAAAAAAAAAACTGTGACCAAGGAGTTTTAATATTTTTCATCTGCCTTTGAAACAATATACTAGGAGCCTTCTATTACATTTTCAAGTATTTTTACTCAACAAATAAAATTTTATTGATATTCATAAAAAAAAACTAATAAAATTGGAAACTGAAAATGTCCCAAAACAATTAAAATAAATCAAAATATTTTGAAAATGTTATCGTGTATAGAAAATGCAAATATAAGCAACCAGTGAAAATTTCATGTATCTACTGTCATTTGTTTTAAAGTTACACCAAAAACCAAATTCAATTTTGGGAAAAATCGATTTTGCGTAAAAATTCCCGTTTTTCCTTAATTTTTATGTTGTTTTCCCGGCACTTTTGAAAACTATTGAGAGTTGTAAATGTTGACCTCCCCAATGAACTAAAAATATTCACTTTCCTATCGAACAAGATACTAAAGTTGAAAATCGAACTATTATTTCGACTACTTATCGTGTACACAAACAAAAACACAAAAAACAATAAATTCATCGCTCTGCTCAGAATCTAAAATATAGTATACCCGGAAGTTAAAATATTTTATCATTTAATGCATTTAGGTCTCTAATAACTAATAGTAAGTAGCACATAAAGTTTTTATCTTTTTAAGGATATTGCGCAAGGTAATGGATTTGTTAGAGGACATTTACAGATATTGTTGTCTCCGTCTTACAGTTTGTACATAGCAATGTACGCTCACGCTTCGTTAGTTTAAAATTTGAGTGAATCGACTCTGATGAAGCTTGAAGGTAAGAATATTATCTATGTTTGTATGTGATTTTTTTAAGATATTTTATAATTTTTAAGTGAGTTATGAACATTTTTTAATTGACCATATAATATACGCAGACTTGCTAAAAAATTGAACCTATAGTAAATAACCATCAGTAGAGTCCTCTTAAGTATTTATATAATATTTGAATAACTATGTGCAAAATAAAACTAATGGGCATGAAATCTTTGCTGTGAAATGTGGATCCTTCTTCGGCACCACCCTACACCTGTCTTTTTTTTTGTCCATTCCCCACTTTCATCACCCACAGTAACAGTGTGTGCTGCATTCCTTGGAACTTGATTGCATGCTAGCGATCCCTGTTGAAATCATAATACAGCCAAAAAAATACATTGCGACTGCGCAGTGCGGTTCCAGCGTCGGTGGTAATTTCATTCAACGTGTCGTCCACAAACGGTCTCTTCCCACAGATCTGAACACTGTTGTTTACGAAGACGTTCCTTGTGGTTTCATAGTAATTGCGCAGGCGAAGAACCAACAAACAAAACCCGAACATTTGTGAGTATTTTTATTTTATATTATTATTATACTGCATGCGATAATATATGGACCGAGACTGATTGTTAGAAAATAATATCTATTTTTCCGTAATCGATCGTTGTCGTTTGTTACAAATATTATGCAAGTGTTTCGTTGACAAATTTGGATTTTATGTAAAATTCGTCTCGTTTTCAAACATTTTTTACCTTTTTAGTATCTATATGAAAAAATTATAATATTTTGTACGATAATCCTAATTTTAATTCGGTAAATATCTATGCATATATATATCGCAATTTATTGAACTCGAAAAATCTGCAAAAGTCGCATAGTTCTTAAACCTGCAGTTAAAGCGCTTATAAGGCAATTTCAAGCAACCTAGTAATGAAAATTAAGTGGGATATTTAAATAATTTTTTTTTTTTTTAAACGCTGTAAGTCATATTGATAGTTTGTCTTTGGCATACGTGTGAGTCAGTTTACTCTCTACAGCGACTAAATATTACGAAAACGTATTCAATACAGTTACTCATAATTACTAGTTATAAGTATTATTTAATAAGTACTTACTATACTAAATAAAAACTATAAATCCCAGCCCATAAAATATCATTTATCTAATAGACTTTAGTTCAGTTTTATATTTTTCCTGCTCATATTAATTGTATTCAAGGACTTAAACGGTGGTTGAAAGTGTCATATTTGTTCAATGATTTAGACCATTCACTGAGATCTTCTAAATTTAGATCTTGTAATAAGGTGTAAGTTTATAGGCCTTAATTGACAATTTACTATAGGTAATTATTTAATTCGATTGTTGTTGTTCAATTAAAACTGTGGGTACCTAATCATATTTTATTTCTAAAATGTTGAATATTCACTTAAGTGTTTTTTCTTTAAGCAAATGAAACACTTACTTATCCTAAAATTGTCTTAAACAATCAACAATAACCTATAAATCCGATGAGCTCATATTTTTACAGAGTTATATCTTATTGATAGCAATAACATATTGTGCATGTACATATTGTAACGAATTTTTTACGGACAACAGCGATCACACATTTAATGGAGACGATCACATAAATCAAAAATTATCTTTTACTACACTCGCCTGACTCAACCAACAACTGAAATACGCGACCACACGTGTTATAGTTATTGCCTATCGAATACTCCTTATAAAATGCATACAGCTCCCTCCCGCCGGGCAAGGACGTAATTTATTTATTTTTGTGCAAGTACTACACAAAGACATGAACAACAAAACATAATTATTTTATGTGATATCATTTTATATAATATATTATTTTGAAGTGAGTTCAACCCGTTTATGTATCAACAAATACATAATATTGTATTTAATATTTATATACCTATTGTTATAAATAGGGCATTATGTATTTTGTATTTTGTCACGAATTGGATCGTTTAATAACTGAAAATAAAAATTCTAAACGTCTATGCCAGACTAAAAAACAGTACCTACATATTAATAGGCAATTTCATAGTTTTAGTATCATCGCTCAAAAATAGCCAATCGTTGTCCGTTCAACTATTTGTTAACATTATTGTGCAAAATATTCAAATGGCTATTACAAAATGTTTGCACTGGTCATCTAGTACTTACACTTTAAGTCTTTAAATATTATATTAAAAATACTATGTAAGAAAATTGTACAATAATTGTGTTGCTCAATATAGTCAATAGGTACATATTTTTCTGTAATTTGTACAATATTTTTGTGCAAAACTTTTACTCGAGTTGCAACTAGTTATATAATAAGTGATATAAGTGCGCTTTATACAACAATAATATATTAACATATTTTTTTTAAAAGTGTTATAGGTGGTGATAACCGTGATTCGTGGTAAGCCAAGTCAAGTTCAATCTTACAAATCAAACGATGGCAACTGCAGGTGACGGCGATTCACCTATGGCACCTAATGACACCCCGAGAGGCAACGCGATGCCGTTCACGTTGAGCAAACTTGCTTACTTCGCGTGTAACGAAGAGACGAGGACATGGTATAATACGAAGAGCTTCGGACTGAGGGTCGACTTAAAGAAATGCTGCAACTTTCTGATGACGCTCGGCGATAGACGGAGGGCCTTGACCTCGAGACCAGGAAATAATTATGGTGGATCAAAAGTGTGCACTATAGCCGCCTTCAACGGGCACCTCGACTGCCTGCAACAGGCGCATGTAGCGGGCATTCCGTGGGACTGGCGCACGACCGAGGTGGCCTGCCGATCCGGGAACATTGAATGTTTGATGTACGTGCATAGTAACGGTTGCGAGACGGGAGGCTATGTCTCCGCGTTGGCCGCGGCATGCGCCGGCCATTTAAGCACCCTGGAATATTGTTGGATCAACGGGTTCAAGTTCCCGCGAAACTTGTGCACGTTGATCGCGAGGTTCGGCAGCATTGAGTCCTTGCGTTACCTAAGGTCCTTAGGCTTCAATTGGGACGTCTCGACAACCGCGGCGGCAGCGAGTTTCAATCAACTCGAATTTCTAAAGTACCTCCACCAACACGGCTGCCCTTGGGACGCTACAACGTGCTACGCTGCATCGAAACTCGGCAACCTCCAGTGTCTTGAATATGCTCATAAGAACGGCTGCCAATGGGATATGACCACGTGCCAAGGCGCCGCGCAGTACGGCCATATAGATTGTTTAAAATATGCTCACACCAACGGGTGTGAATGGAACATCCTCACTACGATGATGGCGGCCATCAACAGACAACAAGAATGTTTCCGTTACGCATTAGAAAATGGATGTCCCTGGCCGGACTGGTTAACTTGGGAAAGCATAGCTGAGGCCTGAGAGAACGCAATAATTGTAATATTCTATTTGATTTTATCCACGGACGCGAGTACCTATATTGTATCGTTCTATATATTTATATGTTGTATGACCAATAATCATAACAAAACTATCTATTGTAGGTATTACTATAATAATCTCAATAATGTCTGCTTTAAAATTACAAAAACATATGCCTAATATTGTGGGAACTTTTTATTATTTTTTCAATCAAAAAGGGGAGTTTACGTAATCGTAATACTGTAGAAAAATGTTTTTGGGGGAGTTTACTATTAGAGGAATTTACTATTTAATTTTTTAAGGGAGCTTACATTTGCCCGTCTTATGTGACACATACATTGACTAAGTATACCTATGTACATAAGTGTAATTTTAAAATATTATAATATTATGTAATAATGTAACATACCTACTATATTAATTGTTTATTATGACTTATGTGATTTATGATAATCTATCATGTCATATTAACGTAATACTGATCATTGCAATTTTTATGATTTGTTGGGAGAATTATTAGTTTTATTTTTAAGTTTTATATACCTACCTATTGATTAGCACATACGCATACCTAAATAATATTTAATAAGAATGATAATTACTATACAATTACGATTTTTTGTTTAATAATAATTGGTATATTATATTAATTGTAGACTGTTACTTGATTTTTTTTTCACTTGTCATAAATCCAATTTTACCTGTTTTATTTTCCTGGCTGAGTTTACACTTCGCTTCAGGTGCGTGACGCTGGCACCCGCAAGTTTGAAATTCAACTCAAAAACCACATCAGTTATTGTTATACAATTTGTACAAATTTGTAACCACAATTCCAAAATTTGTACACCCCTTTTATTGCATTCCTACTATATTATGTTTATTGTTTTAAATGAATGTTATTAAATGTAGGTACTGAATAATATAATAATAATTTAATAGATACCTATAACTTTTACCATCTTTCTTATTTTTATGCAAAATTATATTTAATATGTAGGTACCTACCTAGGTATATTTTGAACATAACATAATATAATATTAAATATGAATGTAACCTTATATTATGAAATTTATATGTACAAATATGTATAAATAATAAATATTAATAATATTTTTGTTATAATTATATTACAAACTGTTTTTATGAGTTAGGTATGTTTGATATTACCTATACTTTATAATTTATGCTGAACGAAAACTGTCAGTCTGATGATATATTTATATATTTGATAATATTATTGTAAATAAAGTACTTTATAGTTACCTATTTACGTGAAACCTTGTTTTAAATGTTCAATCCTTAGCTATAAAAGTTGAACATTTTATAAATTTTTAACTACAAAATAATTATTAAATTTTGTCAAAATTCAAACTTAAAATGCTTATAAAAAAAATTGTGCTCATATATTTTTCAACTACTATTGTAACTATATATATCAGGAGCCTTGCATTAAATTTTCACGCTTTTTTACAATACAATTTTATTGATATTTATAGAAAAAAAAAAGTAAACAGCCCAAAAAGAGTCAAAATATTTTCAACATTTTATGCTGTATAGAAAATGAAAATATATACATTCAGTAAAATTGTCATGTATCTACAGTGATTCGTTTTTAAATAACAATAAAATAACAAAATCGCTACATGAGAAATCGAGTGAATATCCACTATTGTAAAAATATGAATTTCAAACGCTCATAAAAATTTAATTTGATTTGCTTGTAAACATTTTTTTTTTTTTGTTAAATTTAGAAAAACTTATGAGGAATCTTGTAATACATTTTCAAATCTTAGATTTAAAAGGAACATTTTTTATGAATTTTCGACTCAAAATAATTTGCTAATTTTCGTGATTTTTCAATATTGATATTAACTAATGCTTATAAATAAAAACTGTGACTATGGATTTTTAATATTTTTCAATTGTCATTGTAACAATATAGTAGGGGCCTTGTATTAAATTTTCAAGCTTCATACCAAACAAATAAACTTTTATTGACATTCATAGAAAAAAAGACTAATAAAATTGGAAACAGAAAATGTTCCTAAACAGTTCAAAACAAATCAAAATATTTTGAACATTTTATCGTGTATGGAAAATGCAAATATAAACGACCAGTGAAAATTTCATTTGTTTAAGAGTTACACCAAAAACCAAAACCAATTTTGTGGAAAACCGATTTTCCGTAAAAATTCACGTTTTTCCTTAAGTATTATGTTGTTTTTCCCCTCGCTTTTGAAAGCTATTGGGAATTTTGACCTCCCCAATGCACCAACAATATTCACTTTCCCATCGAACAAGATACAGAAATTGAAAATCGAAGCATTATTTCGACTACTATTATCGTGAACACAGACACAAAAAAAAAAGGTGGGTAAGTGGATGTCGCTCTGCTGTACAGTAGGTTACAAGTGGGTCACTGTATAATGGATCGTATTGCATTTGAATTCAATGATATTATATTATCATTGTATAAGAAAAACGATTCTGAGCGGAGACGGTATGTCCCTTCTAAGTTCTAGGTATAAGACAAATTATATATACTTATCTATGGTAGTAAAAAAATTGACCTATAATGAATTCCAAATTAATCATATCACAATATCCATTAGGTACACCAACAGCAAACCTTGATACTATCATAGATATATATTAGTATACTTTAGAAGTTTCAAGTACCCACGAATAATATTATACAATCACCACAAAATAACTAAAATAGTTATTCTAGGTTTTTTATTATGTAATTTGGTCCAAATTTGAAATTAAAATGACTATAAAAATAAAATTTGCTTATGTATTTTTTAGATTTTTGGTTACAGTAAGAACTATTTATGAGAACCTTTGTTTTAAATTTGTAATCCTTAGCTATAAAAACTGAACATTTTATAATTTATTAATTAAAATGATTGATAATTTTCGATTAATTTTGATAAATGTTGTCAAAATTCGATCTTTAAATGCTTATAAAAAAAATTGTGCTTATGTATTTTGAATATTTTTCAATCGCTATTGTAACAATATATATCAGGAGCCATGTATTAAATTTTTACACTTTTTGGAATAACAGATAAAACTTTATTGATATTTATAGAAAAAAAAAACTAAAAAAATTGAAAACTGAAAATGTCCGTAAACAGCTCAAAAAGAGTCAAAATATTTTCATAATTGTATGGTGTATAGGAAATGCTAATTTAAACATTCAGTGAAATTTTCATGTATCTACAGTTATTGGTTTTTGAATTACAACAAAATAAGGAAATCGCTACATGAGAAATCCAGTGAATATCCAATGTTGTAAAAATTTAAATTTCAAACGCTCATAAAAATTTAATTTGACTTTCTTATAGACATTTATTTCTTGATAAAGGTAGATGATCTTATAAGGAATCTTGTACCACATTTTAAAATCTTAGATTTAAAAAGAAAAATTTTTACCAATTCTTAACTCAAAATAATTTGTTAATTTTCGTGGTTTTTCCACATTTTGTCAATTTTTGAACTTTAAATGCTTATAAAAAAAACTGTGAATAAGGATTTTTAATATTTTTCATCTGCCTTTGAAACAATATACTAGAAGCCTTCTATTAAATTTTCAAGCTCTTTTAACCAACTAATAAATTTTTATTGATATTTATAAAAAAAAAACTAATAAAATTGGAAACTGAAAATGTCCCTAAATAGTTCAAAATAAACCAAAATATTTGGAAAATGTTATCGTGTATAGAAAATGCAAATATAAACAATCAGTGAAAATTTCATGTATCTACGGTCATTTGTTTTAAAGTTACACCAAAAACCAAATTCAATTTTGTGAAAAATCGTTTTTGCGTAAAAATTACCGTTTTCCTTTAATTTTGCTTTTGTTTTTCTTGGTGCTTTTGAGAATTACTGGGAATTTTAAATTTTGACCTCCTCAAAGCACCAACGATATTCACTTTCCAATCGAACAAGATATTGAAGTTGAAAATCGAAGCATTATTTCGACTACTTATCGTGTACGAAGACACAAAAAAAAAAATAAAAAAACACAAATCATTGTAAAATCAATACATTCATCGTTCCACTCAGAATCTAAAATAATCTTCATATGTTTGAAGTCAAATATAATTGGAAGATTGTCAAGAAGTCTTGTATCAGATATTGTAAGCTAATAAAATGTTAGGCCCCCGAAATGGAAATTGAGTTTTCTCGGATACTGTTTGGTTACAAACTGTTTGATGTCAGATACAATTAGATACTAAATGTCTAAATTGTTACTAAATTTTGAATAGGTCTGGATTCGATAGGAAAAATCCGTGGGGCAGCGGGAAGTAAGCATCATTAAAATTAATTTTGGGACATTCGGGGAGGTGTACTAATGTTTAAGTTAGGATTACAAATGTGTACAAATGGAATAACAATCGTTGGTACCATTTTGGAGTCCAAAAGTCGACTCTACAAAAAGTGGGGTGTAACGCCGGCGCCCGGAAATCGATTTTGGATTTTACGGGTGACTGGGGGGTGTACAAATTTGGGAATTGTGGTTACAAATTTGTACAAATTGTATAACAATTACTGACTTGGTTTTTGAGTTGAATTTCAAACGCCCCTCTTCGTTTCATATCATAATCGTTTAGTTCATCTAAAGTAATATTATAAAGCTAAAGAGATTGTATGTTTGAACAAACTAATATCATAATCATAAACTACAAGACCGTATTTAATAAAAGTTATATTAATTAATTCTCTTAACTTATTTTTTAATCCATGTAGGTTTAAATAGGGTGTCTCGCGTATGAAGTGAATTTTGGCACAAAAAAAAACCAAATATCTATGCTTTTGATTATTTAAATGGATGCCATTGATTACATATTGTTATATCAGGTAGAGGTACCTACTATCAAGTACTATAATTAGTAGAAATATGGATTGTATTTTTAAAAAAAAATTATCTTTGGCAGGACAACTACTTAATGATACAACTTATATACAACTATTTATTAATTTTGGACTCTGGACTTTGTTGATTTAACCATAAATAAAGATTTGTCATAAAGACAAATAGGTACCTATACCAATCTGAACGATATTGCGATGTTAAATCCGTTGAATTGTTGAATCTGTGTTTGCTTGAAAAATATAATATCCAGAATTAATAAGTGGAAAATCATAATTAATTTAACCATTGTAACAATAACAATTATTGTGTTCATAAGGGTTTGTCCTTTGTATATACAGTCCAGTGGCGGCAATGCCTCCCTTGAAAATAAGAGAATATACATGGTTAATATTATTTAAATTATAAAATGTTGTGTGTTTATATTTTCAAATATAGACACTATTATAAAAGGGAAATAAATAAAATATATATTTAAATTATGTATTGAAGGAACTATGGAGTGTACCATGCCCGTTATCGGTCTTTAAACAAGACCGTGATGCTCATAAAGTCATAAGTCATAAGTAAGAGACTGGCCAGTGACCAGTTCCCGCGCGCAACTGGCGAATCGCGAATATAATAATATATATTATTAATATTATTATTATACCTACTGATATATTGTATTACTACAATATGTCTACATAGCACGGCTGCCCCTTCATGCGTCCCGTATCGGCGGCGGCTACCCACTTTCTCAGGAGGCAACTGCCGCCGCCGTTATCGATAAGTTACATGTGTACACAAATAGACGCACATAAAATATGGGAATAGCGTATGCGCTATTGTCTCTGTGGAGACTGTACATAACCGTAGCCTCCGCCGGCAAACGTCACAGGCTGTGACTTGCAGCGCCTCAGTGGTTGACGATTAATCATTCTCTAGGTTTGGGAACAACTAGAATTTAGGCATTCGGCATATTATTGTACAACTAATTATTATTATTCTTTAATTCATAATATTGCACGTTATCACTAATAAGTTATTATCAATAGCAATGGTATAATAAGTAATAACAATTTTTTATATGATTTTATTTGAATTATTTTTTGAAATTTTTCTTTTGCATCAATTTGTAACTTTCAACTAGACACTTAATAGGTTTATGTGTCTCAGTTTTGTTTAAATTTTAGATACCAATATAGTTTATTGTATATTATATATTATGACAGAAAATAGTAATACCAAAGCGTAACTTACTAGTTAGGTACTTTAAATCAGGGACTGGAACCGTACCGAAATTGACCGGTTTTGGACCGAAACCTTTTGAATATCTTAAGACCGAAACCGGACCGGAACCCTTAAATACATTTTTTTAAGAACCGAAACCTATATTTTGATGTAAAGGTTTTTTCGGTTATTTCGGTTTTTTTTGGTTCCAAAATCCAATAGATATTTTATCTATGATATAAACTTGTCGATAACTATCAGTAGTACTTTACCGGACACCCTTTTTTTAAACTTATGTAGTATCTTATCTAGTTAGGTCTCAGCATAGACGAAAATAGGGGGGACTTTAGGGGCTAAGCCCCCAAAAAATGTCCGTAGCCCCCCAAACATTTACTACATTTTGTTTTAAGCATATTGGATACTATCAAAGTAAGGCTTTAGCCCCTGCAAATCCCAAACGCTATTTGGGCCTATAATGGGTTTATGGGTGTCAGGTAGTATGTAAACAGTCCCTATATAATATAAGAAAAATGATTAAAAGCAAAAATAGAACCAAATAATTAAAAAACTACTTATTATGCGTTGTGTTTATAAAAATAATAAAACTATTTAACATTTAATATAAGAATTGTTAATACCTATAATAGGTAATACATTTTTGAATGTATAAATAGAAAAAAAATAAATATGATATAAGGAATGCAAAAGTTAAAAACATATAATTAAAAGTAAAAATTAAATACAATAAAATTTGAATACTATATATCATACTTATTCTTGAATAATAAACAATACAATTTTGATTATTAATGTTTAATTGGTATCTATTTATAAATACCTATAGCAATATATCGAATGTATTATATTTTATGTACATAGGCTCAAATTGAGTAAATTTTTTGGGGGGACTCAATATAAACCATATTGCTTAGTACCACGGAATATATAAATTGACTGACATTTGGGGGGGGGGCTAAGTCTCCCCCCTATTTGCGCCAATGATTATGTATAGAATATAAACATATTAATTTTTGTAAATACCTATGAACTAAGTTTTCATGTTTGATTTCAGAAAGTGGTGGTGACCTTATATTCAACGAAAATTCCAAACCCATTTCTAATATTAATTTAACGAATGTAAATTATTGGGTGCATAAGAATCCTCACATAGACATTAATGGAGTTACCTATAAATCAGGTTTTACTAGTCCCATTCGAAAAAACACGAAGGCAATGCTGAAGAATTTGAGGAAAAGGACAATTTGAGTTATGGTGAAAATGTATTAAATTCTAGGGGTGATTTATTTGGAAACTTAGGAAATGATATCTCTGTTGACAATACATCAGCGTGGAAAGGTGTTCTTTGCTCTCCGTTTTATCCTCGTTACTCTCAAGCAATAATGAAATCTCATGTATGGCCTGGAGCTTGTGCAGTTGCTTACAATCTGTATGTAACATTTAAACGTATTCAAAATATATTTACAAACTATCAACATTTCAATCATTTCTTAAAATAAGTGTGTATTTTTTAAGAATTTAACTAATTATTATAGTTTATTAAACCAGTTATAATGTTACAATTTATTATATCACGTTTATTGTCAAAAATAAAATAAAATAACGATAATAATTACTAACAAAAAGGAAGTAAATAACTTTATTTGGTGTATTTAAATATATTTATATTTTAAATAACTATTAAATTTGTGGGTATATCTTTATTTAGGTGGGGGTGACTGATCTAGCTGTTACGATACAGCTTATTTATGGGGGTATGAGCCCTAAGCCAAACCAATATTTGTGCGTATGTACCTGAGATATATAACTGATAATACGAGGTAATAGTAAGTAAGACAAAATAGTATAAATTTACAACTATGTGTTACATTTAGGAAACAAATTGCAATATAGTCAGACTAACTAGGACCACGGTTATCTACTAGTAGATAACCATGACTAGGCCCTAGTAACTAATATATTAGGCCCTTAGAAATATTGAGGTATTTATTTTTGTTCATGAAAACCAATTATTCAATTGCATAGTAGGTACTAAAATACTAACGATAATCGCGATGATCAATGCAAACTATTTAACTATTGCTTTAGATTTTAAGCAATAAATGTGGTTAGTGTTTAAATAATATTCTAAAGCCTGTTTAAATGTTAGATAAACTACAGTAAAGTTGTTGTTATGTTTTTAAGTAGTAACGGTTAAATAATTTACTTATAGTTTTTACTAATAATAATTGTAACTTTTAATATTATAATATTTGATAAGAGAAAATTCTAAACCGTATAAAATTAAAACGTTAACAGCCCACACTGACTATATGTATATTGGATGGGGTCAAAAGCATGATTAAAATCCAACTCAAGATGATACCTTTACGGTGGAGTTTCAAGAATTTACTAAGAGAAAGAGAAAATGGAGAATGAAAAAACTTCGCATACGTAAAAAAACGTAAATAACCCTTTTCCACTACGATTTAATCGTACAAAATACAAAGGTGGTGAAAAAGTTATTACATATTATACTTACGAGTAAATAAGCAAAATGTTCAATCATAAATTGTTAATAAAATGTAAATTATTGGGTGCATAAGAATCCTCACATAGACATTAATGGAGTTACCTATAAATCAGGGTTTACTAGTTCCCATTCGAAAAAAACACGAAGGCAATGCTGAAGAATTTGAGGAAAAGGACAATTTGAGTTATGGTGAAAATGTATTAAATTCTAGGGGTGATTTATTTGGAAACTTAGGAAATGATATCTCTGTTGACAATACATCAGCGTGGAAAGGTGTTCTTTGCTCTCCGTTTTATCCTCGTTACTCTCAAGCAATAATGAAATCTCATGTATGGCCTGGAGCTTGTGCAGTTGCTTACAATCTGTATGTAACATTTAAACGTATTCAAAATATATTTACAAACTATCAACATTTCAATCATTTCTTAAAATAAGTGTGTATTTTTTAAGAATTTAACTAATTATTATAGTTTATTAAACCAGTTATAATGTTACAATTTATTATATCACGTTTATTGTCAAAAATAAAATAAAATAACGATAATAATTACTAACAAAAAGGAAGTAAATAACTTTATTTGGTGTATTTAAATATATTTATATTTTAAATAACTATTAAATTTGTGGGTATATCTTTATTTAGGTGGGGGTGACTGATCTAGCTGTTACGATACAGCTTATTTATGGGGGTATGAGCCCTAAGCCAAACCAATATTTGTGCGTATGTACCTGAGATATATAACTAATAATACGAGGTAATAGTAAGTAAGACAAAATAGTATAAATTTACAACTATTTTGTTACATTTAGGAAACAAATTGCAATATAGTCAGACTAACTAGGACCACGGTTATCTACTAGTAGATAACCATGACTAGGCCCTAGTAACTAATATATTAGGCCCTTAGAAATATTGAGGTATTTATTTTTGTTCATGAAAACCAAATTATTCAATTGCATAAGTAGGTACTAAAATACTAACGATAATCGCGATGATCCAATGCAAACCTATTTAACTATTGCTTTAGATTTTAAGCAATAAATGTGGTTAGTGTTTAAATAATACTCTAAAGCCTGTTTAAATGTTAGATAAACTACAGTAAAGTTGTTGTTATGTTTTTAAGTAACGGTTAAATAATTTTTACTTTAAGTTTTTACTAATAATAATTGTAACTTTTAATATTATAATATTTGATAAGAGAAAATTCTAACCGTATAAAATAAAACTGTTAACAGCCAAACTGACTATATGTATATTGGATGGGGTCAAAAGCATGATTATTATATGCTTTATAACATTTTTATGGACAAAATTAAAATGGAAAATCCAACTCAAGATGATACCTTTACGGTGGAGTTTCAAGAATTTACTAAGAAAGAGAAAATGGAGAATGAAAAACTTCGCATACGTAAAAAACGTAATAACCCTTTTCCACTACGATTTAATCGTACAAAATACAAAGGTGGTGAAAAAGTTATTACATATTATACTTACGAGTAATAAGCAAAATGTTCAATCATAAATTGTTAATAAAAAATATCATACAAATAAAATATCAAGTGAATTATAATTTTTGTTTTTGCTGTAATTTGTATACTATCGTTAAGTAGGTACCAAATAGGTTGGTTTCAATAAATATATACTCAATCGGATCTTCATCCAAAATTACAAGCTAATATACCTACTTACTTGGTTATTGTAAGATCAGAATTTTGAATGGTAAATATTAATTTAAATTTGCCACCACTTTGTCCGAATTAAATTGTTCTTAAATAAAAATAATTTTTTGTCTGTTAAATGCATGGTTTAATAATATGTAATTTATAATATAATATTATACATTTTATAGACCTTGATTATAATACACTACGTTGATTTTGTTTTCTCTGGCCCACGCGCAACATAGATAATGTATGTACCTATAGAAGAACCAACCCAGCTGGGTCTTTACTTTCAATCTTAGAGTGAATTCACCTATTGTCAAACTACAAGCTAAGAACATTACCTGTAACCTGTGTCCATACTTTGGTTTTTTCAATATTTTAATTTTTATACAATTTACTAACTGATTCGTTGCCCCGTTAAATGGATCAATTATATATGACTTAAAATTTGTTTAATTCGTTATTTAATATTCGGTGTATGCGGTGTTCAAAATTAATCTTAACTTTTCCGTTGCCCCGAATAAAAATTCTGATTCGCAACAGTACATTATCAGGTAGGCAATCTACCTGTGATAGATCGCGGACTCCGTGCTGTTTGTACGTAAGTGTATGATTTAACTCTTAAGTATCAAAGTTATACCAAGTTAATCGTTTTTACTTAATTTCGCCTAAGGTGGATTATTATAATCAATTTATACAAAATCATATCCTAACCTAACCGTACTAAAATCCGATGAAAAACAAAACAAATTTAACCCTTAGTAAATTAACCTATCTTCTTCCCGGATATCTAAACTACCCGCAGACATTAATTTATATATATATAATATATATAACTATATAAATACATGGGATATACAGACTAAACTCTGGAACTACTTATCAGATCTTCTTGTATTTATTATATACTAGCTGATCCCGTGCACTTCGTCACCCGTTAAATATATCAACTCAATATGACTCAAACTTTGTTCAATTCATTATTCAATATTCGGTGTATGGTGTTCAAAATTTATCTTGTCTTTTCCGTTGCCCGGAATAAAAATTCTGAATCGCAGCAGTACATTATCAGGTAGGCAATCTACCTGCGATAGATCGCGGACCCCGTGCTGTTTGTACGGAAGTGTATGATTTAACTCTAAAGTATCAAAGTTATACCAAGTTTATTTTGATATAATACTGTGGATTAATATAACAAATTTGGTTGCTCGTAAAAAATCGCAACTCTTAAAAAAATTATGATTGTTGAACTCCTTTTGGGTGTAACTTGTAGCGGTAAGTGGAACTCAGCCACCTTGGTAGGCAATGTTCAATAATTCGATTTGATGCAAGCTTGTACCTGATCTGTCCGAATAACCAATGGCAACCAATAAATAAATGCTAATTTCTAATGTAGACTGTAACCAATGGCAACTATAAATAAATAAAAAAGTGGGTAAGTGGATGTCGCTCTGCTGTACAGTAGGTTACAAGTGGGTCACTGTATAATGGATGGTATTAAATTTGAATTCAATGATTTAGGTGTATTTTTCGACACAAAAATGAATTTTAAACAACATATCAATAAAATAAAAAATAAAGCATCTTCTAAGTTAGGATTCTTAAAACGATAATGTTCAAATTTTAACAATCATTTCGCATTAAAAAACATTTATTTTTCTATTGTACGTTCTCAACTAGAATATGCTGCTTTCATTTGGTCTCCTAATTCCTTAATTCTAAATCAAACTCTTGATACCGTTCAAAATTCTTTTTTACGCTTTTTATCCTTCAAATGTAATGTAGAACGCCTTTCACATTCAGGTTATGAGGGAGTATCTGGTTTTTTCAACATACCTACTTTGAGAAATCGTAGAAAATATCTAGCTTACATTTTTCTTTTTAATTTATTAAATAACAAAATTGAATGCCAAGAAATACTAGAAAGATTAAATTTTAAAGCAAAAATTATTTTAACTAGAAATAACGATTTATTCACTTTGAAAATTATACGAACCAATTATTCTTTTTCCTCCCCAATAAATTCACTGATGTCTATTGCAAATTCAGTTAATTTAGATTTGTTTTTTTGTAATATAAATAGTATTAAATCAGCATTTAATGTTTGATTATTTAAAATGTATTTTTTGTTTTGTTTCAATGTATTTAATTGTTCACTGTTAATTCAGTCTAAATGTAATTATATTTAATATATTGTAAATTATACTTGTAGTATATCTAGGTTTAAATAATATGTAATCACTAAACTAAATATTCATCATATGTTTTGTTACACTGTACACTATATATTAATATTGTAAATGGATTTATTCCGTAAATAATAAATAAATAAATAAAATATCATTGTATAAGAAAAACGATTCTGAGCGAAGAAGGTATGTCAGTCTAGGTTTAAGACATGTTATATACATATATGTGGTATTAAAAAAAAATTGACCTATAATAAATTCCAAATTAATCATATCACAATATCCACTAGGTACTTATAACACGTTATACATCAATAAAAAACCCTGATACTATCATTAATATATAATATAGTGTACTTTAGAAGTTTCAAGTACCCACGAATAGTATTATACACTCACAACAAAATAACTAAAATAGGTATGCTAGGTTTTTTAATATGTAATATTCGATCCCAAATTCGAACTTAAAATGTCTGTAAAAAATAACTGTGTTCATATATATTTTTTAGATTTTTTGGCTACAGTATGAACTATTTATGAGAATCTTTTTATTAAATTTGCAATCCTTAGCTATAAAAACTGAACATTTTATAATTTATTAATTACGATGATTGATAATTTTCGAGATTTTGATAAATTTTGTCAAAATGCGATCTTTAAATGCTTATAAAAAAAAATTGTGCCTATGTATTTTTAATATTTTTCAATTGCTATTGTAACAATATATCAGGAGCCTTGTATTAAATTTTTACACTTTTTAGCCCAACAGATAAAACTTAATTGATATTTATAGAAAAAAAAACTAAAAAAATTGAAAACTAAAAATGTCCGTAAACGGCTCAAAAAGAGTCAAAATATTTTCAAAATTGTATGGTGTATAGGAAATGCTAATATAAACATTCAGTGAAATTTTCATGTATCTACAGTAATTCGTTTTTGAATTACAACAAAAAAGGAAATCGCCACATGAGAAATCGAGTGAATATCCAATGTTGTAAAAATTTGAATAACAAACGCTCATAAAAATTTAATTTGACTTTCCGGTAGAAATTTTTTTATTGATAAAGGTAGACAATCTTATAAGGAACCTTGTATTACATTTTCATATCTTAGATTTAAAAAGAAAAATTTTTACGAATTCTTATCTCAAAATAATTTGATAATTTTCGTGATTTTTCCATATTTTGTCAATTTTTGAACTTTAAATGCTTATAAAAAAAAACTGTGACTAACGATTTTTAATATTTTTCATCTGCCTTTCAAACCATATACTAGGAGCCTTCTATTAAATTTTCAAGTTTTTCAACCAACAAATAAAATTTAATTGATATTTCTAGAAAAAAAACTAAAAAAAAATGAAAAATGAAAATGTCTCTAAACAGTTCAAAATAAATCAAAATACATGAAAATGTTATCGTGTATAGAAAATGTAAATATAAACAACCACTGAAAATTTCATGTATCTACGGTCATTTGTTTTAAAGTTATAGCAAAAACCAAATTCAATTTTCTGAAAATCAATTTTGAGTAAAAATTCCTGTTTTTCCTTAATTTTTCTTTTGTTTTTCTTGGCGCTTTTGAAAAGTACTGGGAATTTTAAATTTTGACCTCCCCAATGCACCAACGATATTCACTTTCCAATCGAACAAGATACTGAAGTCGAAAATCGAAGCATTATTTCGACTACTTATCGTGTACACAGACACAAAAAAAATAAATAAAAAACACAAATCATTGTAAAATCAATACATTCATCGTTTCACTCAGAATCTAAAATAAAATTTCCAATTTCTATCGCGTGAATCTCATGTCCCTGTTTAGCACCTATTTAAAATGCGAATTTTGGCAAATCCTTTCTTAGCGCACGTGTACATCATAATAGCTATCTGTATGCCAAATTTCAGCCAGATCCGTCCAATGGTTTGAGCTTTGCGTTGATAGCAGTCAATCAGCTTATTGTTTTATATATACAGATATGGTTGCCATGGACACACACACATACATTCGTTTTTATTATATATATAGAAGATATATGTATATTGCCAAAAGATAATAATACAAATCAACAAACATGCCCGATGAACCAATAACAACCAATATATTATACACCGGTGGATTTTCCTAACATTTTTTTTTCATATAAATCTTATCCATGAAATACTCTTTCGTTTGAAAAAAAAATCAAGAAGATCTGATAAGTAGTTCCAGAGATAAGTAGTACAGAGATTTTCATTTCACAATTTTTATAGTTCGATATTATATTACAATTTATATTTAAAAAGTAAAGCAAATAGTTTCTTTTTTTTTTTAATTATTATATTGTAATAGCTCAAAAACCTATGGTAACCAAAAATAAACAAAAATTTCCGTTTGATCACCTCCCGGGATTGGTCCTCTCCCTTTATAACCCAGATTATACATTTAATATACATTGTTGGAACAATAATTTAACTATTATTAAAGCAAGAGTGTCAAGTTTAAGTAATTGAAGGACAGGTGTATAGTCATGATTGGAACACTCAGTGTTTAAATTTTAAAGTATTTCCAACATAATTCACTTATGAGTGATAAATAAAACTAATGGTATTTCTAGAACTAGTACTAAAGTAGATAAGTCGTTATAGATATGTTTCAAACATCTGCGTTGATTAATTAAAAAGAACTATTTATTTACAGTGCGTCACTGAAAGTTGTAGGGGAACATGGGGCAAATCGAGGACGCGAATGTCTGAAGACCTGTAATTAACTTAAAAATCAATTTTTTCCTTTCAAATTTTGTTCATACAATCTATAGATTATGTTATTTGATAATACATTTTTTATAAAAATTTGATTTTTAGATTCTGAGCGGAGCAAGGAAGCTAGTGGTTTTACAATGATGTTTATTTTTATTTGTTTTAGATTCTGAGCGAGCGATGAATGTATTGGATTTTCCAATGATGTAATGTTTTTTTTTATATTTTTTATTTATATTTTTATTTATATTTTTGTTGTCTGTCATCACGTTTTAGGACAGTTAAAAATGCTTGGTAATTTTTCTTCATCCAGTTAGCCCTTTTCTGGTAGGAAAGTGAATCTAGTTGGTACTTTGGGGGGTCAAAAGTATAAATTTCCCAGTAGTTTTCACCAAGCGCCGGGTAAAAACAACATAAAAATTAAGGAAAACACGGGAATTTTTACGCAAAATTGGGTTTTACAAAAAAGCGATTTTGGTTATTGGTGTAAACTCTAAAACAAAGAACGTATATAAATGAAATTTTCACTGGTGTTTATATTTGCATTTTCTATACACGATAACATTTTCAAAATATTTTGATTTATTTTGAACTGTTTAGGGACATTTTAATTTTCCATTTTTTTTTAGTTTTTTTTCTAAAAATATCAATTAAATTTTATTTATTGGTTGCGAAAGCTTGAAAATTTAATAGAAGGCTCCTAATATGTTGTTTCAAAGGCAGATGAAAAATATTAAAAATCCTTAGTCACAATTTTTTTTTATAAGCATTTAAAGTTCAAAAATTGACAAAATATGGAAAAATCACGAAAATTAGCAAATTATTTGAGTTAAGAATTCGTAAAAATTTTTCTTTTTAAATCTAAGATTTGAAAATGAAACACAAGATTCCTTATAAGATTATCTACCTTTATCAATAAAAAAATCTCTACCGGACAGTCAAATTAAATTTTTATGAGCGTTTGAAATTCAAATTTTTACAAAATTGGATTTTCACTCGATTACTCATGTAGCGATTTCCTTATTTTGTTGCAATTCAAAAACGAACAACTGTAGATACATGAAAATTTCACTGAATGTTTAAATTAGCATTTTCTATACACCATACAATTTTGAAATATTTTGACTCTTTTTGAGCTGTTTATGGACATTTACAGCTTTCAATTTTTTTAGTTTTTTTTTCTATAAATATCAATAAAGTTTTATCTGTTGGGCCAAAAAGTGTAAAAAATTAATACAAGGCTCCTGATATATTGTTACAATAGCAGTTGAAAAATATTAAAAATACATAGGCACGATTTTTTTTTTATAAGCATTTAAATTTGGAATTTTGACAAAATTTATCAAAATCTCGAAAATTATCAATCGTTGGAATTAAAAATTATAAAATGTTCAGTTTTTATAACTAAGAGTTGAAAATTAAAAACAAAGATTCTCTTAAATAATTCATACTGTAACCAAAAATCTAAAAAATATATAAACACACTTATTTTTTACAGACATTTGAATTTCAAATTTAGACAAAATTTCATATTTAAACCAAGAATTACGATTTTAGTTATTTTGTTTTGATTGAATAATATTATTCGTGGGTACTTGAAACTTCTAAAGTGTACTATTATATATCTATGATAGTATCACGGTTTTTGTTGATGTATAACGCGTTATAAGTATCTAATGGATATTGTGATATGATTAGTTTGTAATTTATTATAGGTACCTATAATAGGTCAATTTTTTGTTTAATACCAATATACCATAGATATGTATATAATATGTCTTATACATAGACTGACATACCGTCACCGCTCAGAATCGTTTTTCTTATACAATGATATTATATCATTGAATTCAAATTTAATACCATCCATTATACAGTGACCCACTTGTAACCTACTGTACAGCAGAGCGACACCCACTTGCCCACCTTTTTTTTATTTTTATATCCTGTATACAAAATTTCTACCAGAAGGACTGCTTCAATTTTAACATATAGTACCTTATCTTTTAGCAAATTGGATAAAGATGGTACTTTAAAGAGGTCATTTTTCGATTTTATCAATAGTTATTTAATGCCACGGGAAAAACCACCGAAAAATTACGAAAAACCGCTAAAAATGGGATTTTAATTTCTAACGCTTTGCTTATCAATAAACTATCACTATAGAAACGAATAAAAAATTATAATATTATAATATTAATTCAACTTACATCATATAATAAATAATAAAAATATAAAATATCCAGACTGACAAACCGTCTCCGCTCAGAATCGTTTTTCTTATACAATGATATTATGTCATTGAATTCAAGTTTAATACAATCCATTATACAATCACCCACTTGCAACCTACTGTACATCAGAGCGACATACACTTACCAGCTTTTTATATTTTATATTGTATCATACTAGCTCAAACACCTTATAAGAAACTCGCCCAAACATATTAGGTACTGTTTTTATGTTGGTAAAAAGGTAATTCGCCCAAACACATGAAGCCCCCCAGCCAGTCCGCTCCTGGTAATGACTTAGATTTGGTTTTGCTAAACTTCAATTTGGTATGTCGAGGGTGTACCAGAGAGCAAAAAAAAAATGGTGCGCTGACATTCTCTTAATTGGAAAGTCAGTACTTCTAAGTTCTAGTTTGAAATAAGCTGTTTTTTTCCAATGTATATTATATACATACGTATATTATACAATATATGACTAATAGCAGCCTTTATTTTACCATGATATATAAAAAAAATTTAAAAGACGCTCAAAATTTGTTTTTGAGTTATTTATTTATTATATGAAGAAAAAAAACAATCTAGAAATCTATTGAGTTTTCAATGAATGAAAGCAACTTATATTTTTAAAGTATACAGAGTAATATTATAACATGACGTTGTATAGTTTTCAGTTTTCGCATTTTAATAACCAATACCAACCCAATAGGGTTAATAGGTAATAATTAGGGCTAGGGACTTATAGGAGTTTGTATGTTTCTCAATAATCATTCAAAACATAGCTAAGTAATATAGAAATTTGTTTCATAGTACTAAGAGTTAAAAGCAATAATTTTTTTTTTGCATATTTTGCATATTCAGCTTTTTTCTCTTTAAGAGCATATTTTGTTATATTTGTACTTTAAGTGCATAGTTCACATTATTTCATATTTTATTTATAAATTATATGTTATAATAATAAAGTTGTATGACAAAGGACATAAACAGCATCGAAAAAGCTAAAGAAATGTTTAACAACCCACATTTGAAAGGAGGCTTAGCATTTATTTCTTTCAACTATAGTTTTCATGTATTACACGTTTGGAAAAACAAAACATGATGTTATCTGAGTATTTCAGTCATAAAAACTGTCATAGAAAAATTAAAAAATCTACAACGAGATAAGGGAAAAGCAATTTATAAAAAATTAATAAACGTACTGTCAAAAATGAAGGATTTAAAATTATTTCTAATATATTAGAAGGAATAGTCAATTCGATGGAAAATCTTGAAGACTATTAGAGGTCACCGACTTAAAATACTATAAATTCGCTCTAATAGCATCTGTTGATGTCGAGCGTTTGTTTTTGAGGTACAAAAGTTTATTAGCGAACAATCGGCGCTCATTTACATTTGAAAATATATAAAAAATATTAGACACACAATGCAATTCATTTGGGTAGGATTTTAAAAATTATTAAAATATCAACACAATATTAATTTATAATTGAATTTTTTGTTTCTTTTTGTTTTGTTTAAACTTTAAAGGCAAGTTTTAAGAAGAAGAAATTAAAGTAATAAATAGTAATAATTTATAATAGTAAATTACTAAACTACTAAACTAATAAAGTAATAAATAAACTTTTAAATTTTTGGTTTTTAATGAAAAGTAAAATATTTTTAAGAGCATATTTTAGCATTTTTGCATATTTTTAGAGAATTTTTGATGGATTTAAGGGCATAAATGCATGCATATTTTAAGGTTTTTCCCCTAGCCCTAGTAATAATTAATAATGAATAGCACACTAATCGTTGAAATTGAATGCAATAATTTTTATTTGTTTTATAATAGTTTTCAATTTATCCACCAGCATGCACAAGTACATTTTATAGGCCCATATTTTTTGTAACAAAATTAGAAATATAATTAAAAAATCTGCGAGACATTCCCTGCCATAAGTTAATTTGGTAACATAATTTGTATTTTACGAGTGAAAAGTTGTGAGTCTTATTTTCACCTTGTTTGACCATCTAATTGTAGAATTTGACTTTCAATACATGTACTTATTCTACTTCGATTACTATTAACAATAGGTTTATAAAAATTGAAAGCACTCAGAGGCGTACACACGGGACATTTGTAAGTCAAATCCAGTCATAGACTTTTTTAGTTTAACATTTTGAAATAAAGTATATTAAACATTTATAGGTACCTGTTTTATATTTTGCTTACTGTGTAATTACTGATTATTGTTATAGAAACTCAACAATCCAATCCATAGGGCATTTGTATGATTATTGATTACATTATATAAGAGCATACATATAAGTGTGTTACTAGGACTTAGAAATTAGGGTGTTTTAAATATGTTTATAATGAGTAATGACATCTTATTTTTGTACGTAAATTAGATTGTTTTCCAATGACCCCCTATCCCCCTACCTCTTTAAAATGTATACGCTCGCCACTTAAAATATTATCTAGCTGCAGATTTAAAAAACTAAAAATTGGAAGTTTAATTTTGACTGTCATTGACGATACCAATTTTATTGTTACTTATTTTTTAACAATAAATTATATACTAATTTAAATTTAAAATGGCTAGATAAAACAGGGTGAATAGAAACTGCAGATTTTAAATCTACAGTATAATATAAACTGTTCCACCATTTGGGATACATATTTTAACATTACAAAAATATACTGGTCTCTTTAAATATTTCGAAAAATAATTTTATTTTCAATAGATAATTTTATATTATAGTGTCGTATATTTTCTAATATACATTATTTACATATATTTTTCTATTTCTGTTCTTCTATCACTTGATCAATAGACATATTTTTGGTTTTCATGCATTTTTCTATTTCACCAAATGAATTATGAATAGAATAGAACGTTAAGATTTTCAAAATATAGTTGATAAAATTATCCACTAGATCCATTTATTTTTTAACAAGGATATAAGAATAATAACAAAACAATATGTTAATATATATATTGAAGGCTAACTAAATGATGAAAAATAGAAAGTTGGGTACCGATAACGGCAATTTCCATATTATAATGATGTATAATCATTACAATCAGCTGTTCTCTGTATGACACTGGCGCGTAAACTGGATTCAGAGATCCCTAGTCAGGATTCCCGATAGTATAACCAATAATAATAATTCTACACACATATACTTATGTGGAACCCGGGAGGGGTTTGAACACCTAACCCCCCACCACTATATTTGTCGCTGGCTTTAGTATCTTTAATAGCATCTTCCAAAACAAATTTGTTTTTTGTATTTTCATCCTCATTTTGTTTGATTTCGGTTAGTGATATCCATCGCTGTATTTTTATTATTCACTCCTAAAATGGCCAAATTGAACAGGGGTTTCCGTTTTTCACCAAACACAATTATTACATTATTTGAGATATTTTTGAGAACCTCTGAACCTTATCCTTCAATTAGTAATGATTACGAATTACGATGTACGCGCCTCACCTTGTATCACAGACGACAGATATTGATCATATTAAATTATTAAATACATATAAAATTAAACGACTAGTAGGTATAAACAGTATAAATATTAATATTAATAATTAGAAACATCACAAGTTTCTCGTTCAAATAATACATTCAATTGTAAAAATTAAAACTTCATAAAAAGTACGAAAAATCCGACATATTTTAACTCATAGAATATTTAAATAGATTTGTTTAACAAACTCGAACCCAGTTAAATGCCCATGAATGTGATTTTGAATGTAGGTATTCTTCATTTCTCATTTGTCCTAAATTATTTATATAATAATATGGCAGGATATAACTGATATTAATTTTTTTTTGCGGAAAACGGTTACGCTCAATTCAACAACCACTCGGATTCGTAGATATCGTTACATGGCTAGTAACCGGCTGGCGGTTACTGACACTACAACAGTTGTAGTACAGTGCTGCAGCCATCTCGAGTGGCAAACGGCAATCGGACTCGGTGAATACTGAATGCTACACAACTACTTTAAGGCGATAAGTGCCACCAGCGGTCCATGATCAACATTCAACACCCGGCACGTCGTACGCCCGCTTGGAAACCTAAACCGAGTAGTACACGATCGGTTGCCTACCCGTCATACAGGAGGCGCCGACGACAGACGACCGAGAGTACTAGGGTACATCAACGTGTTCCTCTGACAGGATTCAATAACGGACTATCGAATTTGCCAGATCAATCAGTTTCGCCGATGAAGAATTTATCTACAACAAATAACCTAAAATGTCTCTGCGAGCTTGCTTAAGACCTAAGTCTCCGGGCCGCATATCAGCATTCTGTGGTCGGTCTCGGCTTGCACCTGTATAGGTACCGATTGAAACTTCTGATTGGTCTCAATTTTAATTTCTACGCAAATTTAATTGTTTTGCATTATAAATCATCATTACATTGTGTTCATAAATAAATTGTATAGTAGATATTATAACCACTAACCAGGTACCTATATATGTTAAAGATTTATAATATTATACATGCTGTACAGCTGTAGGTATATATAGCACCTCTATGTGTACGTAGACTAGAAAGTCGGGTATTATATTTTGAACTTAGTATATTCATACTGAGTGTATACTGTATAGTACGGAATAGGTAACAATATAACGACAATGTTTGTAAAAAGAAAATTGTTATAATCATCAATATTAACGATCTTTCAATTTTTAAATAACTGTTAGAAAGCTAGTAAATTTATGGACGTTTAGGATTATCATAAATTATAATAGATTAACATCAATCAAATTACAAAGCTTTTTTCGTGTATAGCTGCAGGCCCTTTTTCTTCGTACATTTCCTTGCTGATCCACAATACCTGATAGCTGGGCATCGAAGCTAATACGGCACCACCAAGCCATGTGGCAAATTTACGTCCGGGATCCGCTTTGATTTGAATGCTGGTAGAAGATGTTACTAAGTCAGCTACCATTTTCTCCAAACGAATAGGTAGAAATTGAAACATCGTATTACCACCAGCCAATATGATGTTGTTGTACATATATTTTTGTTCTTCATAATCGACAGCACTGCATGCTCTGTGTATCAAGTTGTGGATACCTCCTAGCTTCGATTCGATGTTGAATAAAAGAGGATCAAACAAGATTTCAGGTGATTGAAATCTATAATAGTTTATACTTGAATAAATAAACCAATGATTATTTTCTTATAATGTAACATATTGTATATTTATAATAAACTAGGTAAGTCATATATTATTATAATATAGATAATATACCTATATATATGTTATATTTATTGTGAAATGAATAAGTCTTATAATAATCGACAATCGTATTATCTAGCGAACTGTACATAATACATAATATTATAAATGTTTATAAATATAATTATAGTTATAAAATAGCCATTATAGACTCTATAGTATTATAATACTATTATTATTATATTATTATTATACTATTATAATACTTTATTATTATCTATTTTATTCATGATTACCTTTTTTTTTTTGGTCCTCAACATATTATTTATACAATGTTAGAGTAACCTGGGGTATAATGGCGCACCTAACATTTAACAGCTGGTATGTGGTAGCATACAAGTTTTAGAAATATTGTAATATTGTTTTCCCATCATAAATATTACGTAGATTTCAATTTTCAGGTCAAAATTTAATTTTAAAGATTTAAAATTTAAATTTAATTTAAAATTTAAGACGAATACAATTAATATTTTACCTCATATTGCCGCCAAAACATCATCAATTGCTGAAAAAAATGTTTTATCAGGTTTGGCTATGATAACATAATCATAATAACAAAAATGTTTAACCAGATAGCAATTATTAAATTACTTATACACAATAGTTCATTTTTCCCCATGCGCCATAATACCCCAGGTTACTCTAACCCTTAATTGCCCGTTTTTATTGAATAAAATACTAACGCTTCGGTTTCGACATTGATCACCATTCCATCTGGCAGTATATATTGTTTTTCTTGGTTTTTGGTATACATATCTCTTTCAAAATTGAAGTTCAAAGCAAAATAGCACAATTTTTCTTTTATATTGTTTATAGTTTCGAAATCTTTCGTAGGGTTAAAACTGTATCCGCGTTTATTCAATGATTCTATCAAATATTGTGTTATATGCCATCCACCAACTGGCATTGTTTGTACGGCATCTTGCAATGGATTTCCTTCGACAATAGGCAAGACTTGTGTGTAGTCGTACCCAGAATCTACCATCAAGCCAGTAGTCCTACCACTGCTATATAAAGCAAGTACCGACTTGGGTACCACCGATGTCTTTGGTACGTTGAATAATTCAAACATAATCTAATGGAAAACAAATTAGTAAATTTTTTTTTTCCAAATATATCGAAATATTATTTTTCTTTTGCGGGAAATGGATTTATTATTTTGATCATCCAAGAAAAAAAACAAAACATAAGATTTTTTTAGAAATGTAGTATTATCTACAATGGATATGACTTACAAGTACCTCAAACTATATTTTAGATTCTGAGTGGAGAGGATTTTTTTAAGGATCAACATTTAACTGAAATAATATCTTACGTTGATGCACCCTTTTAAGTTTTAACATAATAAAATATGAGTAGTTTTACGTATTTATAAAATTATTAACCTCAAACAATTTTTCAATTGACGATTTTAAATTCATATCTACTTCTGAATGTAAAATGTTATAGTTTTCTGGTGGAACAAACAAGTCTTCGTAATACATGTGGTACCACATTTGTTCCATAGCATCCCAGTCAGAAATGATGCTATTTCGTATCGGACAAATCGTATCCAAAATGTCCAAATTTCTTATAGCAGACTCACCGGTAAATACAAATTTTTCTCCATATTCTGGTATGGTACTTATCTGAAAAGAACCATAATTTAATATTAAATGGATGAATATGATTAAATAATTTTAATATAGAAGCAAAGTATTGGTTTTCTTATTTAAAATTAAAATCGATGACATATTATTTTAAATTGGTAATTATTATTTTTCTTTTAAATAATTGTATTAGAATTCAGACCATTTATAAAGTTTAATGTAGGAAATATGTGAAAAATTCCCGATCAATCTGGGCAATGCGAAAATAATAGTTATAAAGCTTCATGCAATATTTTATGATACCTCGCCGGGGGAAAATATACTCTACTCAAAATCCTGTAGGCAATGTAAATTTTATAAAATAGTTTTTTAAAAAATTAACTACCTATGTATGTCAAACGTGAATACGTGATACATGTTAATACGTTTTAATATAACTTAATTAAACTTAATTATCTTCCAATAATACATTTATCGACATCAATTTTAGTACTACAAAACAACCTTAAGCAAAAAATCACCAGAGTTGCATTTCAAAACATCTCTAGAAAGTGAAATCATAAAAAATTATTATAAAAAGCCGATGGTAGTGTTGTACGCAGTTCATTGCGTAGAATAATACACACATATATATATCAGATATGTGCTATTTATGCTATTATGCTATTTATATTACAAAAACATTACATACTTTTTCATGTTTAGGTCTTCCGACGATAGTTGGAATTATTGATCGTGGAAAATTTTCATTGGAAAAACCAGCTTTCAGTGAATGAGAACCATTATCACATACTATTGCGACTTCATTATGTTGAAAATCATCTACAATTTATATTTAAAAGTAATTCTTAGCTAACATAAATACCACACAATTAATTAATAATATTTAAATTGTATACATATAGTTATCGCATAATACGATACTCTGAATAAGTAATGAATTAAATTTAAAATCAAATTATACACATGTGTACAATAGAAAATATAATGGTACCTACCTACTACCTATATAATATGTTCAAATACTTTTGTATTGCAAATTTAAATACTCGAGAAATAAAGAACTGGTGTACACAGTATCTAGTATCTACTTTAGACACCTACCTAAGTAGTTAAAAGAAATAGTTTTCATATAATTTGTGAAAATTTTTTAGAAAACTACTTACCTGGAGAACATTTAACGATGTTTGACATGATTCAGGAAATAGTTACTGTTGACCAAAAAACAGGATTCGACGAAACAATTACCTATTGAAAATTACAAAAATAAATATTAAAATAATTAAACATAAAATAATATCATATGATCTCAAACGAGTAAACAGATAATTTCAAAGAACTTAAATCTATAAGGCCAGAATAAAAAATCAGTTAAATATTTATAGCCTCTTAAAACTATAAAATTATATCATTGCTTCTATTTTATTTAAAACTAGCTGATCCCGTGCCCTTCGTTTCCCGTTAAATGTACCAACTCTATATGACTCAAACATTGTTCAATGCGTTATTTAATATTCGGTGTATGATGTTCTAGATTTATCTTAACTTTTCTGTTGCCCGGAATAAAAATTCTGAATTGCAGCAGTACATTATCAGATAGGTAATTTACCTGCGGTAGATCGCGGACCCCGTGCTGTTTGTACGTAAGTGTATGATTTAACTCAAAAAGTACCAAAGTTATACCAAGTTTGACGTTTTTACTTAATTCCACCTACCTATAAATCCTAACCTAACATAGCCGTACTAAAATCCGATGAATAAAAAAACCAAATTTAACCCTTTTTAAATTAGTGTATCTTCTTCCCATAGGTCTAATCTACACACCGTCATTCATTTATATATAAGATATATTTACAAAAAATAATAATACACATCAACAAACATGCCCGATTAACCAATAGCAACCAATATAATATAATACACCATAGAGTAAATAAAGACAACGGTATCTAGTTCAAATCCCAGACATCAATAAATAGTTTTTGCAGTTTTTCTAATTATTCGGTTGACTTTTTAAAAATTTTCTTTCGTAAAAACCTTCACCTGGCAATTACGAACATCTTAAAAAAATTTGAGCAAAATCGGCCCAGCCGTTCTCAACTGATGCAATTTCGAATTTTTTGTCTCCATTTTTATATATATAGATAAACGTTTTGAAATTCTGCTATATTTAAGCTAAAATTAATTTCAAAATTATTAATTATTAATTAAATTATTAATTAATTAATTAATTATTAAATTATTAATTTAATATATTCTATACCTATAATAATAGTATTATAACTAATATGTTTTATTTGTATTAGGTATATCGTTAAATGTATTTAATTTGTATTGTTTTGTTTAGTTTGTTTTGAATGTACCATGTAGGAATGTTGTATGACTGTACTTACAATCTAATACCTATGTATCTAAAGTAAATCGTAATACTAATAGTAAAATAAATTACTTTAACAGCAATAAGAAAAAAATATCATGAAATATACTTAGTAGGCAGTGTTGTAAAGTATTTGAGTAAAAGTATTCAAATACTTTTTTAAATATTTTTTATTTTGAAGTATTTGAATGGTATTTTAAATACTTTTTTTTACTATTGAATACTATTTTATTGAACACTTATTTTTTATTCTTTTAATTCTTAATTTGTTTTTACTTATAATAATTATTCTTATTAAATAAAAACACACACAGACAATTTGGTATCAGTTTTTGTCAATTAAATGTTTTTTTTTCTCCAGGAGACAGTTTATTGTCGACGAAGATCGAAAAGATACATCTGTAGTCAGTACCACTGTAATTAGCTTAAGTCAATAACAAAATATATAATAATATGTAAAAAGCTTCTGCTTATCGGCTATTATACTTTATAGTTTATACTTTACAATTATTTAACCATTTGAAAATATTATTACTAGGTACCTAATTATCAGTAGTTAGTACCTAATGTACCTACTACCTATTTACCAAGACAATTTTTATCAATAATTATTAATTATCATTATCGTTTATCGTCGATGGCGGTATGATACATCCAATTATCCAAATACATTTTATAGTTTTGAATTAATATATTACTATATATAACTTTGTAAGGAAAAGTTCATTGTTGTGGTGCAACTAACATGACTTATCATACTGTTTTATGAAAATGGAATGGATACTGATAAGGAACTGGGGACTATCACATGCGCTCTCACAGCCACCCATGAAACAGGACCGAACCATAGAATAGATAATAATATTTAGAAGACGTCACACCCAGAGATTTTAAATGAAAACACCATATTTTTTTATTCTATAAATGAACATTTCGAGAACCGTTGCGTTGCGCCCCCTAGTAGATAATAAAGAAAAATATATCTATATAATATATGGGGGGGGGAGAAAGGCTAAGTCTCACAAAAATATACAAAAAATACAAATACAATAATATGTCTTTCATTTACCCTTTTTATTTTTTTATTAATCTTGATGAAATTCTAAGGTCAACACATTCAATGGGGAGTGGGGGGCCTTTGCGCCCTTAGACATTTTATCCACCCATGATCCACGTCTTATTATAATATAATATATAATATAAACTTCACAACACTTTATTCTATAGTTTTCATTTTTATTTTTTTTTGATTATTTCTAGAATCTGGAAGATACCTTTATTATAATATGCTGTACGATTATGCAATAGTCTCTCTAAAAGCGACGGCCACATTCAGAAAGAATGTCTAAGATATATGTGTATAATAATTCTCGACGGTTACCAACGTGTGTTTGAGGATTATTTTTCCGACTGGTGAAGGCAGAACAGCCAAAATATCTTTTAATCATAACAGTGATAAAATATTAGAGAAATATTATTCAAAATTAATTAATTACAATATGTGCATTATGTTAAAAACAAAATTCCTCAATTTAATACCACAAAAAAGAAAAACTCATACCTAAGTCATAATAAAACTATAAACTTTGATCACGTTTTTTTAACGTTTAATTTTCTTTATTATGATTTTTTTCGGAGTATAAATAAATCAATAACATGGAAAACTTTGATTGAATTTGTTCTAAGAAGATTTAAAGTCGCTAAATCTAATATATAAAAATCTCGTGTCATAATGTTTGTTACCAAACTCCTCCGAAACGGCTGGACCGATGTTCATGAAATTTGTTGTGTATATTAAGTAGGTCTCAGAGAGTGATGTAAACTATTTTTCATACCCCTGGGTGTAAAGGGTGGCTCACCACAAATATTTTTTAATATTTACCATGTAAATTAATAATAATAATAATGCAAATCAACAAACATTCATGATTAACCAATAGCAACCAATATATAATACACTATTTTTATTTTAGTAATTATATTATTTTTATTTTTATTTTTTCTGGACAACTCTTATCTCTTAGGGGTATAGAAAATAGATAGTAGCCGATTCTCAGACCTACTGAATATGCATATAAAGTTTCATAAAAATCGGTCAAGCCGTTTCGGAGGAGTATGGTAACTAAAATTGTGACACGAGAATTTTATATATTAGATATATATATATATAAATGAATGTTTCCCAGACCTCTGGGAAGAAGATGGGCTAATTTAAATAGGGTTAAATTTGTTTTTTTTTATTTATCTGATATTAGTACGGTTAGGTCAGGTTAGGATTTTGTATTAATTGATTATATTAATCCAATTTAGGTGGAATTAAGTAAAAACGACAAACTTGGTATAACTTTGATACTTTAGAGTTAAATCATACACTTATTACAAACAGCACGAGCACGGGGTCCGCGATCTACCACAGGTAGATTGCCTACCTGATAATATACTACTGCGAATCAGAATTTTTATTCCGGGCAACAGAAAAGTTCAGAGTAATCTAGAATATCATACACCTGAACAAAGTTTGAGTCATATACAATTTGTACATTTAACGGGTAACCAAGTGCACGGGATCAGCTAGTTTACTATATATTGTGACGCATACAATCAAGAAACCAATAATCTGACACGACGCTGCAAGGAACAAATAAAATGGATTGTAAAACTTTCCAATTGTTCTTTTACTACAAACGTGCACTGATTAAATAAAACGAACTTTTAATTGAATTAAATTCAAATTGTATGCAGTTTCGTATAACAGACGACACCCTCGTGAAATGATTAACTGTCAACTGCATATAGACCTAACCTAACCTATAGAGGGTTGAAAAAATACATTAAAAAGTTGTATTTTTTTTTACACATAATTGCATTAAATGAGGACTAAAACTAAGAGGACAGGTAAATCTTATTCAATGTATTATCATTTGTTAATATACGTAGTCCTCATGTAAATTATTGTACATTTTATGTCTCGCAAATTACTCATTATTATGTATTATATTATTGGTAGGTGTAAAAAGCATAATAATATGACGTTAAGATATTGTATAATAAGCACTAAAAATACGTTGACAAATGCTATTTACAAAATGGAGAAATATATTTAAGAATTAAATAGTTATAACTTATAAGTCACAAAGTCCTCCTATATTATTTCAATCAAATATTGTTACAAAAAAGTATATATATATATATGATTACATCTAATGTAATAATGTATAAATATGCCACCGAAGCTATATAACGATCAATTAAAAAAAATATATATATCATTTAATAGGTATTTTAAAAATATATACGATCCAATAAAGTCTGAGTTCGAGAGTTTACTGAGTGTCTATAAAAATATTTTAGAAATTTTTAGAAAATAAGAATAGTCGACTGCAAGAATACACGATATGGGGTAATAGTAATACATTTAATTAGGTATTTAAAAAATAAAACTCAATGAAATATGTGTGAGGGATAATTTATAAATTATTATATGTATATCAGGGATAAAAATATAATTATATTTCGTGGTTAAAAGAATAGCTAAATTGTTAAGAGGATGTCAGTGCACTATTTGTTGTCGTCTCTCTCTGGTCCACTCACAACATAGAGAAAATGCATTTATGTAGAATCATTTTTTTTATGTTTTTAAGTAATCGTAGAGTAAAATCACCCATTACTAAAAGATAGAGAATAATATTTTAGAGAGAACGACATATCGGTTTTATATTTTATTGTTATTTGACTTTCAAAATAAATAAAAAAATATTGTAAATTTAAATGATGTTTAAATTGTCTAGAAATTATGTTTAGACAAATCGATATGTGATTCCCCAAAAAATATTATTTCCTTTCTTTTTTGTAGTGGGTAATTTTACTCTAAGATTACTTAAAAATATAGAAAAAACGATTCTGCGCAATTGCGTTTTGTCAATGTTGCGCATCGGTCAGTGAGAGAAAATAAATAGTGCCCTGACATCCTCTTAATTCAAACAAAATTTGATAGGCATTTATATTAAAAAATTTCCATAAGTAAGAATTTGAACGTATTTTCAGATTGCCATCTAATTAAAACACTACCAAGTACATAATCATATTTTTAGATATTGAGGGGAGCGATGTATGTATTGATTTTACTATGATTTGTGCTTTTTTTATTTGTATAATATATATTTATTTTTTTGTGTTTCTCTCATCACCTTTTGGAGCAGTAAAAATTCTTGAATTTTTAATTTCAATATCGTTTTTGGTAGGAAAGTAAATCTATTTGATACTTCGGTAAAATTTGCCAATTAGAATTAGAATTTTTTATACATGGTATAATTTTGACTTTTTTTTTAACTATTTATAGACCATTCTACATTTTTGACAGTGTATGAAGTTTAAATATTTACAAATTTCCTCAAAATCACCAACATTTTGCAAATTATTTTGTACCTAATTAAAAATACAATTATAATGTTTATAATCATTGATTTAAAATTTAACACATCCATTTTAGTTACTTATTTAATGACGAGGTTAACTCAAATCCTATACAACAGAGCGGTTACTTACTTCCCCCGCTTATTTATTAATATAATTTGTAGGTTAATGAAACAATTGACTATGGTTATCATATGAGTCTACCTAATACTTAAGAATGTACAAAAGCCAATAAAACATAAAATATGCATCTTATGAATATATTATAATAATATAATAGTTAAATTTAACAAGCAATAAACAATATATTCCAATATGAATCATTTTTAAAATCAAATAATATGATCTCAAAATCTGTTTATATATTTTTATTCTAATTAAAGTTGTACATAGTGGTTATGCGCTAACGAAGTCTCCAGCACTAACGTAGAACACGCTCATGGTATTAGCAAAACCCACGCTTTGTTTAGAGTAGCTCATATACAAAACCAAATCTCCTTGATGCAGTATACCTTTTCTTCTCACAAAATCCATTGCAAACCTCGTTCGGTTTTCGATGTCTTTAAAAACGTTTTCTATTGGAACTGTAACATAATTTATACATAACGTCGTATAATGTACACATAACGAATAGATTCGTTCGAAAATATTTTAGATATAGTCACTTATAGATATATCATATTGTATAGTATCGTAATTCATAATATTATACCAATCGTACCTAGTTAATATTTTAATAACCGAATTATAAAAAATATGAATTAATTTCTTGATTAAGGGGACTGCAACGTGGCATATTTTAAGGAGTACTATTTAGGCAATTCATGTGACATATAAATTAATACTGTATCTATGTGGGAGTAGTAAATTAACATTAGTGTGCATAATCCACTATCGTTTCCGAGAATTGCTGCACGTCGAGTCGAGCAACCGGTAGCGAAGCAACTCTCACACACGTCCATATAATCGCGAAAAATTAAATATATTATTCTTGTTTGCATAACTATAAAACTACTAAAAGCGGTAGTAAATTAATCATACATCCCGAAGTTCGATTGTAATTTCGAAAAAACGGTTGAATTTATAAACTTATAGATTATGCTTCTTAGGAATCACTTTTTTTTATTTAAAATCAGATGTGCCCAAAATAAATACAAATGTAATGCAATTATTTCATGGGATTTCTAAAAAAAAAATTGGTTATTTTAAGGTAATTTTAAATTGAAAATTGAAAATCGACTTCCTAAGAAGCCAGATATTTTATCAATGAACTCAAACATGTATCAAAAATTTAAATCGGACATTCCGAAGTTGTGTAATTTACCACCGCTTATTAGTCTAAAACGTACAAAAAATACGTGTGCTACAGCCCCCTTAAGAAAATTTTTGTTTGAACTTAAAATGATAAATTTGTTTTAATAATTATAAAAAAAAAACACTACATACATTCGAGCGTTGCACCCATACATTCACTTAAAAATATAAAAAAAATTATAAAAAAAAAAACAAATATTTATTTACTTAATTTTCAATTTTAATTTTTCACGATAATAATATATACAGACAGCATATTATTATAGTTCAGTGCATATAATGTAAAATTATTTATAATAATCGTACCAATAACCAATGTACCGACATAAATAATTAGGTACTTTAAAAACAAATAGAGGCGCACAGCTAATGATATTTACCATATTTATCATAGCTCATAGGCAATATTATAAAATAATAAAATTATGAACTTTAAGTAAAAGTTCAATAATTTAAATATTAAAGTTGAGTTTTAAAAAGTTTATTAATATTTTAGGAAACAATTGAGTAATTTATTTGGGGGGGGGGGGCTATTAGGTACAGGTTATAGTGCGACTGAGTCCCCCAGCCCCCCACTATTTGCACTTATGACCACATGGTTAATTGAACCATTTACTAAATAATCTATTGAAAATCGTCAAATTAAACTATCTAGGAAAGAAAAAAATATCGACTATTTAAAACTGTCATGATACTCGCGTCTTTCAAAACGGACTTAATGCATAATGTATAAACACCATGTTGTCATTATTACTGACTATTGTTATCGTTATTTACCGATGTACTGCAATGCTATGATATTACGCCATACTGATAACTGTCTTGCGGACTTTCCGTGCCTGACAACCGCCAACACTGGATATCTGGGCCGATACCTGGCAATGTACCGAGCCGAAAGCCCGGATGTGGTGATAACAATAATCGCGGTCACGTGACATTTGAACGATACCTCTACGCATCCGATGCTTATATAGCTTGGGCGGGATCGATTTTTGATTTGGACTAAAAGCACATAATATAATATATTATTATTATATGTTATACGTCAATCTATCATTGTGTTGGTCAGGTATATAGATCGTAAATCCTAATATTATCATACTGAATCAAAACCAATTGTTCATATTTAGTGCCCCTCCTAAATTGCGCACTGAGGCCCACCTAAATTATAAAGTTGATTTTTTTTCAATTTTAACCAAAAAAATGTATATTTCAAACTGGAATATAATTAACCATTGTTTTAATAATAAAATAGTTTAAATGTTTAGGAATACTTCAAAAGTAAAAAATATTATAATTGAATAAAGTAGAAAAGATCGAAGTAATTACTTATATACCTACGTAAATCTAAGTTACGTATTGTACTACCATTGATCACAAATAAGATTATTTATAATTATAAATTAATATAAAATATAATTCATGATTGCATGAAAATAAAAACAATCATTTTGTAAGTATAATAACAATCATTTTATTACTTAATCAGCAGCGTAAATCATGATTTATTGGAAATCGTTTTCGCGATAAATTCGTAATAAATATTGAAAAATGTGGTAAACAGGGCTATGCATTTAATGCGTTTGCACTATGTTTTTCATATTATTATGTTTATTCATTTAACGGGTTAGGATATTGTTTCTTACAACTGCTATACAATTGTTATAACTATAATTTATAAACTGTAGGGATTAAAATTTCCGAAAAAAAAAAGGTTTTCCGAAAAATCATACAACAAATTAAATATTTCTACGGTGAAATTGTTGGTGTACAAACCTATAAGATAACTATTAACTAATGATACCATGAAGTTTGTTACTGTACCTTTTTGTTGAGTTCGGTGAACAACTACTGTTCCCATATGGCGGCTTCGCCCTGTCGACACAGCGAAGCCGCGTATTGAATGCAATGCAATTTGTTTGCACTGCGTATTGTTACATCTAGATAAATGCAATCTGTTTCATCCATTACGGTATTTATGAGGTCATTTACTTCAGCGTTCGTATGTACCGTGCTTACTTCCATGGAATTAAGATATTCCCCATACGTGATTGTCGGTTTTCCAACCTGTGTGGTATAACAGTTAGGGAAATCAATCACTGTATTATATTTTGAGCACCCAATATATTATCTATGTATTATAACGCTATTGTTTAAAATTTATTTTAATCAAAATTAATAAAAAAATCCTTTTTATTTTTCTATTGTAAATTCTTTATGTTTGACTTCTCAAAAATAAAAATAAATAATATTTCTAGGTTATTCCAGGTACCGAAAAAGCACAGTCAAAGTCCTGAAAACTCACTAAGTTGTATTTGGACAAGACGATCTTCTGGGCGAGGAATATCTTGTCGTGACCGACCTCCATGGACAAGTTTGGTCGGTTAAAATCGTAGAACTGAAAATGATAAGCGCCAAGGATTGCTTGGAACACTAGTGGAAAAATACAACAAACGAATCGATAAAATACACAGGGAAAATGTTAAAGATAATAACAAAAAGTTGGAAGCCAGGTATCAAAAAACAGAGCAAACGCAACAAAGAATACACAATCACAGAACACTTGAGACCATTAAAAATAGGGAAAACTTACAAATTATTATAGATAAACACATAAGATCACAAAAATTATTTGCTGAGAGAGAAAAACTAAGACATTCTGAAAAGAAAAAAAGAGATATTGAACGTTATTACAATAAAGTTGATTATCAAAATATTACATTATTAAAAAATCAACAGTTAATCGACAAATGCATAGAAAATAAAACACTTGATGATTTTGAAAATTTTTGAAAAAATTTTTGAGAAACTTGCTATACTAAAAACATTTATAATACAAATTTCGAACATTTAATGGATAATATGTTCGAAATTTAATTTATTATTTTTAATAATTCATTTTTTATAATATTTCCTAAATTGGGAAATAGTGACACTTAATTACAAATACCTGTCACTAAATAGAGATTATTTAGTTATTAATATGTTCATTTTTTTATATACTTAGTACTTTATTGATAAAAATAAAATTAAAAAAAAGTAAAATAATATGGGTTAAAACTGGTATTAACCGAAACCGAAATTTGATATTTTTAAAAACCAAAACCAGAATCGAAACCGAAATTTTGGGTTTTTGAGAACCGAAACATAAACCGAAACCGATAAAATCATAAAGATTCCAGTCCCTGCTTTAAATATAAGAAATAGTGAAATTGAAAATCTTCTGACAGATTTTTAAAAAAATATATTGTTTTTAAACAAAATTAATGAGTTTTGAGAATTGGGGGATTTGCGATTACATGTCTAGAAGGGTACAAATGTACAATATTGTTGCCTCCTCAAAAATGTTATGACAGAAGCACAGAACCGCCACTGATATAAGCGGAAAAAACAAAACAGTTGTTTGTACTATAAAAATAGTAGTATTGACTGTACATTACAATATTGCTATAGGGATAGCTATAAAGTTAGTCAGATTTACTAAAATATCATAGTCAAGTTATTATAGTTATTCGAACTGAAATATGCTACCTATTTTAACTATGTTTATTAATTAATTCAAACAATAAAAACTTCGTTAACTATAAAATATAGTACCTAAACATTACCATAAAAACTAATTATATTTATATAGTCAATAGTCATAATAAGTAAATCATTTTAGTTATTTTACCTATTAAATAGTTATATCTACTAGAATTTGTTCAGCTATAATATTGTAGTAATTTTTTTCCGTGAATATTCCAAATGAATGCAAAACGACAGAAAGATAGATTAATTTTAACCCGGGAAAAGTTGATAGGGAATATAGGTACTAGGTAGTAGGTATCAACTTACTACTAGTCTATATAATAAGAATCTAACTTGATTTTGGGGACGAAGGAAACCGGTTTTGAGAGTCTATTACCTAAGCGCTTCCTCTCATAATAATAATAATAATTATATGTATAATTAGATTACCCAATTACCAATTAAAAAATATATTCACCAATAACGATATCTGTTTCTTTTTTTTTCTTTTTTTTGTTTACTTTATAATTGACCTATAATAATGTTTCTAATACGCAAGCGCATTCCTTTATTTATTCGATCGATGAGATCGACATCTCCAACTCCAAACCTTCAGTCGATTGTTGTACAGCGTTACTAACAGATCTAATTTTTTTTTCAAGTGTGATTTAAATATATTATTAATTCAATAATAATAATAATATTCATTATTATGAGTAATAAAAGGTGCATCGTTTTCCATTGTGAAAATCGTTCAAATTGCATTCAGGCAATTTCATCGTATGCAATTCCAAATGGAGGAGAGAGGTATTTAATAACAGCTAATACTTAATAATTGTAATTAATAATTCTATAATGTGTACCCACCTAATGATTTAAATACTTATAGGTTAATACAATGGCTTAATAGTTGCAACAGGACCGATTTATTGGAACGCGAAAACAATATTCGTACGAATAATAAAAACTTTAGAGTGTGCAATTGTCACTTTGAAACCAATATGTTTTTTACTATACAGCGTAAGAGGTTAAGACCAAATGCTGAACCCACATTATTTGGTATGTGGTATATATACATTATTAAATAATATATCTGTTTATTATATTTCGCCTATGTTTCACTACTATTTTTTATTATAAATGCATATACTTTATAGGTGTTATACCGTTCAAGTGGGTTAAATTCCGGTCTGCCTATTTATACCAACCTAAGCATCCATATTATGACGACGATGATGTTTGTATCGGTGTAATGGATTTAATTTGTCAATATTGCAATGCAATGAAATTCAAAGGTAGTTTATTAGTGTATACATTTTTAGAATTTCGAAAACATTTTATATTATTTTCTTAATTAAAGGAGAATCTGCTGGTATGTGTTGTTCAAATGGAACTGTTCGTATTCCCAATATCGATGAACCACCAGAACCAATGAAAACTCTTTTGGAAAGTTCAACAAATATTTCAAAACACTTTTTAGAAAATATTACTAAATATAACAATGCATTTCATATGACGTCATTTGGAGCAGCAGAAACTATTGTGGAAAATTATATGCCTACATTTAAAATAAGAGGTCAAGTATATCATTTAGCCGGATCGTTGATGCCTTTACCAAATACAAATCATAAATATTTACAAGTTTATTTTATGGATGACGAAGAGGAACAAATTGATGCTCGAATGGGTATTTGCAGTGGATTGAATAAAGGTAATTGTATATTGTATATATTTGTTGTTTAAAACGTTTTAATTTATTTATTTATACATTTAGATATTATAAGAGATTTGCAATTATTGTTACATAATATCAATCCTTTAATTACGAAGTTCAAAATTGCATTGGATCATATGCCCACTGATCAATACTGAATAGTCATAAATGCAAATATGGTTCCTCAAGGTCAACATAGAGGTAGATTTAATGCATCATCTCAAGTAGAAATGGCAGTAGTAATGATTGGAGAAGAATATGGAAATCGCGATATAATTTTATCTAGAAAAGACGAAAAGTTACAACGAATAAGTGAAACTCATAGGTAAATTCCTTTTAAAGTGTATACACCGTACATTTTTTCTTAATTTTTATTTATGTGTTTTTTGGTCTTATGATTCTCTAGAATATCCACTGATATTTCTACACGGTGAAGATGGTTATGCTATTGATATTTTGTCATTTAATGTTAATTTAAATGAATACAATAGTCATAAAACTGTTTCTTCAAAACAGTTTTATGCTAATAGACTGATGGTGAGGCACCTAATCATATCTACAATCATTTACATAATTATAGAAAACTTATTAATAAATATTGGGTAAGTAAACAATATTTTTTCAACTTAATCAAAAACGTCATGTATAAACATTATAATAATACAAAAAGAATGTAATTTTTTTTAAAGGTTGATATGTATCCCAAAATAGAATCAGAACGGCTTTTATTTATACGGAATAATCAATCAAAATTAATAATTATATTCATTTACATGATGCTATAGAAAATGATGGTGACGTGAATGACTTGGACAACTTTTTATTTTACCTTCTTCATTTACAGGAGGTCTAAGGTAATAAAATGTTTTGTATTTTATAACTTAAAATTGCTACGAAAAATGTACTGTAATATTCATTTTAACAATCTAAAATATTGTACATACTATTAATTATTAAATACATGCACGAAAAAACTATGGATGCCATGACTTACGTTCGTAATTTTAGGACTCCAAATTTGTTCATTACATTTACATGTAATCCAAATTGGATGGAAATAAAAAGAGAACTCAAACATGGTCAAACTACACAAGACAGACACGACATTATCGCTAGAGTTTTTCATCAAAAAATTAAAGTTCTAATGAACTTAATTGTGAAACATCGGATATTTGGTGAAACTCAGTGTTATATGTATACTGTTGAGTGGCAAAAATGTGGTAATAAATGAATAGTATTATTTATTTATTTATTTAAGGTCTTCCTCATGTTCATTTACTGGTATGGTTAGTTGATAAAATTTGACCAAATGATGTCGATGATATTATAATAAGTGCTGAATTCAGAATTACCAAACCCCGATATAGATCCTGAACTATTTGAAATAGTTAAAAAAACACATGGTGCATGGCCCATGTGGTTATATGAATCCAAATTCTCCATGTATGGGAGAAAACCAAAAATGTTCAAAGAGGTAATAATACATTTTAATATTCAATATACATATTTAAATCTATTTCATATTAATATAACTATTATAAATTTATATAAATATTTAGTATATTTATAAAATTTCATCATTTGTACTTATATTTTGTATTTGTTTAAGTGTAGGTATTTAGTTATTTTTTAGTGCAAAAGCGCATACGTATGTATTTATTAAACTATTTTAGCAATAATGCAGTTTAAACTTTAAACTTCCTCATATACCTATACTATGCAATTTTTTTAATTATTGTCTTTTTTTTAAATAATAACGATGGTAAAGTTAAATTTTATTGATAGGACTTTCCGTGTAAGTTATGAGTAAAAACTTAATTTTCAAGTTATAAGGTAGATATATTCAAGTGCCATATGTAGTTACCTACTTAAGGTGGTTTTGCGTAATAAATCGTAATTAGTTTAAGATTAACATTATTTTGCATTTTTATTCTACACATAGGTATGCTAAGAAAAGCATATTTAATAAAAAAATTTCATTTGTTCTATTAGGTATCCGAAAGCATTTACTAACATGTTAGTACATGCAGTACTATTACTGAAGATGATGGATATCCTTTATACAGACGAAGGGATTTTGGAAGTGGTGGATTTAAATCAACTGTATTACGAAATTCAACATTGGTAGAAATTGATAACAGATTTATTGTTCCATACAATCCATTACCATTGAAAACATTTAATGCTCATATTAATGTTGAATGCTGTCATTCAGTAAAATCAATTAAATACATTTGTAAATATATTAATAAAGGGTCTGATCAAGCCTTAAGAATTTTTCAACAATCTTACTAGAATTTTATGAATTGAAATATGAATATGAAAAATTCAGTAATTTTAATTGAAACTTTGACTGGTTGCCATTTAGTCAGTTTTGATTTTAGAGCTATGGTAAAAAGGACCAAATCGACTTAAAAAAATTCGGTCTATCCGAATTTGGTATTCAAAATACCTGTAGCCATTTAAAAAAATGCAAGTTGTATTGCGCATGCGCACATGGAAAGATCTAAAAATGTAAAAATCATCAAGAAATGTGTATTTATGTATTCCCTATCCCCTCCCGAAAACCGCATATTAATCCGATGTCACTGGACAGAATTATTTAGTGTTACCTTTAAAAGGAATCACACTGTATTTGTTATTGTTATTATGATTATTAACTATTTATTGATTTGTTTGCACTTGCATTTTTCCATTTGAAATATATATATTATACATTGAACAAATAATTTATTGTTACATTTTTCCTACCTTATCTCTATTCTATAATAAAAAGAATAAAATTTACCACTCCAGTGGTTGAATTCTAAATGTAGGAAATATAATTTTCAGAAATTACTAATAATAATAACTACAATATGAAATTATATTATATTGTTTGTATAGCCAAAAAATAGTCATGTTTTTAAATTAAATTTTAAAAAAATAATTCCTTCCGGAGGAAGATCGGGCAGCTAGTTGTATTATAAAATTAGTAAATTATTTTGTATACCTATAAGTACCACTGAATTATGATTAATATTATAAATTTTCTATTCACGCCAATCACACAAATAACACAAAAATATCACAATATTACATTTTCTAAATAAATTAGGTATGTTACATAATATACGTAATATTAATTATTATATACCTACCATTTTTTTCAAGTGTAGTATCTCAACTGAAGTGGGAACGACGATAGTGTTACATCCTATACTCAGTTCAATTGTACAATCATAGCAAAAAAAAATTTACAAAATCATCCAACAAATACATAATATACCTACATAATACATGCGTCGTGCTGTGGTAGCCAGAGCCTACATAATTTACATATGATATCAATATATTATTATGCATATATACATCATATATAATGGTAGTTGCGTAGTGAAGCTCACCGTAGAAACGGCGTCAATAACTACAACAGATAAGTAATACCAACATTATAGACTGCGCTAATCGACAATGACAGGCGATTAGTGGCGATAACGCCGCGTGCACCGTCTGTCTGTGTATAAACTTTTTACACACAACTGCGATGGACAGCTGTTGTAAGGGAATCTATGGCCTGGCAGCTAGTTTAGAATTGAAGTACGTGCTGGTGGTGCCGACGGAACAGGCGACAATGTTGCATGGTGAATTGTTGAGGCGGGGCGTGCCTGAACGACTGATCTACGAGGTGGACCCAAACAGGAGGCCGCGGCCTCAGAAGTCGACGAACTGTGGGCCTGCCGCCGAAGCAAGCAGCAGCGGTGGTCGTACGCACGGCCAGGAGAAACGGTTTATGCCCGGTTCCATCAGACTAGGCACGTACGCCGCCGGCGGCCAACAGTACAACGTGGGCCTACGCTGGGGATCTGTGTGGATATCGATGGTCGATCGGGCGCCGGGGGCAGATGGTGGAGGGGCCTCGGAGGTTACGGTGGCCGACGGCGGAGGGGCCTCGGAGGTCTCCCCGGTGGCGGGCAGTAGTCGATCCGTGGAAGGCCCACCAGTGGTGGACCACGGTATGGCCGCCGTGCCGGTCCCGAAGGAGAACAGTTGTATGACCATGAACATGCCGATGGAGAGCGACGGCGGTCGGGAGACCGATGATGACAATATTACGGTCTTAGGCGGTGACTGCGAGAACGGCAATGACGAACGGAATCTCGGTAACGGCGGTCGGCATTGTAACAGCTCGAGCATGTTGTGCGAAGATTGCAAACAATGGTTGCTCAAAGAGTATTTCGGCGACCGATTGCAGGACGAAGCCTCAGACCTTACCGGTCAGCACGCGTGCATTTACAGACGGATCGTTGACCGTTTATTCGTGGTAACGGTTACCGAAAGTGGCGGTGCCGGCGATGACGAGGACGATGACGAGGCCGATGACGAGGACGCGGCGGCTTGTTGCGGAACTACGACTGCGGATGATGGAGTCGTTGAACGGATATCAACTCCGACCAGCCGCACTGAACGAGAGCAGCCCTTCGCTGGTCCAACTACACCCTCACAGCCTGCACCGCCGATGGAACACTCGACGACGCCGTCAGTTCCGGAATCGCCAGGTAAGGAAGATCAAGTCGACCAAGCGGCAAAAAAGGTCGGGAAACCGAAATCGAAAAAGAAATCGTTTTTCGGCAACTTCTGTAAGTCCAATAAGAAGACGAAAACCGACTGATCGCACTTTGAGCGTGACGGGCCGGTTAGCCTGTGCCGACGTGGTGTAAATAGCAGCATATAATAGCTGGGTGTGCGCGTATACGGGAATGACTTGAGTGAAGATTAGTAACAATTATTTATTTTTACGTTTTAATAGCTGTATTCAATATAAATATTATATTATATTGCATATAATAATATACGTTTACCGTTTACCCTTTTCAAATGTTTAAGTTCTTCTATTGTAATTGCGAGTTTCCTTTTCTCTGTCATATTATAGGCTTATTCCTAGAAATAGGTGTCAAAATTCTATATAGGTACTTAAAAAACCCTGTACAATTTAAGAATTCGTTTTTAAAATAGTAATACACTCGAAACAAATTTATAACTTGAAAACGTCGTGTCGGGAATTCGTAAAAATAAAAATACGCAAACGCATAGAAATCTAATGCCCAGTTGCACGAAAAATGTTAAATATTTAATGTTTCAATAAAATCTAATGGACCAATTATTACGGGCTACTAAATCATGTTTAAGGAACAATTTAGCTCACTGTTGATTTTTGTTGGATGTTTAGTGACTATCCATGCAACTCGGCATAAGCCTTTTAATTACATTAAAAAGAAATGAATATTATAATTTATAAGTACATACCTATATTTAGATAATATAGGTATTCTATGGCATATTTACTGGGGAGGGGTCAAGGCCCATCGGGCTCCATCCCCCATAAGCTAAATATAATATGAAACATTTTTTGGAGTCCTAATAAGGACATAAATCCTAATTAGGATATGTTACCATCAAGTATCTATACATTTAAAGGCGGGGCTACAAGATATAATAATTTCTCCTCCTCCCCAAGACAAAAACCTAAATACGCCACTGTAGGTGTTATATACTATATTCATACAGATTAAAAATGTACTATTATATTTTTTCTCATTTATACTAAATAATATCTGAGACTGATATGAGTATCACTAAAGGTAGGTACTAAAGTTCAAATTCATTTACTAATTAGAGTATGTAGGCGGTAGCCTAAGTTAAAATTGTATTTTCTTGTTGAAATTTCAACAAAGGTAGCTAGTTGGTTAATTAACTTATTGCCTAATTAACTTTATACCTTAACTTGTTAAACTTTAGTCTTTAACTTAAGTCTTAAAGTACCCACTTAACAACTTAGCTTTTTCCAGTTAAAACTTAAATTGAAAAATAATATGTGAAAATATTAGAATCAAATTTATTCACGTCATATTGTCTATAACTTACTGTAGTTAAGAGTTAAAACTAGTAAATTAATAATTTGTTTAACCATGCTTTAATATTTATTTTAAATAAAAAGAAACAAATAAATATTGATTGGAAAGTCAAATCAATTTTTATAATCTTACCAATTGCAACAGTAGCATTCGTTATTAGCTTAATTTATTGGAAGACGAGACACTTCCTTTGAGTCTGGAGAAATTATTGTTGTATAGCCTTGCACATTTGAAAAACAAAATTAAATTTAGAAAAAATCCATTAAGACTTTCCTATATAAGTTCCATACTCGCGAATGAATATCCAAATCTGTCCTCATGCAAACTATTTTGGATTTGTTTAAAAATGTGACAAATATCCACTATTCGTCTACCAGTGAAAATTGTTTTCCTAAATGTATAAATAAATTGTAATATTTTAAAACAGAATTGTTTAGCTTTTTGTCAAAACTTTTGTAACTTGTTTAGTATCTTTTTCAAATTCAATAGTTAATACTTGGGACTCAATATCTTGGTTTGAGAATTCTATAGTTCCTGTTTCTTGAGTTAGTTTATCTCTAAATGTATAACTATTGTGTAACTCAGCACCAGAGACGGATTTACACAATTGCCGCCCCATTAAACTTATCAACGAAAAAACGTATTTTTAAATACTTAAGTACATAAGTTACATAAGTACTAAAAAAATAAATCATAAAGACTGATACTAAACAATAACTAATGGCAGTTATGTTAATAAACTGTTCTAATAAAATGTGTTTATAAAATATAGTGTTTACTTACCAGTAACTTAAGTAATCTATATATATAAGAATCTAACTTGATTTTGGAGACGAAGGAAACTGGTTTTGAACCCTCATAAAAAAAATAATAATAATTAACTAATTACCAATTATTTTCATATATTCACCGATAACGATGTCTGTTTCTTTTTTTTGTTTATTTTATAATCGTTGACCTATAATAATGTACAAAGGTAATAAAAAAATAATAATAAATAATGTTTTTAATACGCATGCGCGCTCCCTTATTTATTCGATCGACATCTCTAACTCCAATCGTCCTGTCGTTTATTGTATAGCATTACTAACAGATCTAATTTTTTTGAATTTTGTTTGAAACCAATATATTTTTTATTACACAGCGTAAGAGGTTAAGACCAAATGCTGAACCCACATTATTTGGTATGTGGTATATATACATTATTAAATAATATATCTATTTATTATACTTCGCCTATATGTTTCACTACTATTTATTATTATAAATGCATATACTTTAGGTGATATACCGTTCAAGTGGGTAAAATTCCGGTCTGCCTATTTATAGCAACCTAATCATCCATATTATGACGACGATGATGTTTGTATCGGTGTAATGGATGTAATTTGTCAATATTGCAATGCCATGAAATTCATAGGTAGTTTATTAGTGTATACATTTTTAGAATTTTGAAAACGTTTTATATTATTTTCTTAATTAAAGGAGAATCTGCTGGTATGTGTTGTTCAAATGGAGCTGTTCGTATTCCTAATATCGATGAACCACCAGAACCAATGAAAACTCTTTTGGAAAGTTCAACAAGTATTTCAGAAGACTTTTTAGAAAATATTAATAAATATAACAATGCATTTCATATGACCTCATTTGGAGCGGCAGAAACTATTGTCGAAAATTACATGCCTACAATTAAAATAAGAGGTCAAATGTATCATTTAGCCGGGTCGTTGATGCCTTTACCAAATACAAATCATAAATATTTACAAGTTTATTTTATCGATGACTAAGAGGAACAAATTGATGCGCGAATGGGCATTTGCAGTGGATTGAATAAAGGTAATTGTATTGCATAATATATTTGTTGTTAAAACGTTTTAATTTATATATTTATACATTTAGATATTATAAGACATTTGCAATTATTGTTACATAATATCAATCCTTTAATTACGAAGTTCAAAACTGCATGGGATCATATGCCCACTGATCAATACCGATTAGTCATAAATGCAAATATGGTTCCTCAAGGTCAACATAGAGGTAGATTTAATGTACCATCTCAAGTAGAAATGGCTGTAGTAATGATTGGAGAATAATATGGAAATCGCGATATAATTTTATCTAGAAAAGACGAAAAGTTACAACGAATAAGTGAAACTCATAGGTAAATTCCTTTGTACACTGTACATTTTTTCTTAATTTTTATTTATGTGTTTTTAAGGTCTTATGATTCTCTAGAATCATCCACTGATATTTCTACACGGTGAAGATGGTTATGCTATTGATATTTTGTCATTTAATGTTAATTTAAATGAATACAATAGTCATAAAACTGTTTCTTCAAAACAGTTTTATGCTTATAGACTGATGGTGAGGAATCATATCTACAATCATTTACATAATTATTGAAAACGTATTAATAAATATTGGGTAAGTAAACAATATTTGTTCAACTTAATCAAAAACATGTATAAACATTATAATAATACAAATAGAATGTAATTTTTTTTTTAAGGTTGATATGTATGCCAAAATAGAATCAGAACGGCTTTTATTCATACGGAATAATCAATCAAAATTAAGAGCGGAAGATTATATTCATTTACGTGATGCTATAAAAAATGATGGTCACGTGAATGACATTGGACAACTTTTTATTTTACCTTCTTCATTTACAGGAGGTCCTTAGTAATCTTATAACATAAAATTGCTACGAAAAATGTACTATAATATTCATTTTAACAATCTAAAATATTGTACATACTATTAATTATTAGATACATGCACGAAAAAACTATGCATGACTTACGTTCGTAATTTTTGGATTCCAAATTTGTTCATTACATTTACATGTAATCGAAATTGGATGGAAATAGAGAACTCCAACATGGTCAAAATACACAAGATAGACACGACATTATCGCTAGAGTTTTTCATCAAAAAATTAAAGTTCTAATTAACTTAATTGTGAAACATCGGATATTTGGTGAAACTCAGTGTTATATTTATACTGTTGAGTGGCAAAAACGTGCTAATAAATGAATAGTATTATATTTTATTTATTTTTCTACGTATAATTATTCATTAGGTATTTATGGTCTTCCTCATGTTCATTTACTGGTTTGGTTAGTTGATAAAATTAGACCAAATGATGTCGATGATATAATAAGTGCTGAATTACCAAACCCCGAAATAGATCCTGAACTATTTGAAATAGTTAAAAAACACATGGTACATGGCCCATGTGGTTATATGAATCCAAATTCTCCATGTATGGGAGAAAACCAAAAATGTTCAAAGAGGTAATAATACATTTTAATATTCAATATACATATTTAAATCTATTTCATATTAATATAACTATTATACATTTATATAGATATTTTGAATTATAATTTTTATTTTTTAATATTAAGTTTATTTATGAAATTTCATCATTTGTACTTATATTTTGTATTTGTGTAAGTGTAGGTATTTAGTTATTTTTTAGTGCAAAAGCGCATACGTAGTTTAAACTTTAAACTTCCTCATATACCTATACTATGCAATTTTTTTAATTATTGTCTTTTTATTTTTTTTTAAATAATAACGATGGTAAAGTTAAATTTTATTGATAGGACTTTCTTAGTAAGTCATGAGTAAAAACTTAATTTTTAAGTTATAAGGTAGATATAATATTCAAGTGCCATATGCAGTTACCTACTTAAGGTGGTTTTGCGTAACAAATCGTAATTAGTTTAAGATTAACATTATTTTGCATTTTTTTTCCATACATATGCTAAGAAAAGCATATTTAATAAAAAAAATTTAATTTGTTCTATTAGGTACCCGAAAGCATTTCCTAACAGTACTTGAGTACTATTACTGAAGATGATGGATATCCTTTGTACAGAGACGAAGGGATTTTGGAAGTGGTGGATTTAAATCAACTGTATTACGAAATTCAACTGACTAAATGGCAACCAGTCAGTTTAAATTAAAATTATTGAATTTTTCAACAATCTTACTAGAATTTTATGAATTGAAATATGAATATGAAAAATTCAGTAATTTTAATTGAAACTTTGACTGGTTGCCATTTAGTCAGTTTTGATTTTAGAGCTATGGTAAAAAGGACCAAATCGACTTAAAAAAATTCGGTCTATCCGAATTTGGTATTCAAAATACCTGTAGCCATTTAAAAAAATGCAAGTTGTATTGCGCATGCGCACATGGAAAGATCTAAAAATGTAAAAATCATCAAGAAATGTGTATTTATGTATTCCCTATCCCCTCCCGAAAACCGCATATTAATCCGATGTCACTGGACAGAATTATTTAGTGTTACCTTTAAAAGGCATCACACTGTATATTTTATGATTATTAATTATTTATTCATTTGTTTGCACTTGCATTTTTCCATTTGAAATATATATATTATACATTGAACAAATAATTTATTGTTACATTTTTTTCTACCTTATCTCTATTCTATAATAAAAAGAATAAAATTTACCACTCCAGTGGTTGAATTCTAAATGTAGGAAATATAATTTTCAGAAATTAGCAATAACAATAACTACAATATGTAATTATATTGTACTATTTGTTTAGCCAAAAAATAGTCTTATGTTTTTAAATTAAATTATAAAAAAATAATTTCTTCCGGAGGAAGATCGGGCAGCTAGTATACTAATAACCGAATATGAAGTCTATCCGCCTTGAATGTTGTGTTGAAAATAATCGAATGTCCAATCAGAATAAACCTATTTTTTACTCGGCCGCCCTCTATTTCACAGTCCCGAAGAAAAATAAACAATTATTACATAATTTTATCTTTTGGATAGAAAAAGTTTTATTTTTGTACACATAATGCATAGTACCATTGATTATAAATACTATAGATAGCCCACTGCTATAGAAAATATGCTGCGCGTCAGTTGGCGGCGGCCGTTATACAGCGCTGTGGGCACCCGCCTAGTATTGGCGGGGAACGTTGTAAGCGCTAGTGACTGCAGCCTTGCAGGAGTGGGGACCGACGATACGAGGCTCACTTTCGTGTTGATAGACTACCGTGCGTGATCCGCTATCCGGTTGCGTTCCGGTTGCTTCAAATACTTATCGGTACTAAAATGAAGGTGTACTCGCCGCGCCGCTACGTACGCTCTGTGTTATCATTGCCATATTATGTTACTTACAGTAACGGATTTAAGGGGAAAGACCCTATAGATTTTTAATTTTTTGGACTCGCTGGATTAGCATAATATATGAATTTATGAGCGAAAAAAAATAGTTCTTATTTAAAAAAAATATTATGCATGACCCTTTTATGAGTTTAATTTTTTACATAACACTATATAACTAAACACAAAATACAATGTTCATATTTTTATTCTTATTTGTAAATTAAAAGAAAATATGGAGTTTGTTTTCTTGAACCTTGACTTTATGATTTCTTTTCAGAAAATAAATTAATCGATGTTCTAAATGTATTGTTATATTTTATAAACACAATGATATTTTCAAATGTAATTATTTTGGGGAAAATGAATTTAACCTACTGTAGTGGATATTAGAATACTAAAATTAGTTACTTTGATCACAATAATATCATAAAATATGCCTACCTACAATAATATTGTAGGCTGACATACCGTCTTTGCTCAGAATCGTTTTTCGTATACAATGATATTATATCATTGAATTCAAATTTAATAACATCCAGTGACCCACTTGTAACCTACTGTAAAGCAGAGTGACATCCACTTGCCCACCTTTTTTTTGTTGAGTGCTGTAACTAACTCAATCAATAGCTATTTATTTATACGATTATACCTAGGTCTCATCATCTGATCAATATCCAAGGTAGATTTCGACATAAATTGTGTTATTTGTTATTTGAAAAACATTTATATATTTTGTCATCAAACTGTTTAGGTTTAAATCTACTCATATCACTACTCATATTATTTTTAACTTCATTCGGTCGAAGGAAATTAAATACATTTATATACGATTTGATTTAAAATACCAGCTATGTTTTGTTTGCGGGGCCAGGTCAAACTCAAGTCCCGACCGCCACCGGTTACTCACATTTCTATATATAGTGTTCCTAAACGTTAATATTATACAAATAGTATACTGTTTTATCGTATAAAAGGTCTTGGAAAATCCTTTCTACGGTACACGATCAAAAATACTGTCTACTGATAATATTTTCGAGATTTATTTTTCATTTGATTCATAGGAATTATTGAGTACAGAGCTCTATAGCTCTACTAGAGTTCTAGCTGTCTGTTTTTTTTTAAAATGTCTGGTGATAAATGTATGTTTTTTAACTGTAATTTGTCGAGGAGAACCTCTAAGAATAGTTTTTATTCTTTCCCTACTAATGAAGAATTGGCTAAAAAATGGATTTTAAATTCAGGTAAATTATTTAAAAATAAATATTACCATATGATATTACTGAGGGTTACTGTATTACTTATTTTTATTTTATCAAACATAGGAAATATGAAGCTAGTGTCACTCAGCCCTAAACGGTTGAAAAAAAGGTACATTTGTGCTAATCATTTTGATACTAAAATGTACAACGAACCGGTTGGTACAATTCGTCGCACATTAAAAAAAAATGCTGTTCCGATGGAATATTCTCTGGGTAAAATTTGTTATATATAAACTAATTTGAAAGGCTTTTTCTGAAAAGAATCCATGAAAAAATATAAATTTATTTCAAAGATTTTCTTCTCTATGTTATAAATTATAATATTTAAGAGGACGTCACACCCGTATGTGTTGTCAGTTTGTTACGTCTTGTCTCGGTTTTACACACCTATACGAGTTACCTACTATTAGACAAAACACTTTGACCAGTCTGTGTATAACTCACTCAATGTTGGTTCTAGAGTAAAAATATCTATTATAAAATTGAATTGTGATAATATTTCTGAGGGCAAGTCAGCGTTTTCTTCATTATTCCTAATATAACGTTCATTAATCATTATATCGTTTAGAAATAGCGAAAATTACAACATTTTTAAATTACCTTTAACTTTTCAACATTTAATGTTTTTTTTTTAAACTTACCATCTTGGCCTTCAAAATGTTGTTATCTTTTAATTTTGTAATAGGTATTTTCATTTTAACATCAAAATTGAGTGAGTTCTACTCAGATTACGTAAACTCGTTTTGTGTACGTCGTTATGTGGGTATAGCGTCCTCATAAGCTTATCGGTAATTAATAATTATTGCCTTAATTGATATGTAGATATTTGTTTGGACCATTAGATACAGCCTTATATTATAGTTAAATTGTATACATAATGTTTCATTATTAAAAAAATTTAGTTAAGTATTCATTCTTTAAGATTTTACAGCAACGCATAAGACGGTGCCTTTAAATGGACCTTCTAGTAAATTATCCAATAAGAGATCGCCAAGGTTCCTAGTGGAAAATATAATTCCAGGTTAGACTACAACAAAATATAAAAAAATAATATTGTTAAAATTGTTAAAATTGTAATTTTAAATCGTCTGGAATACAGAAGAAAGTGTAAATAAGGACAACACATTATATCCTGCAGATACAGTTACTGAAAAAGGGCAGTTCCAATTTAAAGAAACCTTCGTAGCTACAGGTAGGTACATAATGTTGACACAATTAAAAAATGTTGGGTTTTTGTATAGATGTTCAATTGTTCATAGTTTCATACTTATAATTAAATAAAATTATAATATACTTGTATCGTCTTAACCACATAAAACCACGTAAATTGTCCACGAAAAATATTTTTAAACTATAACTAAATAGGTAACTAAAATCGTTATTCTAGGGTTTAATATGTAATTTTGTCCAAATTTGAATTGTGCAAATGTATTTTTAATATTTTCAAACAGTATTGTAACAATATATCAGGAGCATTGTATTAAACAATTGAAATTTGAAAGTGTCCGTTAACAGCTCAAAATGAGTCAAAAAATTTTAATTTTATGGTGTTTAGAAAATGAGAATCCAGTGAAATACTTATAAAATAAATTATGACTGTATTTTTAATATTTTTCAACTACTACTGTAACAACGTATTAGGATCCTCGTATTAAATTGTCAAGCTTTTTTAACCAACAAATTAAATTTTGTTGATATTCATAGAAAAAAAAAATATTTGAAAATTGGAAACTGAAAATGTCCGTAAACAGTTGAAAAAAAAATCCAATATTTTGAAAATTGTATCATGTATAGAAAATAATAATATAAACAAAAAGTGAAAATGGTTTATATCTACATTCTGCAATAATTTGTTTTAGAGTTACGCCAAAAACCAAAATCGATTTTGTCAAGCATTTGACTACTTCAATTATATAGTATAATATATAGACTAGTATAGGAATAGTTATATAGACTGTATAGTGAATGTTTATAGTTGATAATAAGTAATAACTTTTTGCTAATAACTAATAACAAGTAATGACTCTGAAACAGCTCTAATATCTAATAAATAATAATTTGCTAAAAAAAAAAATAATAATAATTCGGTGAAAAAAAATACAATGGGGGGGCTATAACCCCTAAACTCCCCACCTTGAGCACGCAACTGTCTTTGGTTTTGTTTAGTAAATAACAGCTAGCTGTGTACTATAACCCATATCTCACATTGAAAATTGTAGGTAGCGAGGGGTATGGAAGGAATTCATGATTTTTCTAAATTAAATATTACAGTAAACAAAAAATAATTGTTTTTTAGATAATTTGACATTAGCAGAATCGCTTGAAGTCTTAACACCGAAACGTAAATATGATAGGCGTCAGAGATCAATTAGCCCCGCTGCCAAGCAGCTTTTGTTCGATGAAAGTCCAAGTTTATCTATTACACCAACTACGAAATCTTTTGTATCATCATTGATTTCATTTCCTACTCCCACAAAAAAATCACCGAAAAAAAAATTGTTCACGGAATCTGTTCTTAAACAAAAGTTATTTAGTCTACGAAGGATGTTAAAAAGAAAACGAGCTATAATAAGCGCTTTGAAAAAAAAAATGAAAAAACTCAAAATTTGTCAAAAAATGTTGTGCGAAATTTTTTTAACAAAACAAAATTTCCATCAAAAAATTCCAAAGCCCTTACAATGATGCAAGTTCTACATAAAAAACGAAAACCATGGTCTCCCCAAGAAAAAAAAATTGCTTTGTCACTTTATTATAAATCACCATCCACTTACAATTATATGCGTAAAAGTGGCATTATACTACCGGGGAAAAGCACTGTAAAGCGTTGGTTGAACTCAATTCATTTTTCCACTGGTTTTCCATCTATGTACATGGAACAAATTAAACTTAAAACCTCAGACTTTACGTACGAAGAAAAAAAGTGCGTTATTTTATTAGACGAAGTTTCTATTATGAAATCTATTGAGTACAATAAAATATTAGATGAAATCGAAGGTTTTGAAGATTTAGGGCCTCTGGGTCGAACGCCTACATTTGGAACACATGCTTTAGTGATAATGCTACGCGGACTATATAAAAAATGGAAATTTCCATTTTGTTATTTTTTTACGGGTAACGGAGTAAAAGGTGATGATTTAGTGATAATTATAAAGAAATGTGTGGAAAAAGTTATGACTAGACTCAATCTAATACCGACCACTATTGTTTGTGACCAAGGTACTCAAAACCAACGAATGTTTAAATTACTCGGTGGAACAGAAGATAGGCCATTTACCATAATAAATGAAAAAAAAATATTTTTAATTTATGACATGCCACATTTAGTAAAAAGTATAAGAAATAATCTGTTGTCCGGTAATTTTGAAATTAACAATAACATTGTATCATTCAAAGACATTCGAAAAACTTACGAGACAGACATAAAAAATACTGCTCGGGCTATGACCAAAATAACGCCAGCGCACCTTGCTCCAAATGCGTTCCAGAAAATGACATGTAAACTAGCGATTCAGCTTTTTAGTAACTCTGTATCGGCTGCTATTAAAACGTGTGTCTCGACTGGTGAACTGATATCTGACACGGCAATAAATACGTCCAACTTCATAAGCGTTATAAATGATATGTTCGACGCAGCAAATAGTAAAAATCTCTACGATCGTAATATTAATAAAAGGCCAATAAGTGATAATAACACACATGTACTCCAAAATTTAGAGAAAGCTCGATTGATGTTTAAAAACGCAAAAAAAATTAATTTAAAAACAAATAAAACCAGTGTTCCTCCTTGTTTCACCGGGATAATTTGGTCAACAACCGCCATAATGAATCTATTTCAAAGTGAAAAAGAAGATATGAGCCAATTTCAGCCTACAGGAAAAGATTACTTTTTAATGACAAACCGTCTCACACAAGATGCGTTGGAAAATTTTTTTTCATTAATGAGACAAAAAAATGGATATAACAGGAATCCCACAGCGAGAACTTTCCGTTGTTGTTTTGGTCATATATGCACTTACAGTTTAATGCAATGTTCAACGTGTTGCAGCAACTGTGAGGATGATGACGACAATTACTTAACCACAGCTGATGTAGAAAACGTAACTGTAGTACCGGGGCCAGTAGTAGTCGAAGATTTAAATGAAACGCTCGAATCAGTTTCTAGTTTTTCAGAAACTTCTGGTAGCCCTAAAACAACTTTCGAGGCAACACCAATATCGTTGGAGACTTGTAGCATAACATATTTTGCTGGTTACTTGGCAAAAAAATGCATTCAAAAATTCAATTGTGAAATGTGCAAATTAAATTTAATAACAAAAACAAATAAAAATGACGAAAATCAACTTTTATTACATAACAAAACGTATGATTATACAGACCAAGGGTATGGGTTGAAAGCACCAACAAATATATTATTAGATATATCTACTATATGTTTAAATGTTTTTAAAAATAATTTTGATGAAATGAAGTGCAACAAAAAATTATTAGCGCAATTAATTTCTAAAGCAGAAACTAAAATAGAGGACAAATATTCAATTTTACAATCTAATTCATGCAAAGAACACTTTCAATATATTATTGAACTTCTTTTAAGAACTAAATTATACAAAGAATGCAAGTGGCTAAATGCAAACAGCGGAAAGCGATCAATGCAAAATGCAGATAAACTTCGGGTTTTACAAAATATCTAAGTAATTTATTATACCTATTTATTATATTATCTATTATTACAAAAAAAAAATTTTAAATAGTAATATTTTTTATATCTTAATAGAGTTGAAGATAAACTCAATTGTTATTTGTTTCATTAATTTAAAAATCTTCTTGTAATTTTTATTATGAAAAAAATATATTATTTTTGTTTGAACATTATTAGAAGTTAAATTTTAATAAAACAATAAATTGTAAAATACGCTTAGTTATTGGCTTATAGGTGGTCACAGAGGTAAGTACAATGGTAATTTAAGTCAATGACAGTAAAAAATAAAGTCGGATGAATGTTACATTATTTATTTTGCAGGGTAACGATGTACTATTTCAGTGTACAAATTGCATAATCGTTAAATCGAAAAACATTTTAGTGAACCTAATTAAATATTATTATTATTTTGTGATATTATGAATGTGAATTTAGTTTTGACGTATTTGAAAAGTATTTTAATGTACATAAATGAGTACCTAAGTAATCGAATTAAAGGGAAAAACTTTTTATGTGAGCAAACTGTGAACAGACCGTTCGTATTCTGGCCGCTATCGGCGTCGGATCTGTCATCTGTGAATGCAATAATATTGCAATGCAATCGCTGAACGACTGCGACGGGCGACGGCGTTTGCCGTTTGACGACGACACACGACAACGCACGACAACGCTTGTCCTCGGCGGCGGTCGGCGACGATAATGACGATTAGAAATAATAATTTTATTTTATTACAGGCCAATTCCTTAGCGCTCTCTATCGTTAGTAATTACGGCGCAGCATATTTTCTATAGCAGTGGGCTATCTATAGTATTTATAATCAATGATAGTACGTACGAGTATATTATATAAAAATATTCAGTGACTGGTTTATAATTAGACTATCGTTCCAATACGAATCGATCGTCACCCGTATTCGTATTAAATATATCATAATATCTGTAATCTGTATGTAGTGTGTGTAGACTGTGTACGCCGTGCGATCAAACGAACCACGAGCGATTATTAATAATTATTACGACATAGCAAAAAAACAAATTAACGAAATATGTTATCCAATATCCATGTTTAGTATTTAGATAATAGATCTACGTTCCGGCAGTTGTTCGATAATTTACTTGGACGTTTATTGTTATGTATTATAAAATAAAGAAGAAATTATATTAACAAAAATATTATTATACTTAAATATTAAACATTTTTTTTATCCATCCTTCAGAGTAATCACCGTACATTAGAAAATCAAAAAGACACTTAGAGTATTCTCAATAAAATATTGGCCTAAAATTGCCGCCCCTAAAAATTTGCCGCCCTAGGCAACTGCCTACTTTGCCTGACGCTAAATCCGCCACTGCTCGGCACTATAAAAACCTTGTAGTTTGTAGGTACAATATTAATAGCACTAACTGTATGCAATGGTGTTGAGGTGTACCTACAAGTAACAATGTCATATAAAGAGACTTGTACATAGTACCTATATCAATGATATATAAGGTGGGCAAGTGGATGTCACTCTGCTGTACAGAAGTTTACAAGTGGGTCACAGCAATGGATGGTATTACATTTGAATTCAATAATATTATTTCATTGAATACAAAACACGATTCTGAGCGAAGACTGTATGTAAGCCTATAATACTACTATAGGTAGGCATAGTTTATGATATTATTGTAAGTAAAGTAATTAATTTTAGTATTAGGCATTAGTATTTACTACAACTACAGTTGTAGGTTAAATTCATTATTTTCTAAAATGTACATTTGAAAATGTCATTACGTGTATATAAAATATAACAATATACTCTAAAAGTTTCATAAATCAACAGTGCATATTTTTAAATTAAAAAAAAAAACTAAAATCTTTATTCTTGGTTTTAATATTATGTGATCTCGCCAAATTTGAATTTAATTTTATTAGGTACAATGATTGATAATTTTCGATACTTTGATAAATTTTGTCAAAATTTGAACTATAAATGTTTATAAAAAAAAAATTGTGCCGAAGTATTTTTATTAATTTCCAACTGTTATTGTAACAATATACCAAGAGCCTTGCATTAAATTGTCCGTAATAACAGCTTAAAAAATCAAAAATTTTCAAAATTGTATGGTATATAGAAAATGAGAATATAAACATTCAGTGAAATTTAAATGTATTAGTTATTTGTTTTTGAATTCCATAAAAATAAGAAAATCGCTACATGACAAATCGAGTGAATATCCAATGTTGTAAAAATATGAAATTCAAACGCTCATAAAAATTTATATTGACATGCTTTTAGGCATTTTTTTTTTTTTTATAAACGTAGAAAAATTTACTAGGGATTCTGTATTACGTTTTCAAACCTTAGATTTAAAAAGAAAAATTTTTATGAATTATACTCAAAATAATTTGCAATTATCTTCGTTTTACTTATTTTGTCAATATTTGAACCTTAAATGCTTATAAAAAAAATTGTGACAACGGATTTTTAATATTTATCATCTGCTTTTGAAACAATATATTAGAAGACTTCTATTAATTTTTCAAGCTTTTTATTGATATTTATAGAAAAAAAGCTAATAAAGCTAAATGAAACAGAAAATGTCCGAAAATAGCTCAAAATATTTTGAAATGTTATGGTATATAGAAAATGGTAATATTAACATTCAGTCAAAATGTCATGTATTTACAATAATTTTTTTTAAAGTTACACCAAAAATGTTAAAAATCAATTTTGCGTGGAAATTCCCGTTTTTCCTTAATTTTACATTTGTTTTTGAAAACTACTGGGTAATTTTTACTTTTTTACCCCCCAAAGTACCAACTTGATTCACTTTCCTGTCAGAAAAGTTATACTGTTGAAGAAAATCTAAGCATGTTTACTGTCCTAAAAGGCGACGAAACACAAAAAAAAACACACATAGCTGTAAAATCAATACATTCATCGCTCTTGCTAAATTTTATTGCTAAAATATAGGTATAGCCCAAGACATATTTTTTCTCTCTCATATGCTCGTATAATATTATATTCTCTCTCAGTTGTCGTCTGGATTAACCAAGGGCAGGGCGATGTGGAAAGCTCTGTCCATTAGTTTATAAGTTTATGACTATAGTATAACTGATAGGTACCTACGCGGCTACGCGTATCAGTAAACATTTTTTTTTTCAGACACATTTTGTTTATTTTGTTAATGCAACAAAGCATTTCACATTTGATCATGTCGCACTTTCTCCGTATGTAATTTGCACGAAGGAAGTGCCTGATTGGCTAATACGCATTTGCATAATACATTTTGCACAATTCATAAATTAAATACTAAATAGTCAGGTATAGGTATAAATACTAATATTGACTTACCGAATTTGAAACGATTTTTAACTATTTGATGCATATGCGAAAACTAGACCTCTAAAATAACATCGATTTTAAAAAATACAAGTAGACAACTGAGTAGATTTTCAGATACCAAATGATAAATGCTGTACTGTATGTCCTATATAGTGTATTAGTGTAGGTAACTAACATTATGCAACAATCGATTAGTGCGAAACTTCATAATTTTCATGAAAGCCACTTTGAAATTGAAAATTGCATTTGTCGGTTAAAAAAGCTTTAACATTGAATAGAAGACTCTAATATATTGTTTCAAAAGCAGATGAAAAACATTAAAAAGTTGAAGGCAATAAAGTTCAAATATTGACAAAATACGTAAAAATTACGAAAGTGTGCAAATTATTTTGAGTTAGATATTCCTAAAATATTTTCTTTTTAAATCAAAGATTTTAAAATGTAATGAGGTAATAATCCTATAAGGTTGTCTACCTTTATCAACAAAAAAAGAAAGTCAAATTTAATTTTTATGAGCGTTTGGAGTTCAAATTTTTACAACATTGGATATTCACTTCATTAATCATTTCTCATGTAGCGATTTTCTTATTTCGTTGTAATTAAAAAAAAATAACAGTCGACACTTGAGATTTATATCATATGTTTTTTTATCTATTCCTAAATGTTGACCAACTTTTTTAGTTTTTTCCTATAAATATCAATAAAATGTTATTTTTTGGGCCAAAAAACGTAAAAAATAAATACAAAGCTCCTGATATATTGCTTAAATAGCAGTTGAAAAATATTAAAAGTACATAGTCACAGTTATTTTTTATAACCATTTAAAATTTAACAATGATTTTGTAGTTAAAAATTTATAAATTGCTCAACTTTTATAGCTAAGGATTGAAAACGTATAACAATGTTCCACGTAAGTATGTTATTCTATAATCAAAAAATCCCAAAAATATAAAAACAAAGTTTTTTTATAGTTATTTTATGTTCAAATTTAGAGGAAATTGCATATCAAATAACCAAGAATAACGATTTTATAGTTATTTTGTTGTAATTTTATAGCATTAATTCATCTTAGCGGCTACCGTATTAATAATAAGTAGGCAATAGTAATATAAAATATATAACATAAAATATTGACACCGACAAACAGTCACCACTCACGGCTCAGAATTGTTTTTCGTATGCAATTATACTATATCATTGAATTCAAATTTAATACCGTCCATTATACAGTGACCCACTTGGCCACTTGTAACCTACTGTACAGCAGAGTGACAACAACTTAACTGCTTTTTTTTTAGTTTTATTTAAATGAATATCGATAAAAATTTGTTAGTTGGGTAAAAAAACTTGATAATTTTATACAAGGTTCTCATACGTTGTTAAAATAGGTAATTGTTAAGATAGGTACATGGGATTTTTATTAAGGCATTTAAAGTCAAAATCAAGACAATTTGCAAATTATTTTAAGTTAACAGTCTAATTTTAGTTAAATATGTATACAATTTTCAATTTTTATAGCTTAGGATTGAAAATGTAGAACAAGAATTCTACAAGTAGTTTATACTGTAACCCAAAACTATAAAAACACAGCTTTAATTTCAAAAGTTCAGGTTCATACATTGTATCGTTTTTGTTAAATAGCAATGGTTGAATGGTTATGGCTTTTCAATATTTTGTGGATTAAAAAGAATTTGTTGTTATACAATGTGTTTAAAATGTCCTATAGAATTATTTTAAAGTGTTAAAAAAAAAAAAAAAACTCCAAGGTATTGTGGTGGGTCTAAACTCTAAGTCCCCACCTGATGTATATTAAAAAAATTCTTCCCTCCCTTCCAGAACAAATTATCACTTGTATAACCTAGGATCCAGATATTAACTTCTTTTTAACCAAGTCCTATATTTTTTTTATTAATACCTGACTTACATACCTCACAACTTTCAAGGTAATATACATTGCTAGTTAACTAGGTACGTATTAACATACAACTTAATGTTTACTTAACTTAACTAACGGCTAAATTCTGAGTGAAAGTATAATTTATTATAAGTCTAAATAAGAATTATTTATTGGTTTTACATTGGATGTTTTTCTTTTTGTACCACTATCATATTAACACTATTGAAACTGCTCTTATGTAGGTTGTAAAATAGTAGCACCTCCAAAATTTATAAATTTGAGTTGGATATCTAATTTGAAGAGAACATTCAGGTTTAAACTGATATTATCCAAAATCATTTTTTTTTTCGTTCGGATTCGGATACCAAGGTACATCGATATCAACTATTCACCCAAGTGAACCGAGTTTCAAGCAAACCCAAATACACCAAGCTCCGTATTTAATAATATTGTTCTCGCACAAAGTCAAGTAATACAGCTAGTACATTATATTTATTTAAATAATATTATTGAGGTCTTCTTATCCTTATACTAGTGAAAAGTAAACAAGTAGTTTATCATTATACATGTTTACAACATTTTAATGCAAGCCCTAAATGAGTATCTAATTGTTAGAATTCATGTACTCTGGTGAGAAAACAGGTGGGTGGTAAAATAAATATTTATTCATTAACTGATTTTTATTTCATAAGCATAAGTTTTGAACATTGATGAATTTTCAATTCAAAATTTAATATTTGAAAAAACTAAATTAAATAATGTAATACAGTTATTTTATGAACAAGTGCTGTTGAAGAACAAAATAAATGAGATAAGAAAAACATTTTAGAATAATAATATAATTTTGAGTTACTAAAAAAAAAATGAGAGTATTATTTTAAACAATGCCAGTTAATGCATTAAAAAAAGTATAATTACATATGTATGAGAAATCATTTTACAGATAACTAAAAATAAACAATTTATAATATCTGAAAAATATTATTGTAAATTAACAAGACATTGGTAGTATTTAATATTAACAGATAATGAATATTAGCATATTATAATGATACATTTTATGTATAAAATGTATTTGAAGTACATACTTTGTAATATTTCACCTGCGACAACTTGCGAGGAACCTGTAATTTAGTAAATATTAAATTGTTAAATGTGAATAATCTGAATATAATATTTAGGTTAATGTTACAATATATTAAGCAATATCTACATTTTTTTTTTTTTGATCCATTACATGGTATGTAATATTTTATTATTTATCCATGTTTGATGTATAAATTATTTTTTATTCATTTATGTGTTTTACTGGATAGATAAAATATGCATTATTTAATTTCATTTGAATTAATCAATAAAAAAATATAAATAAATATTCTCTAATACAAAATTGAATTCTTTAATGCTTCAGTTATTTGATAAAATAATTAACCTACCTTTTATTTGAAATATTAGTTTGATTATGTACTTCTTTTGAATGTCCATTTTACTTTAATGGAAAACGCATGATATTACTAATATCGCCTAATACTCTTCTACTTGGTAAACACAATCGCCTTCTTTCAGCATGTCCATGATTTTCTTTTTCTGATCGCATGAATGTTACATAAGATTTTTTCTTTTTTTTAGCTGATGGTGAGTATTTTACTGCATTATGCCAGGTTTTAGATACCATAGACATTGCCAAAATGTCTTTTCCGTGCAAAAATGAAAATATTTTTTCGGTTACAGGGGCAAAATTATAACGCTTTGATGAATAATACATAAAGTCTACTTTTTTTAGGCCTTCTAAACTAATACGTTTATGATAAATATTATTAAACAAATAACGGTTTTTACTATTTAAAAATTTTAAATCGTATTTAGTACATGGAGTTGTTTGATGCATTTGAATTTGAAAACAAGAAAGTGTACTTAATTTTTTTGATGGTTCTTGATTTAAAGATAATAGTGGATCACAAATAGTAACTGGATCTTTTAACTTGGAACTGTCCTTTAGTTTAAAAACACCATAGTCTAAATTATGAGTGGCCGAAGCCAGTTGACGAGCACCAAGATCTGTTGATGTACGATTGCAAAAAATAGGAACCAAAGATGAATCATTATAAAAATTGGAACTAGTTGTATGTATGAATCTATAAGATGTTGATGTGGATTTGAAAGACTTGTTAACACACAGAGATTCTTCATAAACGGTATTAAACATTTTGTATTAGTGATATCTGAAAAAAAAAATAAAAAAAATATATAAGCATAGGTAATAGCAATGACTAATAAGAATTAGAATAATGATAAATTATTAATCCTAACCTAAGTTAATCTATCTTATACTTTATGTAATCAAAACACTAACTATGTTAAAAAAATAATAATAGTGAAAACAAATGAAAAAAAAATGTAGATTATCTATGAGGATAAGTATATAGTTATCAGCAATAATAATTAACATACATTTAAATTTTAATACATTTGCTCATTATTTATGGCTTATTCCCAAAAAGATGTTTTTCCTAATCATATATGATCATACGTGAACACGTTTATAAGTTATAGCATTGCTTTAGGATGTAGAAAGTACCAGGAGCGTATACAGGGGGGGGTTAATAGTTGTGTACTTTATTTATTTATACAGATTATGCCTCCCCCCCCCCCCGAAATCTACTATGAACCCCAGTGAATTTTTTTTTTATGTATGCTCCTGGAAAGTACTATTTAAATGTTAAGGTTGTGGTTAATAATAATATTTTATTATAATAAAGTACATTTGGCTTAATAGTGACACCAGTCAATTAGGACAACAGCTTAATTACCTAACACAATTCTTTAATTACCAAAATAACCTTATGTTTGTAATGTAAATTTTCATCATTTATCTGGGCCACAAAACTGGATAATTGGAAAATTTTAATCTATGTCTATAGCCAAATTAAGTGTTATGGATGTCTATTCAGACTACATTGAACGACAATTGTCTTGCCTCTTTATCATATATTCATATATAATATAATTATTGATTATTATAGCTTCAAACAATTAAGATTAAAATTATGATTTTTCCAAAGGTTAATTAGTTAAAAAGTTAATTTTTTTAGTTAGTTGATTTTGTAATAAACTTAATATGTAGTTTAACAATTACAAAAATTAGTGTAACAATTTAGCTTTTTTGGTTAGTTAGAAAATTAATACATTAAGAGAAAGTACTACCACGTGCTGTCGTGCTATCTTAATTTATTGTCTCCGTCTTACAAATGAAAACAACAAAAAATTAACAAAAACCCAATGTTCTCAAACTGATAACTTTAATTGTATTTATGTTATCAAAAAAATAAAAACTCTTAGTCACAGACAAAGTTCTTCCCCATGGGTTGTGGAATTTTGGAAATTCAACTATAAATACAGAGGGAGTAAAGTTGTTACACGCAAAACAGTTTTTGGCTATGTTGTATATTTGTAAGAAAGAGACTACATATACGGGTAGCACACTAGCACGTCTTCTTAAAGTTAATATATATGTAAGATATGCTGTAAGCTTGAAAATGTTCATGAAATGTACAGTTCTCTAAGTACCTACCAACGATTTTAGATATAGGATATACTTATAATTATATTTAAAAATAATAACATTTTTGTTCAATACTTGGCATATTATCCAACAATTTTAAATTCAAATAAACATCATGTACTTTATTTAATAATACAGTTGACACCAACATAGAATTACATACACCACAATATATAGTGTGCAATATGAAAGAATACGTAATAAGATTCATTTTTTTACAGATTACCTATTAATATATCAAAAGAGGCAAAATAAACATTAATATAATACCTATTATGTGATAAAACAGAAATGTTGATGTAGTTTATAAACATAATATTAACATTTTTCACAGCAATCAAAATAATATACTGTGATTACAAAATTATAATTTACATTTTATATTTTTTATATTATGAATAGGTACTTATGGGTAAAAATAGATTATTAATAAGAATTTTTAAAGCTATCGCCTACATTATGCAAATTGCTGTTACATGGTCTATTTTTTAATAGTTAGATATGAGTTCTTAAAATGTATGAAGATTACCTTTATTTTATTATAAAACTTTAAATTCATAAGACTCAGTACTTCTAATATAGGCAATACTGTTGGTTATAAATCGAGTGCAGAAGTGGCTGCATTTTAATATTTTTTGTGGGTTATCAGATCTATTGCCAAGATATTCAAGGATGACTTGGGACGAAAATTAAGGCAGGGAAAATGTATTACCCAGGCCACATTTCTATAGGTATAACGAGATGGGTTCTAGGTAGGGGACTGAGCATATGTTAGACCATGATAATTCAGTTTTTAAGGGAGTTGCGGGGAATGATGAGCATTTTCAAATAGAGATATTTTATATACCCTACTATAACTTATAAAATTAGGATTTTCCTCTTGGTATTGTTCCAAATTTACAATTAATATTAATAAGTAGTAATAGGTATATTTTTTTTTAGTAGGTACCTACTATAAAGAAATAATTAATAGGTACATATATATTATCTAGGTATATTATATACCCATATAAATAAATACTAGGTAATTATTTTCCTGAGCCTTGGTGGGCCAGGCTGTCCCTATAGATAGGTATTAGTAATTAGTTTCAAGACACTACAAATAAAAAAGTATCTACATTTTGTAGTTCATATTAATATCATGATTAATGATAATATAATTTAAAGAATCTTAAAGCAAAGTATTAATTAGGTATATATTAATTTTGAGGTACCTACCTATATTAAAATATTGTATTGTGTTTTTAAAATACCCTATACCATTTATGTTTATGTGAAAAACAATGTTCTTAATATTTTATTTATATTAATGAGCTCATTATTTATAATAAAATAAACGTTTATATAACTTTTATTTTCTCTACCGATAGATATATTATACATTAATTAAAAAATTTAGAAAAGAAACATTTATACAGCTATTTACCTAGGTACCTATCTAAATGTTTATTTTTTAGTAATTTTAGAAATAAAATTTTAAAAATATACCTACCTAGGTAATATAGGTATTTTTAACATTTTTGTACTTTTCAGGATGTAACTATAGGCAAATAGGTACATTAAAATATTAAATTAATTTAATAAACCTAGGAACCTAAAAATATTAACTTAGGTCTTTAGTTTATTTATTTTTATAAAATATTTATGTAACAAAATCAAATTAACAAAAGCACACTTTTTAAACTTTTTAGAGAGGGGTGGGGTGGGGGGTCATAAATCATAATCTATATAACTCATGTCCAAATACTAAGTTATAAGTTATATAAATGTTTTCATTAATTTGTTTTTTTCAGGAGGGGAGGGGTTGAACCCTAACCTCCCACCGAGCCTCCCACGATTCATTTCTAAGCCATACAATTATTTTTAAGACTTAAAACAATCAATTACCTAGGTTACAGTTTCGATTTTGATGAATAAATTCCCCCCCCTTATTTTTACCCAGTTACGTCTATCAACACATCATAATTTAATACACAAATTCCCTCGATAGTTGTACCCGAGGTTGTACCTATTATTGAATTTATTGTTAAAAAACGGAAAGATCATGCCACCGGTTGGCGACGAGACGTATAATAACTAACAAGCGAAACACGAGGAACGTTCGATCAAAACAGAAAAACAATCGAGCTATAAGCCTATAGAAAATTCAGCCTATTTCGAAACGTTTTCATAAGATCTAACCGAACCGAATTCGTCCGGTGCGATAAGACGGGCTACACAGCACAGGCGACACAGATTATGAGATGCTACCGGCGTACCTGCCTGCAATTAATTCTATTTTAATAATTAGGTGCATTAATTAAAAGTGTATTTTTCATACCTTAACTATTCCGTGTTGGACTCGTATGAGGACGGCGACGATGGACGAAGGATTTCAGGTCGATGACTCTTTTGGTAACGAACTTCGACGACGATGAGACGGAATTACGGAAAGCCGTCTCGTAGATAACGGACAGACAGAGCCGTCACAAAGGATGGCACGCCGAAGTGCGGGTCGGTGTGAGTAGGCGACCGACGTGACTGACTTCCAGCTGATCGCGTCGTCGGGCCGTCACAATAATAGAACAAATTTGGAAAATTTATGTATATTAATGTTGTCGGTTGATCGCCGGCGACGTCTAGCAACGATTTTCTCTATCGCCCATTTGCCGTCGGGTACAATAATTGTTATCTATAGACGTTTAGCCGCCGGCGAAGACGAAAACCACAGCGACCAACTTAAGACGCGACGTGCAAATGACTTAAAACGATAAGCCGTACCTAATATTGTTCTTGTCGTCGGTCCGTGAAAAAGTGCGATGATAAGTGATAACAGACATAACGGAGAATGGACTAACTCTTCATAATAATAATAATAATAATAATATTAATTTATTAATTCGGTAAACTGAATAGAGACGCTGATTTACGCGAACACAGTATTCACGGAATAAGTAATAATTCACCCACTGCGGGCTAAGAAGAAGAACGTATTTTACGGTGTCAATCGGGAGGACATAACCCCCCGGCCCTCTTCACCCAATATGCCGTCGCCGACGTCTAAATCTATAAATATTTTCTACTCGTTTTTACCCGTTTTAATACTATGGGTACAACACCGCTACTATAATTATAGTATGAAATATTATGTGGAAAACGTTCTACCTACATTGGTTTAGCAAATACCTATTAATTATTATTTATTATCCTTGGTAGTTGGTAGGTAGGTATAATATATAATATTTTGCGTTCGTAGTTATTCGGTCGTTAATGACGATATATAGTATAGTTATTACTTATTACTTATTAGTTATTACTTATTACTATAGTTTTTAGTAATGATAAATTACTACCTACATATTCCAATTTTCGTCGAAATATCAACGCACGTAGTCAATAGTACATAGTATTAGTGTATTACTATATACTATACAGACTCGTAGGTATTACGATTATCATTTTACAAAAAAATACGTCATTAATTTACAACTTTTACGTCTATCTAGTGAATAGTGATACTAGTAATATAATTTGTGATCGGTAATGCCGCATAATATTTTCCTCGATTAGACCAAAATTCGTTATAATAAAAATAAAAATGTATTGCTTTCAAGTTTGAAGCTTCCGCGAAAGGCCGCCCAAAAAAGCCTCTCACGGGTTTGTGTGAGTATAATTTTTCACTTGGAATGCAATTTTTAAATCGTTAGATTGAGCTTCTCTGCCTCCTTTACTTCATTTTTCCTAATTCGAGCACTGAGTTTATACTATTTATGCTAATAATATAGTAGAGTAACATTTGAATACTATACTAAGTTTAATAGGAAATACCTATATTATAATTAATATATTATAATATTTTTAAAATTTATACAAATAATTAATACCTAGTTGTAATATTGTTAATTTGAATAATATTAGTACCATAGTGGCTATTGCCTCAATAATTTAATAGCCAATACGTAATGTCAATTGAAACGTAGGTACCTACTGGCTACTGATAATAGCAAGAACAATTTGTTATAGCTAATTAGGTATTAATATAAATCAAAATATCGTTGGTTTTAAGACTAGAGTGAGTGAGAAGTCACAAATATTGTCCGCTCATAATTGTTATTCTTTATTTATCATTGAATAAGAAACACCGAGTACCTACTTCCCCGTTTTTTTAAAATAATATATTGCCGTAATTGGCATAATTTATATTCTTACATAAGACTGTTTTTATTTGAAAAAAAAAATAATATTTAATATACATTAATAATAATTTAAAAATTGTACTCGACCAACCACTAGGCCTCTCTTAAATCTTTATAATAGATAAATTGATTATTGACCTATTCAACTGGCGCGTACTCAGAATTTTTGTTTGGGGAACCTACACATTTTTCTACTTTCCTTAGTAAAAAAGTACGTTATGGGTACAAGTTTCCACACACACGATCCATCGGTTCGTGGGTTTTTTACACAATGTACATTTTTACCAGTGTGGATGCTTCTTTACACACAAGTAAACAATTACCTACCACCAAAAAGTAATAATATTTAAAGCTAAAAAAATTTTCAACGAAATAATCGATAGTGTACAACTATTTATGTGTATCTAACATTCTAACATATCAATCAAATTTGAAAAAAAAACATCATCATTCATAATTGTAATATATTTCAATATTGGTAACAAAACAATATTCTGTAAATTATTATAATGTTTATTGTATACAACTATTTTTATTTTTATTTGCGCCACTGCTATGCAACGATAATTATAGACTATAGTTTATAATCAATATTAGGTACAACTGTACAAGCACGGTCTTATATACGTGTACGGTACAGGGGCGGACTGGGCCGGCGGGATACTGGGAACTTTCCCGGTGGGCCGCTACTCAAAAATAATTAGTTACCTATTATTATTTATTTATAACAAAATCAGTAGGTATAAATATAAATTATAAATATTTTGTATTTTCATATCATAACTGTTGAGTGTGCAAAATGTTTATATTATATTTGGTGTTAAAGATTTTAGATTTCGGTTCAGCTGGTTGACCAGCCCCTCGGCATCAATGCATAAACAGAAATTATTATTTATAACTACTAGGGTGTGAATTTGAAGATAAATTGCATTTTTTTCTGGATTCTCTTAAACATTGCTTTCCAATCAAAAAATCTATTTCATACATAAAATAATTTAAAAATTAAATTTTTATTTAGCATTTTTTTAACTTTACTGATTTATAGAACATTTTTTTGACGTTTTAATGACATTTTTATCGTTTGAAGGAATTTTTCGTAAATTTTATAAGTATATATACAATTTTATAAACACTATTAGCTTAAGTTCCTTCAAGAAATTTAATATAATTAAAAATCATTTTTTCTTACTAATATTTATATTTTATTACGTTTTATTTTATTTTGTTTGCTCCTATGACTTCAGTTAGGTATACAAAACAACACTTGCCAATTCTAACTGTCAAAGTTTTTTATTCAAAAATATTGATTAGCTTCTGATTGAAAAGTGATTATAATGAAACACAATATATGACGACTAACGACTAATGACTATACCTATTTAAGTTCTATTTTATTTTCATTTAAATTGGCTTTTCATTTTTCTGGGCATTTTACTAAGCTTTGTAATATTGTTACTGTGCATAAAATCGTATTTTTAAGGCATTGTTTTTTTTATTGCATTTATATCCATGCCCTATTTATAACTTAATATGACTTTATTCTACAGTCAATTAATATATCCACTTCTAGCCAGCCAGTATTTACTTAATATAACTAACATTAAATTGTACACAATAAAAAATATAATATAAATATATTGTACCTACATAATAGTAAAATATAAAAGATAATTTGTGATAATTTGATGGGAATTAATAAGCTGATAACTAAAGGTACAGTTTCGTACGTTCAATGTAACGTCCTTAATTCAAAAAAGTGAATTCTTGAACTTCTTTTTTATTTTATTGTAGTGTACTAGTGTATCGTTTGATGATTTTGTAATATTTACTTATCTATTTGTTGTTTAAAATGGAAACTAAAAGAAAGAGTGGGGTTGAGAAAATCAGCGAGAGAGAGAAGGATACTCTTAGAAAAATCAAGTTAAAGTAGTTTAAACGAACCTATTTTTTTCATCCGCTATGGATCACTTATAGAGTAGGTAATAGAAAAAGTGATATATACATAATACTGTACAGTACATTTAATTAAGATAAAATACTAAATAGGTACATTGAGAATCTTAAGTTGTCTCCTGAGGAAATTAAAAATGAGTAGGTGGAGGATGCAACCATTATTTGTCAAAACTTTGGTACCATATTTAAGTCTTACATTTAGTGCTGACGACATTTTAAGGGCCGGTCAAAATATAAATTTCCCGGGCCGAATAGTTGCCCCAGTCCGTCCCTGGTACGGTATATAAGACCGTGGGTACAAGACATACCTACCTACACATATACCACTATATCATTATATTATATTCCTAACTATACTTATAGTTTATTTTAAACAAAGACATAAAGATATGAAATTTTCATTCTAAGACTGACAAACATGACAATAAATTAATCTATTTGTACTTGCTGTTTATTACTTACCTTTAATCACTGGGCCGATAATTTTAGATTTCTATCATCATCTATAGTATAATCTATAATAATTAATATGCACATACATAATGTGTACCATATTATATAAGTTTTCAATGGTTTCGGCCTTTTGGACTTTGGGAAAATAATTTAGCATTGCAGACACACTCTAATATATTAATATTATTAGTATTTTTAGACACATTCTAACCGTGAAAGGTTCCACCAAATTACCAAAACCAAATCAATCTTGATACAAGTGCTTAATATAAATTGATTTAAAAAAGATTTAAAAGATTTAAAAATACATCATTATCGAAATCCAATGTCCACTGTATTTTTTTGGTAAACTTGTAAATAACTTAATTATAACTTATGGCCATAGATTCCGATCCAAAAAGATCAATAAAAAAATAAAAAGGAAACATAAATTACTTACTCAAATGTTGAAATTATAGAAAATGTTTTTTTTATAATTTTTAGTAAAAATGTATGCCTTTTTTTCATTTTGTAACCGACGGTGCAGCAGAAATTGCTTTCGCATTGCTGCCTCGGCTGTAAAAATGTATGCCTAAAATTCTATTAAGTAATTTAAATAATCTATTACAATATTATTATGTAGTAAATACGCATACAATTATTTTTACAATATTTTTATTAAAAACCAAACATATACCTAAAAAAAAAATTCCTCATCTAATATATAAAATTATCGTGTCACAATGTTAGTAAGTTACCATACTCCTCCGAAACTGCTTGACCGATCGGTATAAAAAAAGGTAATTTTGGATGCAACTGGTACATGCCCCATACACTTACGTACAAGCAGCCCGGGGTCCGCGATCTACCGCAGAAGGATTACTTATCTGATAATATACTGCTGCGAATCAGAATTTTTATTCCGGGCAACAGAAAAATTAAGATAAATCTAGAACATCTTACACCGAATATTAAATAACATTGAACACAGTTGACAGTTTGAGTCATATACAGTTTGTACATTTAACGGGTAACGAAGTGCACGGGATCAGCTAGTAATATATATTATTTATAACGATTAATTACGATAAAAACTAAATTCATATTCGGCGTTGAATTAGATTTGACCATTGTAAACATAGACCTTATACTATTATCTTATAAGGTCTATGATAGTAAACCAGATCTGCCTATTTTTAACACAACTGTTATGACGGTCGCACCCGCACGGAACAGCCACTACATGTGAACGATGTTTTGTTATATTATTATTTATTAGTTTATTACTTATTATGACATTCTTATAAAATTATAAATAAAAAGTGGTAATATTGTAATAATTTACCTATTAATTACTAGAACATTGGTCATTGGATAATCAATTGGGTACTCGTCACTTGATAGTTCCTATACAATAAATACTTAATACATAAAAATGTATTTTAAAATAAATAATAACTTACATAGGTACCATCGAAAAAATATTATATTTATTTAACAAACAAAGAACAGTTAATTTTTTTATTTTTAATGTTTATACGTTAAACGGCTACTTAATAACTATTCACTCCTATAGTCCTATTAAATTATTTTAATTTAGGGCCTTGTAATAATGTTTTCTTCTGGGCCTCACAAACATTTGTGCTGTTTCCTGCACCCAGTCAACAGCATCAAAATTCCGTATTCCAGACTCCTGTGTACACCACTGTGAAGTGCAAAATGTACCTACTTATAATATTATATTGTTCGTAAATATTCATTGAGGACGTTATACCCACTTGTGTTGTACTGTTGTCTCCGTTTTAAAAACATAATATGAGTGTATGACAAGGGCGCCAGAGGTGTATTTATGGGGGGGTCAAGGGGATCAATTCCCCATTTCCCTCATATACTGTATATATCTATAATATAACCTATAATATGCAAAAGTTTCGGAGTCCTAACTTAAGGCCTCTAACCTTAAAGGTGAAGCTACTGGATAAAATCATACCCCCCCCCCCAAGACGTTTAAATACGCCACTAAGATAATATGTGTTCAGCGAGCTTCAGCGGTTCCAATTTTGCGTTATAATAACCTAAAGTAATAGAGTGAATTGACACATGGCCTCCGCAGCGAAGTGCTGGCGGGAGCATGGTCCCCCGATATTTTAGTTAATACTAATTATTTTATCACTTGTAAAAATAATAAATACCTACAGTGTCGGCCTGGCACACCAAAGGCCCATGGATCAGTTTTTTGAGGGGGCCCCAAAAAATGTATACATATGTAATTTTTAGCAATGTGGATTAACTCTTTGAGGGGCCGTGGTTAGTATGCTAACCACTTTTTTTTTACCGTTCAGGTGCGGTGGTTACTATTTTAACCACTTTTAAAATTATTTTTAATATTTTTTTGATGATGGTCAGCATACCAATCACCTTATTATCATTTTATACATGCATCAAACAATATCACTGCCGCTGGTCTGATATCATTTCTCGCGTTTTTCATCATTTATTATCATTATCAATATTTTGATATACGTACTAAATGTTATGGTAAAGAGACATATTGCCCACATGGGTCTTTTTTCTAAAGGAAATTTTCGCCCCTCAAAGAGTTAAAATATAAAATGTACCTTTATTATAATCATTAATATACTATTAATATATTCATTAATATATTATAATGTAGTAAATATAAGTTTCATGATCAATAATTATAAATTAATTGTGCACATTCACCACAGTAAATAAATAACCAAATACACAACAGTATAACACCAAAGATATCGCAAACTATAGTTAACAATACCTAATTAGCAACAACAATCGACATAACGCGACTACAACAGCATTGCAGTCGTATTGACAAAATATCTGAAATCATAGCTGAAAATTATGCAGTCGAAAATATTTTTATAAATAACTATTGCTTATGGGCTGCGGCAAGACATTATTTATAATTTATAAATAATGACATTAAATTACAATATATGTATATCTAATATTAACTTGAAACCTTGCGTAGCCAATAATATAATTAATATAATAACGTAGCTAATAATAAAATGATTCGTTTAATAATAAACTATGAAACTATAGAAACATATGAAAACTACAAAACAATAAATAATAATTATCAATAATATTATAGTTTACATAGAAACAAAATTACGAAAACTAAAATTATATTTTTATTTTTTACTATAGAATTTAGACTTTGAAGACAAATATACACAAGCCGTAGCAATGTTCATTAGCGCTCCTGGCCATTTATGATATTAAAATTTGTTTAACCCTCCCCCCATTCCTCACACACACACACACACACACACACACACACACACATATAACAGACTTATGCATTCGTTATTTTATTTTTAATAGTAAAAATTATAATATTAATAAAAAAAAGGTGGGCAAGTGGGTGTCGCTCAGGTGTATAGTAGGTTACAAGTCTGTCACTGTATAATGGATAGTATTAAATTTGAATTCAATGATATAATATCATTGTATAAGAAAAACGATTCTGAGCGGAGACGGTATGTCAGTCTAGTAGTCTAGGCATAAGACATATTATATCTATGGTATTAAACAAAAATGACTTATAATAGGTACCTATAATAAATTCCAAATTAATCATATCACAATATCTATTCAGTACTTATAACGCGTTATACATAAACAACAAACCGTCAAACCCTGATACTATCATAGACATATTATAATAGTACACTTTAGAAGTTTCAAGTACCCACGAATAATATTATTCAATCACAACAAAATAACTAAAATAGTTATTCTAGGTTTTTAATATGTAATTTCGCCCAAATTTGAATTTAAAATGTCTGTAAAAAATAACTGTGTTCATATATTTTTTAGATTTTTTGGTTACAGTATGAACTATTTATGAGAAAATTTGTTTTAAATTTGTAATCCTTAGCTATAAAAACTGAACATTTTATAATTTATTAATTACAATGATTGATAATTTTCGAGATTTTGATACATTTTGTCAAAATTCCAACTTTAAATGCTTAGAAGAAAAAATTATGCCTATGTATTTTTTAATGTTTTTGAACTGATATTGTAACAATATATCAGGAGTCTTGTATTAAATTTTTACACTTTTTGGCCCAATAGATAAGACTTAATTGATATTTATAGAAAAAAAAACTAAAAAAATTGAAAACTGAAAATGTCCGTAAACAACTCAAAAAGAGTCAAAATATTTTAAAAATTTTATGGTGTATAGAAAATGCTAATTTAAACATTCAGTGAAATTGTCATGTATCTACAGTTATTCGTTTTTGAATTACAACAAAATAAGGAAATCGCTATATGAGAATATAGCCTTCTATCGCCTTCTATTAAATTTTCAAGCTTTCGCAACCAACAAATAAAATTTTATTGATATTTTTAGAAGAAAAAACTAAAAAAAAAATGGAAAATGAAAATGTCCCTAAACAGTTCAAAATAAATCAAAATATTTTAAAAATGTTATCGTGTATAGAAAATGCAAATATAAACAACCAGTGAAAATTTCATGTAGGTATATACGTTATAATTTGTTTTAGAGTTACACCAAAAACCAAAATCGATTTTTTGGAAAACCTATCGTAAAAATTCCTGCTTTTCCTTAATTTTTATGTTGTTTTTCCTGGCGCTTGTGAAAACTACTTTGAAATTTTTACTTTTGACCCCCCCAAAGTACCAACTAGATTCACTTTCCTATCATATTTTTACTTTTGACTTTCAGAAAGTATCAACTATATTCACTTTCCTATCAGAAAAGCTACTGTTGAAGAAAATCCAAGCACTTTTACTGTCCTAAAACGTGATGACAGACACAAAAGTAAAAAAAAAATAAAAAAAAACACACATCATTGTAAAATCAATACATTTATCGTTTCACTCAGAATCTAAAATAGTAAACACTGCCAAACTTATTATAACCTTATAAAATAATTAAAAAAAAATTATTTTTTACATTTCAAAATTTCACTTTTCGTGCTTGTTTGGTAGTATATAATTAAACTCCACTTTAGAAAGTTTATATTTTTTTTTATTAAGAGTATACTAGTATGTATAGTATACTACACATGCGTTTGTTGTCTCCGTATTACAAACCTACGATATAGCAAATTTTCGTTCACTAGTTTCAATAATGGGCTGTTAGTTTTTATATCAGATGGTCAATTATTAATATTTACTTTAGACCTATTATTAAACTTTTAGTTTAGAACATTAGCTGTGCTTACGCGTCGGCATTTATTCGATATTTAAATTTCCGAGCAAGATATGAAATATTACAAATTAAAAATGCTCTTATCCCGCTTGAAAATTAAAATATGGAATAAAGCAGACGCTTAAGCACAGATAATGTTCTTAACTAAAAGTTTAATAATAGGTCAATACACTCTCATATAAAAACTCACAGCACACTATTGTAACTAGTGAACGAATATTTGCTATGTCGCTCTTATATAAAACCAATAACAAAAGGATGGGTAACGTCCAGACAAAATTTAAAAAAAATAAAATAAAATGGTTTAAAATGTAATTTAAGAAATAAATTTATATTTTCAATATGCTAAAATATTAATATAATTTCTTAGGCTCATTAAATGTATGTTTAATCATTAAACCGAATTAAAAATATTAGATTCTGAGTGAAACGATGAATGTATTGATTTTACAATGATGTGTGTTTTTATATTTATTTTTTTTGTGTCTGTGTACACGATAAGTAGTCGAAATAATGCTTCGATTTTCGACTTCAGTATCTTGTTCGATTGGAAAGTGAATATCGTTGGTGCATTGGGGAGGTCAAAATTTAAATTTCCCAGTAGTTTTCAAGAGCGCCGGGAAAAACAACATAAAAATTAAGGAAAAACGGGAATTTTTACGCAAAATCGGTTTTCCAAAAAATCGATTCTGGTTTTTGGTGTAACTTTAAAACAAATGACCGTAGATACATGAAATTTTCACTGGTTGTTTATATTTGCATCTTCTATACACGATAACATTTTCAAAATATTTTGATTTATTTTGAACAATTTAGGGACATTTTCATTTTTCGTTTTTTTTTAGTTTTTTTTCTAGAAATATCAATAAAATTTTATTTGTTGGTTGCGAAAGCTTGAAAATTTAATAGAAGGCTCCTCATATATTGTTTCAAAGGCAGATGAAAAATATTAAAAATCCTTAGTCACAATTTTTTTTTATAAGCATTTAAAGTTCAAAAATTGACAAAATATGGAAAAATCACGAAAATTAGCAAATTATTTTGAGTTAAGAATTCGTAAAAATTTTTCTTTTTAAATCTAAGATTTGAAAATCTAAAACAAGATTACTCATAAGATTGTCTACCTTTATCAATAAAAAAATCTCTACCGGAAAGTCAAATTAAATTTTTATGAGCGTTTGAAATTCAAATTTCTACAACATTGGATATTCACTCGATTTCTCATGTGGCAATTTCCTTTTTTTGTTGTAATTAAAAAACGAATTACTGTAGATACATGAAAATTTCACTGAATGTTTATATTAGCATTTCCTATACACCATACAATTTTGAAAATATTTTGACTCTTTTTGAGCCGTTTACGGACATTTTCAGTTTTCAATTTTTTTAGTTTTTTTTTTCTATAAATATCAATTAAGTTTTATCTGTTGGGCCAAAAAGTGTAAAAATTTAATACAAGGCTCCTGATATATTGTTACAATATCAGTTGAAAAATATTAAAAATACATAGGCACAATTTTTTTTTAAAAGCGTTTTAACATCGAATTTTGACAGAATTTTTCAAAATCTCGAAAATTATTAATCATCGTAATTAATAAATTATAAAATGTTCAGTTTTTATAGCTAAGGATTGAAAATTTAAAACAAGATTCTACGTAAGTAGTTAATTCTCTTACCGAAAAATCTAAAAAATATATAATCACAGTTTATTTTTATAGTCATTTTATGTTCAAATTTGGACGAAATTTCATATTAAAAAACCTAGTTATTTTGTTGTGATTATATAATATTATTCGTGGGTACGGGGTACCTACTTGAAACTTCTAAAGTGTACTATTGTATATCTATGATAGTATCAGGGTTTGTTATTGATGTTGATGTATAACATGTTATAACTTTATAAGTACCTAATGGATATTGTGATAATGTGATATGATTAATTTGGAATTTATTATAAGTCAATTTTTTTTTTAATACCATAGATATGTATATAATTTGTCTTAAACCTAGACTGACATACCGTCTTCGCTCAGAATCGTTTTTCTTATACAATGATATTGTATCATTGAATTCAATTTTAAAAGCATCCATTATACAGTGACCCACTTGTAACCTACTGTACAGCAGAGCGACATCCACTTACCCACCTTTTTTTATTTTTTTTGTGTCTGTGTACACGATAAGTAGTCGAAATAATGCTTCGATTTTCGACTTCAGTATCTTGTTCGATTGGAAAGTGAATATCGTTGGTGCATTGGGGAGGTCAAAATTTAAAATTCCCAGTACTTTTCAAAAGCGACAAGAAAAACAAAAGAAAAATTAAGGAAAAACGGGAATTTTTACGCAAAATCGGTTTTCCAAAAAATCGATTCTGGTTTTTGGTGTAACTTTAAAACAAATGACCGTAGATACATGAAATTTTCACTGGTTGTTTATATTTGCATCTTCTATACACGATAACATTTTCAAAATATTTTGATTTATTTTGAACAATTTAGGGACATTTTCATTTTTCGTTTTTTTTTAGTTTTTTTTCTAGAAATATCAATAAAATTTTATTTGTTGGTTGCGAAAGCTTGAAAATTTAATAGAAGGCTCCTCATATATTGTTTCAAAGGCAGATGAAAAATATTAAAAATCCTTAGTCACAATTTTTTTTTATAAGCATTTAAAGTTCAAAAATTGACAAAATATGGAAAAATCACGAAAATTAGCAAATTATTTTGAGTTAAGAATTCGTAAAAATTTTTCTTTTTAAATCTAAGATTTGAAAATCTAAAACAAGATTACTCATAAGATTGTCTACCTTTATCAATAAAAAAATCTCTACCGGAAAGTCAAATTAAATTTTTATGAGCGTTTGAAATTCAAATTTCTACAACATTGGATATTCACTCGATTTCTCATGTGGCAATTTCCTTTTTTTGTTGTAATTAAAAAACGAATTACTGTAGATACATGAAAATTTCACTGAATGTTTATATTAGCATTTCCTATACACCATACAATTTTGAAAATATTTTGACTCTTTTTGAGCCGTTTACGGACATTTTCAGTTTTCAATTTTTTTAGTTTTTTTTTTCTATAAATATCAATTAAGTTTTATCTGTTGGGCCAAAAAGTGTAAAAATTTAATACAAGGCTCCTGATATATTGTTACAATATCAGTTGAAAAATATTAAAAATACATAGGCACAATTTTTTTTTAAAAGCGTTTTAACATCGAATTTTGACAGAATTTTTCAAAATCTCGAAAATTATTAATCATCGTAATTAATAAATTATAAAATGTTCAGTTTTTATAGCTAAGGATTGAAAATTTAAAACAAGATTCTACGTAAGTAGTTAATTCTCTTACCGAAAATTCTAAAAAATATATAATCACAGTTTATTTTTATAGTCATTTTATGTTCAAATTTGGACGAAATTTCATATTAAAAAACCTAGTTATTTTGTTGTGATTATATAATATTATTCGTGGGTACGGGGTACCTACTTGAAACTTCTAAAGTGTACTATTATATATCTATGATAGTATCAGGGTTTGTTATTGATGTTGATGTATAACATGTTATAACTTTATAAGTACCTAATGGATATTGTGATAATGTGATATGATTAATTTGGAATTTATTATAAGTCAATTTTTTTTTTAATACCATAGATATGTATATAATTTGTCTTAAACCTAGACTGACATACCGTCTTCGCTCAGAATCGTTTTTCTTATACAATGATATTGTATCATTGAATTCAATTTTAAAAGCATCCATTATACAGTGACCCACTTGTAACCTACTGTACAGCAGAGCGACATCCACTTACCCACCTTTTTTTATTTTTTTTGTGTCTGTGTACACGATAAGTAGTCGAAATAATGCTTCGATTTTCGACTTCAGTATCTTGTTCGATTGGAAAGTGAATATCGTTGGTGCATTGGGGAGGTCAAAATTTAAATTTCCCAGTAGTTTTCAAGAGCGCCGGGAAAAACAACATAAAAATTAAGGAAAAACGGGAATTTTTACGCAAAATCGGTTTTCCAAAAAATCGATTCTGGTTTTTGGTGTAACTTTAAAACAAATGACCGTAGATACATGAAATTTTCACTGGTTGTTTATATTTGCATCTTCTATACACGATAACATTTTCAAAATATTTTGATTTATTTTGAACAATTTAGGGACATTTTCATTTTTCGTTTTTTTTTAGTTTTTTTTCTAGAAATATCAATAAAATTTTATTTGTTGGTTGCGAAAGCTTGAAAATTTAATAGAAGGCTCCTCATATATTGTTTCAAAGGCAGATGAAAAATATTAAAAATCCTTAGTCACAATTTTTTTTTATAAGCATTTAAAGTTCAAAAATTGACAAAATATGGAAAAATCACGAAAATTAGCAAATTATTTTGAGTTAAGAATTCGTAAAAATTTTTCTTTTTAAATCTAAGATTTGAAAATCTAAAACAAGATTACTCATAAGATTGTCTACCTTTATCAATAAAAAAATCTCTACCGGAAAGTCAAATTAAATTTTTATGAGCGTTTGAAATTCAAATTTCTACAACATTGGATATTCACTCGATTTCTCATGTGGCAATTTCCTTTTTTTGTTGTAATTAAAAAACGAATTACTGTAGATACATGAAAATTTCACTGAATGTTTATATTAGCATTTCCTATACACCATACAATTTTGAAAATATTTTGACTCTTTTTGAGCCGTTTACGGACATTTTCAGTTTTCAATTTTTTTAGTTTTTTTTTTCTATAAATATCAATTAAGTTTTATCTGTTGGGCCAAAAAGTGTAAAAATTTAATACAAGGCTCCTGATATATTGTTACAATATCAGTTGAAAAATATTAAAAATACATAGGCACAATTTTTTTTTAAAAGCGTTTTAACATCGAATTTTGACAGAATTTTTCAAAATCTCGAAAATTATTAATCATCGTAATTAATAAATTATAAAATGTTCAGTTTTTATAGCTAAGGATTGAAAATTTAAAACAAGATTCTACGTAAGTAGTTAATTCTCTTACCGAAAAATCTAAAAAATATATAATCACAGTTTATTTTTATAGTCATTTTATGTTCAAATTTGGACGAAATTTCATATTAAAAAACCTAGTTATTTTGTTGTGATTATATAATATTATTCGTGGGTACGGGGTACCTACTTGAAACTTCTAAAGTGTACTATTGTATATCTATGATAGTATCAGGGTTTGTTATTGATGTTGATGTATAACATGTTATAACTTTATAAGTACCTAATGGATATTGTGATAATGTGATATGATTAATTTGGAATTTATTATAAGTCAATTTTTTTTTTAATACCATAGATATGTATATAATTTGTCTTAAACCTAGACTGACATACCGTCTTCGCTCAGAATCGTTTTTCTTATACAATGATATTGTATCATTGAATTCAATTTTAAAAGCATCCATTATACAGTGACCCACTTGTAACCTACTGTACAGCAGAGCGACATCCACTTACCCACCTTTTTTTATTTTTTTTGTGTCTGTGTACACGATAAGTAGTCGAAATAATGCTTCGATTTTCGACTTCAGTATCTTGTTCGATTGGAAAGTGAATATCGTTGGTGCATTGGGGAGGTCAAAATTTAAAATTCCCAGTACTTTTCAAAAGCGACAAGAAAAACAAAAGAAAAATTAAGGAAAAACGGGAATTTTTACGTAAAATCGATTTTTCAGAAAATTGAATATGGTTTTTGGTGTAACTTTAAAACAAATGACCGTAGATACATGAAATTTTCACTGGTTGTTTATATTTGCATTTTCTATACACGATAACATTTTCAAAATATTTTGATTTATTTTGAACAGTTTAGGGACATTTTCATTTTTCATTTTTTTTTAGTTTTTTTTCTAGAAATATCAATAAAAATTTATTTGTTGGTTAAAAAAACTTGAAAATTTAATAGAAGGCTCCTAGTATATTATTTCAAAGGCAGCTGAAAAATATTAATAATCGTTAGTCACAGTATTTTTTTATAAGCATTTAAAGTTCAAAAATTGACAAAATATGGAAAAATCACGAAAATTAGCAAATTATTTTGAGTTAAGAATTCGTAAAAATTTTTCTTTTTAAAACTAAGATTTGAAAATGTAATACGAGATTACTCATAAGTTTGTCTACCTTTATCAATAAAAAAATCTCTACCGGACAGTCAAATTAAATTTTTATGAGCGTTTGAAATTCAAATTTTTACAACATTGGATGTTCACTCGATTTCTCATGTAGCGATTTCCTTATTTTGTTGTTATTCATAAACGAATAACTATAGATACATGAAAATTTCACTGAATGTTTATATTAGCATTTCCTATAGACCATACAATTTTGAAAATATTTTGACTCTTTTTGAGCTGTTTACGGATATTTTCATTTTTCAATTTTTTTAGTTTTTTTTTCTATGAATATCAATAAAGTTTTATCTGTTGGGCCAAAAAGTGTAAAAATTTAATACAAGGCTCCTGATATATTGTTACAATATCAGTTGAAAAATATTAAAAATACATAGGCACAATTTTTTTTTATAAGCATTTAAACATCGAATTTTGACAGAATTTTTCAAAATCTCGAAAATTATTAATCATCGTAATTAATAAATTATAAAATGTTCAGTTTTTATAGCTAAGGATTGAAAATGAAAAATAAGATTCCACGTAAGTAATTAATTCTATTACCGAAAAATCTAAAAAATATACAATCACAGTTTATATTTATAGTCATTTTATGTTCAAATTTGAACGAAATTACATATTAAAAAACCTAGTTATTTTGTTGTGATTATATAATATTATTCGTGGGTACCTACTTGAAACTTCTAAAGTGTACTATTATATATCTATGATAGTATCAGGGTTTGTTATTGATGTTGATGTATAACATGTTATAAGTACCTAATGGATATTGTGATAATGTGATATGATTAATTTGGAATTTATTATAGGTCAATTTTTTTTAATACCATATATATGTATATAATTTGTCTTAAACCTAGACTGACATACCGTCTTCGCTCAGAATCGTTTTTCTTATACAATGATATTGTATCATTGAATTCAATTTTAAAAGCATCCATTATACAGTGACCCACTTGTAACCTACTGTACAGCAGAGCGACATCCACTTACCCACCTTTTTTTTTATTGATATCACTATCAAGCTAGTTGTCCAAATTACCTACTCTATAATAATAGTAATAAATATCTAACCTTAGATTATCAAAAATAGTCCGTAGGATTAAAACAAATAAAATAAAATAGATACTTGGTGTGAACTGTGAAGATAATTTTTAAGACAATATTAGACTCATATTAATTATTATTTCTTTTCTTAACTCCAGATAAGATTTAGAGGATTTTAAATTAATTAATCAATTAATTGATAAATGCATTTTTTTTTAAATAAGTGAACGGTGTACAAACTATCTTAATGTTTATACATTATTTAAATTCAAATTTGATCGATAAAAATCAACGAATGTTAATAGTGACTTCTTGTATACCTATACTAGATATTTAGTATTTACATTCTTATAAACAATTATTTTGTTTAAACCTAGGTTATAACTTAATACTTACATTAATATATTATGAACTACAATTAAGTAAATTAATTTAATTTTGTAAAATTATAATTAATAATTAGGAATTCACCGTAGAACTGTTGTAGAAGTTCTTCCTTTCACCGACTAATATAAAATGACTAAATATTGAAATAGGAGTATCTACCTACCTATAATTATGACGATTGATGGGACTACGGGAGTCTTTAAAATATAATAAATTTAGAATCCTAATTTAAACTTTAAAATGCAGCTAATATTTAATAATAACGATCGATTTTCAAAACTACTATGTTGATAATTGACTTCAGACTTGTATGCCGAGATGGTTGTATAAGCAGCTGTATAAACAACTATCAACAAATAAAAACACAATATTCTCGGCTACTAACTGTTCTTAACATCACTCGGGTACCCGGACCTAATATTACTTAATATTATAACGAGTTATTATTCTTAAACACTTGTAAATAATAATTGTAATATTTGTAACTAATCACTATAATGTATTTATAGTAATAAAACTATTTTGTGTATATTCTAGTGAAACGTAAATTATTAAGAATACCAATAAATAATAATTATAATACCATATAAATATATTATATGGTATATTTTATTCTGGATTTCGCGCCCCTTTTTCGTTGCGCCCCTGGCCTGGGCCAGTCTCGCCAAGCCCTAGCTAGCTACAGCTCTGGCCATAAGCATAATATTATTTAAGTAAACTTCCAAAAGTAAATGTCTCATTTTCATAATTGTTATATATATTATATATATATATATATATATATAAATAGATATAGACATATAAACGAATAGTATTGTACATCATAATTCATAGTATCATACATATTTTTATATGCAATACTTGCATGATCGCTGAATTCAACAACAGGGCCCCTGCAGTTTCGGGTAAGCGGGGCTCTCGTGCAGTCGTCCGAGCCATTGTTTTTGAACTGATGGATAAAACCTAACTTAACCTAAAGTAGCGAAATTATTCCAAAAAACTTCCTTCTACGTGTTACAATGTTACTATTATAATTATTACTTGACACTTGCACCATAGTATGCACTACTCTCACACTATGAATAATAAGTGAGCATCCGATTATTGATCCAATTATTAAGATCTTGTAATTTTTCTTTACCCTGGACCCCAAAAGTATGGCCCCCCCCCCAAAAAAAAACGGAGAGGCCACGGCCGCGTTCGGGGCCTAGCGGCTATGGCCAGGCCGACACTGAATACCTAATATGTGGTGTGTTATCACCCCTCATCCTGGTTTTTATTTCTGGGGGTGCCCTTGAATTGACATATTATCATAATATAATCTGTGTTTTCACATGGGTTTTTTAACGATATTTTAATTTCAATCAAGTTATGAGTATGTAAAATATAACAATTTAAAAATTCTTTTAACTTAATTTTCTCAATAATAAAATGTTGCTGAACAACAATTTGCTATGCTATACGCACGTAATACGAATACAACATCTGTTGATGTGGCATACTCCGTAGGTGGTCCGTACCAATTAAGTATCTGGCAATAGAAAATTTAATTTCGTTTTAATTTTGCACTATTTTATTATTTTAGTCACATATAGGTACAACAATACTCGTTTAACAAATGTACAGGTTATCAAAATAAATACAATAGCAATAAATATAGCAGTAAAGCATATTAGTTTTAATTTATATAATATAAATTTAATGGAAGACCTATGCAAATCTCAGACTCATTATTAGTCAACAAATTACCTATATTTTAATCTGCTATCATTTAGTTATATTTTATCTATTTACTTATTTTACTTTTTGTATCTATTTTATTTTTATTTTATTTTATATTACCTATGTTACTTACAGTGGCGTAGAAAGACTCGTTAGCGCCACTGGCAAACCTAGGAAAATGCGCCTTTTTAGCGATTAAAAAATTGACGAAAATACGGAATGATATTTTTTAACATTTATTTTTTATATATATAATTAGGTAATACAATATTATTTAACTATCAGTTATTATAATAATGTAAATTTCAAACTTTAAAAATTTTCTTTTCTTGCTTTAAGGCTAGAGAATTCATTGATGATTTCATCATATGAAATTTGTTTAGCAAATTCATGTTCTATGGATAAAATTGCCATGCTTGTTAGTCTCTCTTGTCCAATAGTTGATCTTAAGTAATTTTTAATATAATATTAATATATTTATATTTATTTTTAATGTATTTATAAATTATAATAAGATTATTGATATATAGACGACAATTAATAATATAATAATATACTTTATAGACGGGCCACGGGCGATCCGATAACGATAAGTTCGATGTTCAGTGTTCACAAACACACACACGAAACACGAATTTAAAGATAAACAAGATAAACAAAATCATACACATTTCAAAATGCATAGCCTTATAGGTAATAAAGAAATGTCGTTTTGAAGGTAGAATAAAAATAAGTACCAATTTAAAAGCACAAATTTGCGCCCCTTCATAATTTGCGCCCCTGGAGTAGGCCAGTTCGCCATACCCTTGCTACGCCACTGGTTACTTATGTTAAACCGTGAGTCGTGAATGTTATATCTAAATTTGTATTTTATGTACATATTTTTTTTATAAACACTCAATATTCTGCATAGAATTCATATTTGTTTTATTCAGGGGCTTCTTTAGAGAGGCCCGGGAATTTTTTTTAAAGTGGCCCAAAAACTATTGTCTAACCTAATTATAACATTTATGTTTAAAATACGACACATTTTTTCCATTGCATATTCAAAATATAAATAATAACAGCAGATATATCATGCGTTTTAGGTAATATATTTAATTTATTGGCTTAAGGAATTAATAATTTATGAAATGTCTTGCTTTTTTAGGCTAAACGGTCTATAACCGTAAATTGTAAATTAAAATATTTTTTTCTGTAGCCATTGAGACAAAAGCTTCTAGATTATTCCGTGTCATGCTGTTCCGAGAAGACAATTTCATTCATTTTTATACTATAAAAAACAATTTAAAATTCAATAAATTAATTCATATTTATTTTATTATTTAAATATGTTGTTGTTGCATACACAAGGCCGCCCGCAGAAATTTTTCTCGGGGGGGGGGGGGCAGCGAAACAATAATACACTTACCATAAATTCTGTTTTTTGTATCATATCGTAAAAAAAATTATTATAATTTATAATATAGTAAGTATATACATATATATATATATATATATATATAAATGTATAATATTATGTTGTAATTATAAATAAGCCTGTATAATAAAAAATGAAAAAAAAATAATTAATAATAAATAATTCATGACTCATTGATCATTATCGTCAAATAAAAATTGAACACGCCGTGGTTCCATGCAGAAAAGCTTAATTGTATCTTCAACAATGTCAGATTGTTGACTTTTTAAAATATCACTATGAATGTACATAAGTGCTAAGCCATTCAAGCGGAGTTGTGTCATACTACTGCGAAGCCAAGTTTTAAATTTTTTAAGTGAGCTATAATATACAGCAAGAACAAAAATATCTATGAAGAAGCACTATAAAAGCAGATTAATAAATTATACATACCTAAATGACCTTTCAACACTACAAGTAGTTGATGGAAGGGTTATTGCTATTAAAATACAATTTTTTATTGATGGGAAAAATGTTGTTTCATCTAAAAGTTCAAGAAAATCTGTATTATCTTTAATTTCTTTTTCACTCCAATTGCTGTACCAAATAAGACCTTCTTCTAATATATTATCTACCAAATCTCCATAAAATGACTTAATATTTTTCAATTTAGTGATAAGTTCTTCTTTTTTTATACTTTTCATATATTTTGGATGGATTGAGAAAACTTCAAATTTTTCAAAATCTTCAGCAAATCTGTTATTTAATGAAGTAATTAATGAATCCAAGTATGGAATGAAAATTGATTTTCTGTAGTAATCTACCGGATCAGATGAAGGGGTATTATTTCTCAGTGTTTGTTTTGACGCTATTCTTGGTGTTTTTAATTCAATGCCAAGTTCAATTAAGTATTTATTTACATCATCCATTAAGCTCAGAAAAATTTCATCACTCATAAATCTATCATTAGTAATATGTTTTATGAGTTTTTTAATATGTTCATTAGCATTTAGTACATCACAATCAACTCCCTGTAAAATGTTTGTAACAGGTTCTATGATTGCCTTATCATATGGGGACCCTACTACCCGATGCCCTATAAAATGCAAATAAATACAATAAAAATTAGGTATTATCTAAATTAGCGGGGGGGGGCATGGCCCTCCCCGCCCCCCCCCCTGCGGGCGGCCTTGTGCATACATACTAATATATTATTAATTATAATTTAGTAAAATAGTTCACGACTCACATTGTATTGCCATTTGCCGCGCAAACCAAATTTTACAAAATTGTCTAAAATAGTATTATCTTCTATATTTATCTTACCTTTTAAAAGGCGATATCGGGATCGTAAATATTCAAAAGGTACGTGCTTCTTTCCAGTAGTCAATGCAAAATATAAATTAACTATTATTAGTTATTACAATATTACAGACGACAGACTCGTGAACGAAATACGAAAACAGTATATATTATTTTTAAATAATATTATATTGAATTATCGTATACAAACAAATAGTGATACCGCCACTGATACAAATCCAAATGGTTGCCGGATGCGTTATTGGCTATTATTTCTATTTATATAAACTAAAATTATTTTTATAACTGTGTCTTAGAACAACAAAATATAATTTTTGGTATGATTATTATCGTATTATTTATGTTATATTTTATAGATTTTAAATACACCAAACACTGAATACTATATTATTAAAATTTAAAAATCATAATATAAGTTAGTTATTTGTACAATCAAACTACCCCGCCCGAGACGGCCTATAATCCCATTATTCGACCGGCCCATCGGGAAATTTCCCGATCTCCCGATCTGCCAGTCCGCCCCTGGTTTTATTTTACATAATAATGTTCATATTGTATTGTTTTTTATAGGCACCTAATATAAAATATAATAACTAAACAAAATAAAAAATAGGTACCGAACGCCACCGATTGATTTTTAAACAAAAGTTTTAAATGAATACGAAAGTTACGGGCTTACGGTTATTATAATTTATAATCCATAGTAATGTAAAATATCCAAATTATGTTTATTTGAGTAAGTAGGTACATTTTATAAATTATAAAAATTATAAATCATTCTTCATGTTGGATTTCTGTCTGTCATTCATGTGCTGCACTCTATTAATTGTCGACGCTACTGCAAGAGATCCGATGCATATAATATTATTATTATTATTATTTTGTCGTCCGTCCCTGCGTTACTTGAAAATTTAATATTGGACGCTATCGGCGCGACGGTGGCAGAACAAAAAGGACTCCGTGCATTTGGTCGGGTGGTGTCGGCTGTAGAGGAACGAGTAGCGCGCCGCGGGGGTACAGAAGAATGTTGTCTTGCCGGTTGGCCGCCCGATGAACGATGTTGTCCGTGGGTAGGGTGGTGTATTCCGAGGAACTGTCGAAAACGAACGTTGTAAAGAGGGCTACCTGTCGCGCGGTTTTATGTGTTAGCAAGGGATATACTGATCTTTAATATATTATTATACCATGACCTTGTTTGTCGTGAATGCCGGGCCGCCCCCACTATCCTTAGGTACCAAGAATATTATAAAAATGTATTACACTATGGTCGGTACCGTTTAGTGGCGCCCCCTATAGTCGGCGGCTTAAAAACCAAAACACCAATAATAATAATAATATTATACACCCAAATCTCGAAGTCTCGAACGCTGTGTCATAATATTAATATGATGATGACGAAAAAAACCAATTTTAGAGAAATTATAAATTATATTGTTGTATTTTATTTTATTTTTTAGAATTAACCTTAATCGGGCAATCGGCTTTTTACAATATATATATATATATAGCATGGTAGTAGATTTTTACCAATGCTACAACAGCGACATATTATATTGATTGAACAAAAATAATATAAAAAATATCGATACATACCTATTTTTCATCACGAGATATCGTCTCATCGACATTAAGGTTTTTGATATCGCACTCCGGACAAATGTTGCCATCCCTAGTTATAGCCTAAAGGTACCTAAGTGATTCGCATGAATTTATAATTAAATAATAAAGAAAAACGCTCAAAGACAAGGTTATAGATATAGATTATAGGTTAGGTTGGGCATAGGTATATTAGGTATTTATTAATTTATTATAGATACGCACACATAATATTATATATTTCAAGGAATTATAAACTGTTTTTTATTTTAAACTACGGGATAATAGTATCATTGAGTAGTACTCAATAATAGTATTTTACAATATTACTTTACTACAATATACATTTTATAAACGCATTAACTACATTATTTTAATTATAACAGGTAAATAAACATGTCACTTAATACCTAAGTAGTTAATAATATATATGATTTATGGTTAAGTAATTAACAAAGATAAATGCAAAGGTAATTTTTTATCAACATTGATTCATGAATAGGTATCATGTGTATAGGTATACGTACAACGTACAAGTAAGGTAACTGATGCAAACCAAGTAATTTATATTATATAGGATGATAATTTATTTTAGTTCAATAGTTTAAATAGGAATTTGTTGTTGTACCTTTCCGTTAAAATCCCATTCAATCCGATTGAACACAAATGTTGGAAAATAAGTTAATACAAGTTCAATATTTGATAATTGAACATTGAAATATACAAACTTAAATAAATTTAAATTAAACACCCTGATATGTTTATAACGATTTAATTGAGAAATTGATTTATTTTATAAATATAAGTTATGACGTATGGTAATAAATTATAATATTTATATTGATCATATTAAAAGATAACATTATTGAGCCCGGTTTTAATTAATTTAGATGACAAAATTAAATGTAACTTGTAACTAATGTAAAAAGACTTATAATAGAACGTTTTTAATTACCTATTGTTAATTAAGTCAGTTACATTTTAAAATGGAAGAATTTAAATTTATTTAAGTTTAAAAATTATTATTCGATAATAATAAAATAATACCTAACCATATTATATTATTAAATTCACAAGAGCAGGCAATAAGTGATTAAATGTAATTTGTATAATTGTATATATGTAATTATTTGTTTTATATTAAACATATTTAGCCCGACTGCTTGTGTTTATATTTAGTAATTGAGTTTCTTACATACTATAGGTAATATATATAAACAGTGGCCTGTTCAGGGTGAGGGAGTGGGTAGATGTTATATTCAGATTATATCCCTATTGATCGAGAAATCCCTTTATTTATGTCTTCGGTTACCACCACAATTAATTTAAATATATTATATTTTATTAGTTATACATCCACCCCTAACATCGAAAAATCCTGGGCACGCCACATTATTTAATAATCATAATTAAATTTGGTTTTCTAAAATTAAATACAACATTATATTTTTATTAACTACTATGTGAAGTATGACATATATAAATTAAAATTAAGTTTATTACTTACAAAAAGTATTTGAAAATTAATTTTGATATATGTAGGTAAAATTATAGTCGACGTTTGTAGACTTGTAGTACCTAGGTTATATAGGTAAATGTATAATACTTCTACGTTTCTAACATAACTAAGCAAACATAAGGTACATTTAAAAAACACATCCTAAAGAGATCTTAAGTAAATATTAATTTAATTAATATAATTTTTATAAAGGTAATTTTGTTGATTGATAATTAATGAAGGTGTAATAAATTAAGGATACAAATCAAATTAATGGTATGTTAGTAGGTATTAAGTTTATATACGTAGGTAGTCAAGATTTAGTATCCGATGGTGGTTAAAGACATTTATGAACTACGTATTATTAACTACGGTAAATATTTTTTGGTACCTACCTAATTCTTTAAGAATACTTAAAGAATTCATATATACTTTAAGAATTCGAATAAAACTTAAAGAAAAATTATTTGCATATGTTTTTCGAGTTAAACAATCATTGTTCTAGTTTAAATAATTTTGGAAAATACCAACTGCTACACGGTATTATATTTATTCGTAGTCATATACTAAAAAGATAATTTGTTTATAATATATTTTCTACAAGCAATCTATTTTATGCTAGCTGGGCAATCCATATTTTATTTATGTTTTAAAAATCATTTTTTTTAAACTGTATTTGATTTTTAAAATGTATTAAAATCTTATCATACAATTGCTTGTATTCATCAGTTACATTTGCATTCTTATGACAAAAATATAAAATTGCGTGTATAAAAACTTTTTCCAACTCTTTTTGAGCATTTGCAGATTTTGAAACCGCTTTGCGCCAAGTTTTAGACACAGTGGTCATCGACGCAATGTCTTTATAAGATAAATACGAGAATATTTTTTCGAGAAATGGCTTACAAAAATCATGTTCTGTGAAAACCGACATAAAATCAATATATTCTTGACCTTGTTTAACGAAATCAACATCTAAGTTTAATGGAGGAGTTAATGTAAGTGATAATGGGAGATGCGGAGTAGAGTTATAGAAGTCATCAAATGAGAAAAATAATTCTGGAAAATTTTTGTAATTAAAAAAAAAGCTTGAATGACGATCTGTATCCTCGATAGTTACGTTTGATTTATATGTTACTAACATACCGTGGTGAATATCACCATCAGCAGCATATACATTGGGTTCATTATTAACATCGACGAGATTGTTTTGATCATTTTCATTGACATCGATATTAATATCGACAAGATCGATGTTATCATTTTCATTGACATTACATTTCATTGACATTTACATTTTCGTTGACATTTACATTTTCGTTGACATTTACATTTACATTTTCATTGACATTTACATTGTCATTGTTACGGATTTCAGTATGAAGTTCATCAAAAAATTTACCAACAATTTTTTTCATACACAATTGAAGTGCATTAAGTTCGGAAGGCGCTTGGTCAAAGGAGTAAAACATTTCTGACATTAATTCGGGACTAGTTGATATGGTACAGATTGCACCCGAAATGTCTTCGCTATTTTTATCAGCTGAGTTGTTGGAAGGTGTTGCGGTTTCAGAAGTATTATCAGTGTTGTCACACGGATATTCTTCACTCGATTTCTCGGCCATTGTTTCTGAACCTAATATAATACAATATATGAATTATAAAATATAGTCTTTGTGAAAAATATAGAAGTGTTTGCCGTTTAAGAATTATTATATATGGTACACAGAATTAGACTCGTTTACAATTAAATTGCATAATTAACACCGTGTTCTACGTGAATCCGGAGAGTGCTACAGAAAACAAAACAGCTTGTATCTCGCCGCATTGGACTCACCGCACTGTGGCGGAACAGCATAGCGTCGTTCACAGGAACAAACCCGCTATGTGAAAAAGCGTAGTTCAGGAACACGAAAAACGTTTTAAATAAAGAAATCACTTAGGAGTTATTTCATAAGCGATTAGTAGGTACCACATAGGAGAATTTATTTATTATTTTTCATTAATTTTACGATGCAGATAGTATATAGGAGATTTTATCAATAAATAGCTATTTTTTTTTCTGAATTCAGGGATACCCAAACCTCAAAATCATACATTTGGCTCATAGGAGGTTTGTTCGCGTGAACGACGATGGTCAGAATAGAATTCGCACGCACTCTCCGAGTTCAAGTAGGACACGGTATAGTGCTGGCTGTATTTCAAATTTTGATACCAGTATCCGGTATTTGTTTACTACCGGTATCTACGGTATTACTGGTTGTACGGTATTTTCGTTAATTATCGAATATACTGTACCTTGGTAATTACTGAAAATAAAGAACTTTGGTATGATTATCAAAAATACCATAAGCTCACTCGGCAAATTTATTAGTGTTTCCAAGTTTCCAACCTAGGATAAGGCTATCAATTATTATATTATATCATTACAATTATATAAAAGTAATGAATAATAAAGAAATCAAAATATTTTTGTATAGTTATTTAAATAAGTACCTATTAAATGTAGACTGTAGTCGAGACAATATTTGGATCAACTTATATGTCAAACTCTCAAAAATATTATTATTAATATGTTTTATAAAAAGTGATCTTACTCTAAGATTATTAAAAATGCATAAAAACCATTTGCCATGAATGAGTTTTATCAAGTCCCACCAATCAAGTTATCACCTATGGTGGCTAAACATTATTATACATTTTCACTTGTATTATAATATTTCTACTAGTATAAGGCTGAGGCACTGGTATAATACAATAACAATACAACACTATAATACAACAGTTGAATTGTAGTTTGTACTTGTAATATTTGTCTGTTACGAGTGTGAAGTCCCGATAATCGTATATGATCTAATTACCAATATTTAACATATTATTACTATTATTTTACAAAAGGTTTGAAAACTAGTTTTTAGAATTTAAAAATTCTTATTTTATAAGTAAACTTTTTTTTCATAAGATGTGTAAAATATACGCATCCCCCCCTCATATGTTGTCCGAGCACATCCAAACCTTTATCAATGTTATTGTAAATTCTTAAATCGTCATTAATCATTATATAGGTATATTATATGTGTTTTATATAGATGTCTGGCTCATCACATACCTTAACGGATTGCAGGGCGATATCGGATCGAATTAAAATTTGTTCAGCCACAAGCCGTACAAGAAGAATAGTAGTTAAAACGGAGTAGATGCTTTTGTTGAGTTGCACTTTTCACTCAATGAAAAGGTATTATATAAAATAATATAATATTGAGTGTACGAACAGCAAAAACTTAAAAAGTTAAAACGTATTCGAGGTGCTGTTGCTTATTGAGTGACGACACGTAAAATGAGCCCGGGATGCTCAGCTATAGTACCACGGCGGGCGCCGCCCTAGCTATTATTGATCGTTCTCGATGAACCTTGGATTGGCACAGGCGCACAGCATCCAACTTAATAATAATATAGGTAATACATTTATTTTCGTTTCAGTAAACTTAAGTTGCAGTGGGGCATTATGCCATTTTCTGTGTATACAGGCTAAGGCTACCAATATAGCGATTTTGTCGTTTAAATCGTGTCCTAATATAAAATAAAAACTACATACATCATTGTAAAATAATACATTTCTCATCGCTCTGCTCAGAGTCTAAAAGTGGAAAAGTCGTTTGCACGTAAACTTCACGGCAGCGTTTTGTGTATATTCACGAAGTCTCGGAGACTCGACCTCGGTGTGTAATATTATCGCTAAATATCAGCATATTCTTATTCATTAGGGATATAGCCACTCATAAATTGTATTTTGTTGTGTAGCTGGGACATTATTAGCCCTTTGACGAGTATGGACGTATATATACGTTATGTTGAAACGCTCCTCAGGGAGTATGGACGTATATTTACGTTTTACACAAAAACGTTATTTTATCTATGTGTTATGCCCGTATTAAATTTACGATAATTTATGAATCATGTGCTGCTATCTACTGGCTACGTATATTTACGTCTTTACTAAAATAGCGGTATCGTATTTAAGACGTAAATATACGTCTTTACTTTAAATAATTTATCCAAGTTGCTCATTCCTAATTCACTCCCTTGGTGTAAACTAATAAATCCCAATTCACTCTCCAAAGGGTTAGTTTTACCCCCCCCCACCATTAAATTCATCACGATACGTCGATACACCCATCTATATCAGGGTTATAAGTACCTAGTTTATATAAGTAAAAAAGCCTAAAAAGGTACTTATTACTTAACGTATATGTATATATCTTATATATTTATATTGTGTATTTCCCAATTAGTATTATACAACAATTTTATTATAATTTTAGTACTTAGTTAGTTTCTATGCATTATCTATAATCTGACTTTGAGTGACTGAGTCGTGAAGTGTCGTGGGTGAAGATATCTGCTATGGGTTAAGTTCACTTAGATCAGAGGCTTATTAAAAAATTAAATGTTATCAAAATGACAAAATGATTGTTGACTAAAACAAAATATTTTTCTATTTAATAAAATATTACAAACGTTAATATAAGTAGGTACGATAAGAAAAAACTTCTCGTGGTGACGAAGGAGGGTACTGAAATGCTTTGCTTTTGCTAGGTTTTTGTGATTGTTCAACTCATTTTTGGTGAGACACGCTGTGGAATTAATGTCTTTTTAAGTGTTAATGATTTTATATTTTAATTTATAGCCATCCCAGCCGGAGTTGTCCTAGATATTCGCTTGTGATTAAGAGAACAGTATATTATTAGGTAAGCAATCTACCAAAAAATTACAAAAATTTGTCCACCGGAACCGTGGTTCGACTTGATACATTCTGTACTAAAATACACAGGCTTATCGCATTAATAATAATAGGTAATTATTATTATTAAAACCAAATGCAACCATTTGTTAACAACAATTTTCATCGTAATTTATAAACCTCCCCGGGTTGGACCTATTATTTACCTTTTTCGAGACAAAATGTAGCCTATTTTCTTCCCCGAGGTCTAATCTATCTCTGTACCAAATTTCATCGCAATCGGATGAACGGCTTAGGTATGCGTAAAGGACATAGGTACTTAACTAGCTAGGTAAGTACTAAGTAGAACCATTTTTGGAAATTTTATATAATATAATATATAGGTAATATAGATTATGGTATTTGTACTGGGATATTTTTGAATAAACGGAAAAATATAATCACGGAGAATCCAAATTCGTTTCTGTGCAGACAAAATAATAAAATAATATTGATGTCTCTTTTCGAGCCCGTCTTCCGAGAAATGTGTATCGATTTTCTTACAACACACAACTCCCGAGCACCTGCTGCGCAGCTACCAAAAAAATACAATACATCTTTGCATTGTATTATTATTTATTATACATAAAAATGTTGTGAGGCCCGGGCTGATGTCATCGACCGATGCCGACGCAGTCTCAACCCCCACCACCGCTCACCATCCTCGGCTATCACACCCTAAACGACTAAACACTTGTCAGTATTGCACTCTCTACTCACCCGCCCGATCTTAAACGCCCAGGCCGAATATTATAATTTATGACCCAAGTCATGACCAAAATAATCGAATTTTTTTTCAGTAAATATTTTATAATTTGAAACATAAAATTGATGGTATTTCACTATAATAATAATAGTTGGACGTAAACTTAAAAACCAGAGGTATTCAATTTTAACTTAAGGGTGTTTTTTACCCGACGTACCTGCAGTGCCTATATAAATATTTAATCAAATTATTCTATACAAGCTAGGAGAAAAGACGAACAGTAATAAATTAAGAGTGTAAAGAAAATAATATATACAAGCATTAGATGGGGTGCATAATAAGTGATTTTTTCAACAAAAAAAAAAGGTATACATATCACATATTTTAGGTACTTACTTAGCGCGTACCATTTAATATTTTACAAAAATCACAATTCCCACACCATATTAATACAATATATATGATGCAATGATACATCGATTGTAAACGTGATCGAAATTTTGGCAACAGCTAACAGGGATACAATGGACATTCTCACACATTGTCACATATTTATTTCATTTATTTTTATTATAGTCGATTAACACCTGCAGGCAACTGATTTAGGAATTGTATGTTTTCGATAGCGATTACGTTCTATAGCCCTTCAAATAGCCACTGCATACAAATAAAAATTGACTTTGTAAAAAGAAAAAAAAATTTTTAAAGAAATATAACCTACCAAGTGTTTAAAATATGTTCATGGACAACTTGTTTTAAAGAATATGAGGGTTCAGGGTCACTCACATGGCATGCTATATTATGTATCTCAGTAACGACTAACGGCCCATAACCAATATTATAGTCGGTTTGTAATATTTTTTTTATTATACTCCACATTGTCCACATAAAATATTTAGTTATTTCGAATAAATTGTCAACTTAAAAATGATACATATATACCTAATATGAAACATGATATAAATTAGCTCAAATAGGTATGACGTGACTGTTGCACGTCGATTCTTGTATGTTAGTTCTTGGTTTATTATGAATGGTCATTTTTTTTTAGTTATAACTTATAACGTTAAATGCAGTAAATCTCGGATTAGGGGGGGGATTAAGGGGGAGGGGGCCCATTAATTTTTGGGGCCCACATTTATCCCCAAAATATATTTCTTTAACGCGTCCAATACACTTAAAAAAAAAATTATATAAGTTGGTGGGTATGTCGTATGTAGGTAAATTATTATTAATAATTATAAAATAAAACTGTTCTCAATTTTATATCACTAAAAATTACTATAAATAATGAACTATGTTTGCCAACAATTTTGTTTGTTTGTTTTTTTTCTTGATCATTTTAGATTACCGATTTAATTATTTAAGTATATAAAAAGGTAGTTATAAGAAAATAATATTTAGCTCTTATAAATTAGGTATTTCAGTTAACAGTATTAATGCATGTTATAGTAAAATTTAGAGGACCATAGTTATAATAACCTAGAGAACCAAAATTGATCATTTTACTTTCAAAATGTTCAGAAAAAAAGCGTTACCAGAATACATAAAACAATATGGTGGTTACCATTTGAAAAAATAAAGTCCATTTTATTATTGGTACAACTGCGTGTTTAAAAATTTTGAAAATGTTATAAAAAAAATTGCCTGTAAAAATAGAGAAACACGTCTTTTTTTGTTTTAACGAAATTCCATATCATTGATCTATCGATCCAAAAAAAAAGCTGCGTACAATGACTTAAGATACATCCTGTATATTTTTTGTACAGTAAAAAATGATACAATAATATAAAGTCGTTAATATGTAATGATACAATTATTTTGAAGTTCAAGTTGAAAGGGGGCCCACTAAGTGTATGGTGTCCCGGGACCCTTAATCTGAGCTTGAGTGCAGTGATTTTAATTTACATTCGATTTTATGCAATGAATACAATTAATCTCAAGATTGGAAAATGATCAATAGTAAATTTACTATTGCTTTAATATTATACTTATTAGCAATATAATACGTCTTGTAGCTGATCACACTCTATGGTTTTATTTATCCTTGACCAATGTTCTGTGCAATTCAAAATTATATATTTTCATTGAAAATGGTATTTTCTTTGCGTTAAATAAACACGAGGGACCGTGAGTATAATTTACACAAAAATATTTTATAATGGTGAATTTCACCATTTTAGTATAGTAAAAATGGCCTAAATTGTCATTTGACGAGGTGAAGATAAGTGTAAATTATAAATAATTACCTATATTAAACGATAATAATTATTACTAGTGCTAAAAATGGCCCAAATTACGGGTGCGCTTATTGGAGTCTCTGTTAAAAGTCTATGCGATTCGCTCTGTCCTTAGCTGCATCTTATGTTTATATTTTTTAGTGGTCTATAATGATCTACGATTTAAATAAAATTTAAACTTCCTAGGATAAGAAATTAAAAATGGTGATATTTTAAAGTTTAAACAGTACCTAAACTTAAATGTGGCATTTAAACATTATTCATTATTTGTTTCGCTTCAAAAAGGGTGATAATTTTTAATTAATTGTTTATATTGTAATATAAAATGAAAATAATTATTTCTGCATAGGTTCTAATAGGTACCTAGTTATTATTTTACAGTAAAATTATATAGTAAACTCATTCTTAATTTAATTAAAAAAAACTCCTAAATGCAAGAAGACTTTGTAAAATATTATAACTACTAAATAATAAGCTACTAGAATGAAAATGGTAATTACTAATTACGTTTAGCTAATAGTTTTGAACTTATACTAATTATATTAATCAATTGAGGATCAATGTTATGTTTATCACGTGAAAATTGTAAAACAAATCGCAAAAATGCACTAATTACTGAAAAACTTACTACCGATGTCCGATACCAAGTTTCAATAGAATAAAAATGAATAAAATTTGTGTGCAATTATTATTGAGAAACTTGTACTGCCGTTCTGTATAATTTCTCACACAATTTTTGTTTTAATAATTAATTGGGTACAAACATTTTCTAGTTTTTATATAATATATAGATAATAGATATTATATTATGAAGGTCTGTAGTAGTTTAGTCTGTACCTATAATATATTTATATATGTATTTATATTAATTATTTTGGTTTGACCACGTATTTATTTAGTATATTATTATTCTGATCTAAAAGACTAAAGTGGGATTTTTTTTTCGCCCCGCGGTCCGCAGTCCACCCTGTCTACAGGGTGCATCTGTATATAAAAAAAATATTACAACTATTAATCAGTCATTAATTTTCTAGTTCACAATGAAATATTTTTTCAAAAATATTAGAAAAGTACCTAGGCATGTTTTAAATATAATAATGGTTGAACGAAAATATATGCCCGTCGGATTACTTTTAAAATCGGACAGTGGAAAATACCCACCTTGCCACTCTCCCAATGACGTCAATGCCTACGTGTCATAGGATAGGAATATTCGACATTTCGACTAAATACAAAAAGGTTTACTTTGTTGCTTCTCTGAAAGTAGGTAGTTTTCGACCCTTCGTCCAAGGACAACCGAGCAACAGAAAATGTTAAATAATAATAATAATAATATTACAGAGGGGTTTACGATCAATATCTTTATCTTACTGCATCTTCGGGTATGTTCGGGACTCGGGTACACTCGCCTCTTGACCGAACGGGCGGCAAAAATTGAGCAATTCATTGATATTACCGGCATTCCACCACCCAGGTTCAGTTTTTAATTCGTACCTAGGCTTGTAACAACGTTCATTTGCGCGTTTGCGCGTTTGCGCATTTGTTAATTATTTAATTGTTATTTATTTGTTATCAAATTGTTTTTTTACCGTAATTCAAATATTTTGTTTACTCTGTTTCTATGACTTTTCTAATAAGATTGTCCCTGTAGATAATTATTGGTAGGTATAGTCCGTGTCACGTGGGCAGTATTTTGTCTTGTTAAAGATCAACAGGTTTAATTCTCATATCGCCGCCTCAAAACACCTTATCTATATTGACATTTGGGTAATTATTTCAGGATTTTAGAACATCGTATCAAGCAGACTATCCGTTTCAACTCAGCCTCTGGAAGACGCCGAAGACGTGTGAAAAGACATATCTAGAGACAATTCTAGAGTAGGTATAATCGCTGATTTTTGTGTATTTTTAGTTTTATTTTTTTAAAAGTAATCCAATATCAGATATTCTGTATGTACCGTTAATTTTTGTTGTAGTAAAACGTTTGTTCTGAGACAAATTCTGAGATCAAATTCAATCATGTTTGTCGTGTTTACCTAAGTCAACGTATACAACAGATACCACACGCCAACTCCAAGTATTGCATTATTAAAGAAGTATTCATCAAGCTACCTGAAGGTAATGATTGGAATCCTTTAATTACTTAGTTATTACAAATTATTGTTTTTGAACATTGATTGGTTTAGCTTGCACATTTATATATTAGTATACCTATAGAAAAACAGTTGACTATTTTCAAATCAGATTTCAGTATGATTAAAATTTCTATGTTGACTAGTCTTCACATTGTATTATCAAAATATTTTATTTTTAGGAACTTTCCTAGTTTTAATTTTGTATTATGACTGTTTTTACATATACAGTGTTTAGAAAGTAAACCTTTTTTTTAACAACATTCAAGGGTGTATTTTTCACTGTTGGGTAATTCCAGAGATTCATAATTTTACAATTTAACATTTTAATTTTGAAATTTAATGTCAGGTATACAATTATACTTTCCTTTGGCAAGTAAGCTAAAGATCAAACTTAATAGTATGCAATCACTGACTATAACAGAGTTGACAGCGGAATTGCATAGGTAGTTTCCTATTTATATTACGTTGGACGGTTTTAACTTTTAGTGGATATTGGGGTGAGATTAGTAGGTATCTGTTAGCAATGTAATAATTTGTAGTGAAGTCTGGAAAATATTTTGACTGTTCAAATTTTTAAGCCTTTATATTATGTAAGGCTGCATTTGTGAAATACCATAATATATAAAATTGTTTTATTTTTAAACCAATATTTCAGTTACATAAAAAAATTGCTATAACTGCTATAAAAATTTAAATGTATTTTTATTGATCGTTTAATCTCATTATAATCGATTCTCTTCATCTTTTATCAAAGTTGGATATTCAATTAAATAAACAGTTATATTATTTAATATACAACAAATAAACAGTGAACCAATTTTCTACAAAATCAACTTTGTTGTCTTTCAAAAACAAAAATGCCAAATTATTTTATATATTATAATTTTATATATAAAAAAAAATTTAAAAAGGTGGGAAAGTGAGTGTCGCTCTGCTATACAATAGGTTACAAGTAGATCACTGTACTGGAAGGTCTTAAATTTGAATTCAATGATATAGGTAATATCATTGTATATCAAAAACGATTCTGAGATGGTCAGTCAGCCTATACCTACCTACCTATAGATAGTATATTTGATGATATTATTGTGCAAAAAAGTAATTTATTAACCTATTTAAGAGGAACCTCGTTATAAATTTTCAATCTTTATCTATAAAAGTTGAACATTTTATAAATTTTTAAGTACAACATCAATTTTAAATTTGATAAATGTTGTTGAAATTCAAACTTTAAATGCTTATTGAAAATTGTGCCTATGTATTTTTAATACTTTTCAACTATTATTGCTACAATATATCAGGAGTCTTGTATTATATTTTCAAGCTTTTTGACCCAACGAATAAAATTTTATCGACATTTAAAAAAAAAAGAAAAAATTGAAAATTAAAAATGTCTGTAAACAGCTCCTAACGAGTCAAAATATTTTCAAAATTGTATGGTGTAAAGAAAATGAAAATATAAACATTCAGAGAAATTTTCATGTGTCTACAGTTATTTGTTTTTGAATTACAACAAAAAGAAAATTTCTGCATGAGAAATCGAGTGAATATCCAATGCTGTAATAATATGAACTTCAAACAAAAATTTAATTTAACTGTTTTGTAAACATTTTTTTTTTATAAAGGTAGACTTTTATAAAGAATAGCTCCTCTCAGAATCTAAAATATTTTGATTAGTTTTTATTCTATAAATTAAGAAAAAACATTTTCGGTTCTGAGCGGAATGTATTGATTTTACAATGATGTGTGTATAAATATATTTTATTTTTTGTCTGTGTACACGATAAGTAGTTGAAATAATGCTTAGATTTTTATCTTAAGTATCTTGTCTGATTTGAAAGTGAATCATTCGTTCAGTTGATGCATTGGGAAGGTCAAAACTTAAAATCCCCAGGAGTTTTTAAAAGCGCCAGGAAAAACAAATATAAATTAAGGAAAAAAAAAGAATTTTTACACAAAATCGGTGTAGCTTTAAAACAAATGACCCTAGATTTATGCAATTTTCACTGAATGTTTACATTAGCATTTTCAATATACCATAAAGGGATAAAATGTTCAAAATATTTTGAGTTGTTTTGAACTATTTGCAGACAACAATGGCTAAAAATAGTACTTTTATTTTATAAGCATTTAAAGTTCAAATTTTGACAAAATACGTAAAAATCATAAAAATGTAAAAATTATTTGGAATTGGAAATTTATTGAAATTTTTCTTTTTAAGTCTAAGATTTGAAAATTTTAAACATGATTCCTTACAAGTTTTTCTATTTTTATCAATAAAAAATATATCTACTGGTTAGTCAAATTAAATTTTTATGAGTGTTTAAAGTTCATATTTTTACAACATTTTATATTCACTAGATTTCTCATGTAGCAATTTTACTAAATTAATAACAATTAAACGAATAACCGTAGACACTTGGAATTTACACCATATGTTTATTTTATCATTTTCTATACTATAAATTTCTAAAAATTTCAAAATATTTTGACTCATGAGAAGTTGTTTACGGACGTTTTCAATTTTCAATTTTTTTAGTTTTTCTTTTCTATAGTCGTCAATAGTAATTTTATTTGTTGGGTTAAAAAACTTTAAGAATTCAATTCAAAGTGTTGGTACAATAAGAGCTTAAAATATTAAAAATACGTAGGCAAGATTTTTTTATAAGCTTTTAAAGTTCAAATTTTTTCATAATTAATCATCAAATTTACAAATTATTTTGTTGTTAAAAATATATAAAATGATCAATTTTTATAGCTAAGGATTGAAAATTTAAAACAAGATTCCGTGTAAGTAAGTTATTCTGTAATCTAAAAATTTAAAAAATATATAAACACATTTTCTTTTATAGTTATTTTATGTTCAAATTTGGAGGAAATTACATATTGAATAACCAAGAATAACGATTTTAATTATTTTTTTGCAATTGTGTAATACCTATTAATGCAACTTACTCGTTACCGGCTACCGTATTAAAAATAAGTAATAACAATGTAAATATAATACAAAATATCCTAGACTGACAAATTGTCTTTGTTCAAAACCGTTTTTTGTATACAGTGATATTATATCATTAAATTCAAATTTCATACCATCCATTATACAGTGACTCACTTTAACCTACCGTACAGGAGAGCGACATCCACTTTTTAGTTGTTATTTATCCCTATTATTTCGACAAGTAATGTAAAATTTGTAGTTTTAAACTCTTAAAAGTACCAACCAGATCCAATTTGCTATCAGAAACCATTTTCAAAGTCGGAAATTGAAACATTTTTTCTACTACTTTTCGTGTATTTAGACACAAAAAATTAAAAAAAACTAAAAAAACACATTCGTAAAATCAATAAAATTGCTCAGCTCAGATTCAAAAAATTACCAAACCACGTAATATAATATTTTTTTTTGTAAAGTTTGTAAGTTTGTGAATGTATTACATTAAGGACTTGGAAAATAAGCGATCTTCTTTTTGAAGGGATGAATCTGATTAGTTGTTCGCTTATAAAATCACAATACTCATACTTATTTCCATCATTACCTTAAATTCATATTTATGTGTATACCCTATAGTTAATTTGCAAAAATACCACTTTATGCATACATTGTTATTATTGGACAGTTATAAGACATGGTTGGAATTTAAATTTAAGCAAAAAAGATATTGTTGTTTATAGATTAGATAACTATAATTATTAAATATTAAAAAGTTATGCAATATCATTAATTTGTTTTTGTTTAATATATTATTTAAATATAGAAGCTTGACTAAGAGAATCACTTGTTGCTGGCATGTTATCATCAAATATTGAAAGAAAAATAGATCTCAGTTCACTATTCTCGTGGTAAGTAATTTTATAAAACTATAAACATTTTTTTTTGTTTATTTGAAATATAATATATAACTATATAAGTTTATACTTTAGATACTGGGCTTAATGATCATTCACCACGCTTCAACAAAGAAAAAGATACAACAGCTAAAATGGCGAATTATTGGTTAGAAATAATTTTTTATAAATATGAATAAATTTAACCTAAAATTATTTTTACTATAGGTTAAATGAAATTGGCAAAAGTGATTTTTCCACCAAATTATCAAGAACTCTTTACATTGGTAACTTAAATGAAAATATTAATGATGCTACATTATATAAATATTTTGGAGAATTTGGAGATATTATTGTATGTACATTTATATACATTTATTTGTACTTTTATAGTATTGTTTATTTGTATTAATATATTTATTTTTGATTACAGAGCATTAATATTAAAAAGGGAGAATATGTTGGTGATAGACCATTAAAAATATATGCATTCATTAAATACTTTGATAGCAAAAATGTAATTTTTGCCATACTTAAAATGAATGGTGTAAATATAGAAGGTTGTTGTGTACGTTTGGGTTTTGGAAAAACATATCCATCAAAATGTGTTTGGATCACCGGTATTGATGAATCAGGAAACAATTCTAATTTTCTGCTGGCTTTTTTAGCTGATTGTGGCACCATTATAAATTATTCGATTGATCGTATAAATAAACGGGCTTTAGTATATTATAATGAGGTAAAATTTGATCTTATTATTTATTTATTAATTTTAGTATATGTTCGAAATTTAATAAGATGTCAAATACTTCTAAATTGTTAGAAAAAACCATTTTACTTGAAAAACAACCACTTAGGATATAATCATAGTTGAAAACATATTAGACAATAACTTAAAAAAATGCCAGTAAGTGGATGTTGCTCTGCTGTACGGTAGGGGAATTTTCACTTAAAATCGGCTTTCAACAAAATAGATTTTTGTTTTTGGTGTAACTCTTTTGAAATGTTTAGGAACATTTTCAGTTTCCAGTTTTTTTAGTCTTTTTTTTTTTTTATCAATGTCAATAAAACTTTATTTGTTGGGTAAAAAGCTTGAAAATTTAATACAATCCTGATATATTGTGACAATAGCAGTTGAAAAGTATTTAAAATACAGTCTCAATTTTTTTATAAGTATTTTAAGTTCGAATTTTTACAAAATTTATCAAATTTAAATCTTAATAATTAATTTGTAGTTAAAAATTTATAAAATGTTGAACTTTATTGTAACTAAGAATTGAATATTTATAACAAGGTTTCAAGGTTTCATTTAATAGGTTATATTATATAAATTACTTTATTCACAATAATGTCATTAAATATACTTAGTAATACCATAGGCTGACTGACCGCCTTCGTTCAGAATCGTTTTTCTTATCCAAATATCTTATGATATTATACCATTGAATTCAAATTTAACACCATCCATTACAGTGATCCACTTGTAACCTACTGTACAGTAGAGTGACATCCACTTGCCCACCTTTTTTACCATAAAAGTATTGTAACAACTTATTTATTTATTTGCATTAGTGTAGTCATCATTTTGAAAATCTTCTCAAAATTTCTAAAATAATTTTTTTTTTTTATGTTTCAGATTGTAAATGCAGAAGCAGCTATTAATAAAATGAAGCATTGTTTTATAAATGGTGTTTATTTGCGTGGTGATTATGCATCTCTTGAGTGTCAAATAAAATTTGCTGAATTCTTCAATAAGCAAAATGATAAAAAACATTTATCAATAGACCTGGATAATATTGACATTCAAAATACATTCATTTCTAACGTTAATAAACAAAAGTAAGTGAAATTCAATGGAAGCTTATCAGAGATTTTTATAATTTCCCTAAAAATGGTTTGCATAATAATTGTTCCTCACAAGTTTTCATCCTTTGTTTTTCATATCTGTAATTTTTCACATTTATCAAACACTAGTTTTAGCTTTGCTTGAGTCTAAATGCTTGAATTACCAAGTGCTATATAATATGTTCACCATTATTTTTTTCAAAGGGTTACAGTCTTTGAGACGAGCCCTCTTAGTAATTTCTCTCCATCTATCTCGATCTTCTGCTACTACTTACTAATGTACTCTCCTAATTCCTCTGATCCTGCAACTCTTGCTATACTGTCTTCCAGTGGTAAATTCTCCAGGCATGCTTTAAAATAAAAATATAAAAATTATTTTTTCCTCTATTTCTGTTATACTTCTCTGTGTTTATCTTTATCCTAACATTTACTGATATAGTATGCGATAGTGGTGTGGGCAAACTATACTTCGCTCATTATCACTGTAAAATACTAGTTATTTTGAGAACTTTAGCCAAGGTACTAACCATCCAGAGCATGCTCAGTTAGTTGGGCTTTGTCAATGAATTTTGTAGTATAATTTAGGTGTACGAATATATGACAATTGTTCTTCATTATGTTTTGTTATTTTCTGTGCTATTTTTCAATATTATGTAGTGTTAAGTACTATGTAACTTAAATTATAGACGTTTATTTAGTAAAATATTAGATAATATTTTGAATCAAATTAGGAGTAGATTTGAATCAATGGGAAAGTAGGCGTTTTTTCCATTACTCAATTCTGAGTTGAATCAAAAAAAGTATTTCCTGTTAATGAACTCATGTGTTTAGAGAAACAGTACAGATGTTTCTTTGATATTTTCTGGTTAAAAAATGAGTTACATGTTTTGTACAGTTCAGCAGAACTTAAAGATAAACCAATTTTCGAAATAAACAAATACATGAATTTAAATAAACTAGACTAAAGCCTGGAAGATGTATATATAAGCTGGCTAAATTAATTGGAACCATTTAATGTACAACCGCTTCTTTAAATATTCGCTTCTTCACATATTCTTTAGTTAAAACAATTAGTGACTAATTGTTAGTCAAATCTTTATTAAAATTGGTAAAGTATTAAATTAATGTCTTTTTTATAAATTATCCAAACACATTATTTAATTTAATAAATATATTGTATTACAACAAGCTAAATCATGAAATGCTATGACAATATTCCATGTATTAATTTTGGAGAATATTCAATTTTTCCAAACATTCACAACTAAATTAGTAATTATTTGAACATTTCTAATCAATATTAGTATATGCGCCAAATGAAGTAAAAAAAAAAAACTTATTGCAATAATTTACATTAAGTGTCAATAACCTCTAAAAAGTTAAAGAACACTGCCTGAAGTTATTTTTATTCATCAAATAATACTTAATATATTATTAGTTTAAAATAAATTCTACATAACTATACCCAATAACCAGTATAACCTTAATTTTTAATCATTGGATGTGTAATTTAGAAGTAAGTTAACGCTAGTAAATTTTTCAGAAAATTAGTTAGCTGCATAATTAAATATTATTTATATGTTATTTTAAAGATATCGAAACCCAAGTCACATATACTTTAAATTCATAGATAGCAGGAGTGCGTCGTTATTATATGTCCTAAATAACCTATACTATATTAGGAGTATAGTAAATACGATATCCATACCTACATAGTAATATTATTGAAATATATAATTGATAATCAGTGTATGACTATTTACCTCTAGCAAATATGTAAACACTGTCAACAGTATGTGTTTTGTTATACAATAATTGGCTTATGATGGTCTATTATTATTATTATTATATTCATCTGCCTAATTAAATGTTTATACTTTATTGTATTATTTTTTTAAGTTGATAATTAACTATAAATTCTATTGTTAAATTTTAAATTTGAATATCTTACTAGTCGCATAAATAGTTATCTATTTTTAATTAATAAGTTTCAAAAAAAAAAAAAAATAATAATAATAATTAGATTGAAAATCCATATAATATTTGTTTTACTTTTATCTCTCTTGCAATATTTGCTTTTTGTAAACTGTACTACTTTAATTTTGTGTTACAGAGTTTAAAAATAAAATTTACTTAGGTACACTAACACAGTGGTTTTTAACCAGTGTATTATGCTTATGCCTATTTCTGTAATGAGTGTTGCTCAAAAAAATTGTTTATTTATATTGTACCTGTTCAAAGTATAAATATAATAAGACAGTATTATGACGTCATGGTAAAAACCACAGAAAATAAAAACAAAGTGAATTATAAAAATAGTCTCATTCTCAACTTACATATAAATTTATAACTGTTACTTTTAAAAAATCCATTAAATATTTTAAGTGTCGTTATTGTTATAGTTCTACATTAGGGTGTTGTCTTAATAAAAGGTTAAGAAGCACTGCATGTCGCATGAACATATACAACAAATGTTCAACTATTAATGGTTAAATTTGCCAAATGATTCACTTTATTTTGTTTTATTATTTAAGTTATGCTTGCTAGAAAAATATTGTAATTAAGTAAAAAATGATGATCTTTATCTTATTAAAATTATTATTATTTATTTTTATCTACCAACTTTTCAAGCATGTTAAAAAAGATAAAGTATTAGTTTCATTGAAATTCAAATGTTATATTTCTTATTGCTACAGCAATTATAATTTGTATATAATATCTAGGTTAGCAGTAAGTCATTATGGCGAGGCAGATAACACATATATTGCTTCCAAGGAATTTACATCAGAAATTACCTGTATATGGGTTGATGGCATTGCAGATTCAGTCACTAATGAATATCTGGAATCTCATTTTAGTCAATTTGGACCTATTCATAAATGTTTAATTAACCGATTCAACAAATGTGCCTTGTTGTATTTCCAAGAGGTAAATTTTAATATTAATTATATTTTTATTGATTTACATACACATTGCATATTACTACAGTCATCACACAAAATTTGTAGAATTTAGGTACTGAATATTCTGATTCATTAACATGTTAACATGTTTTAATTAAAGCGATTTTCAGTAGTTGTTTTTTAAAGTAAAATGTCAATGATGATTAAAATGGTATTTTTATATTTTAGATTTAGAGTGGAGCAATGAATATATTGACTTTATAATAAATGTTTATATTTTTCCTCTTGATCATCAGTCATCACCTTTTTGATCTTAGTTTTTTTTTTGTTTTTCATAAATATTATACTTGTAGAGTTTTACGTATATTATTATATTTTATACACATACTAACATTTTAAAATATTTAAATTCATCTAAAATTTAATAATTACAACATTTTACTCAAATATTGACTCAAAAATGAATAACAATAATATATGATACTAGCTGTCCTGCCCGACGTTATCCAACCAAAGATTTGTATTTTTAATAAATATGTTTGTATAAGATTTATACACCATATTTCTTCTAATTTATTATAATATAGCTGATCCTGCACACTTTGTTGCCCGTAAAAATGGTCAAATCTTATAAAAATTATGATTGTCAACTCCTTTTGGGTGTACCTAGCTGAAGTATATTAAGCAGGCATTAACCAAAAATTTGATTGTATGCATCCTTGATCTGTCCGATTTACCAATGGTCAACCATTTACAAATAAAATACTAATATCTACTAATTATTATTTCTCCTATAACCAATAGCCAACCATTTATAAACAAAAATTTCCATTATTAACCACAAAATCCCTGTTTGAGCACCTCTCCGGGTTGGACCAAATCTAAATCTAAATCTTCCAGGGAACCAATCAAAACCACACAAAAAAATTCATCAAAATCGGTCCAGCCGTTTAGGAATGCATAAAGAACACACTGACAAACATTCATTTATATATATGGATATCATTGTTATTATTTTTAACTACTCAATTAATTTCTCCAAAACAAATTATACGTTAAAACCTTCCTTGTGACCACCTTATCTATTAGTGAAAACCGTATTAAAATCAGTTGATTACTTTTCGAGATATGAACGTACATACAAAAAAGGGACATTACTGAAGTTTAAGTAGGGATCAATAATTTTTCTAGTAATAAATATAGCCTATGATACTCAGGGATAATGTAGCATTCTTATGGTGAAAGAATTTTTGAAATCTGTCCAGTAGTTATTGAGTTTATTTGTTACAAACATACAAATCTTTCCTCTTTATAATAAATTGAAAAAATTCTTATCGATTTGGAAAATAGAAAATCATCATTTGACTATATGATTTAATTTAGTGATTGTAAAATGCCTCATCAATTTTTTTTATCAATTGAATAGGGATATAAAAGTCTCTGGGATTGACTAGGTATAGGTTTGGTTAAATATCTGTAAATTAGGTACTTAGTTTGTGTAAAACAATTCTTTTGTCGATATAAAATATTAAATAATCTAGGTATTGAATGAAATCATAATAATATTTAAAAACTGTTATTGTTATTATTCAAAACAAAAAGTTTTCGATAATAGCGAAAACTTTATATGTGTTACATAAATTATTATAATATGTTATATTTTGGTTTTCTATTTTCGATCAGGTGTTCAACCAGATCTATATTCAATGTATGAATAAGTTTACTTAATGATAAACTCATACTCAAAATTTTTCACAGAAGCTGCTAGTATAAATTATAGTTGTATTATATCCCACAGCAATTGGAATGCTCTTGATAAAAAAAAAAACCAAGGATGCGGGGGGGGGTACAACCCCCAAAACACTCCCTGGGTAGTGGGTACACTACTGACTTCAAACAATTTTTGAAATAAACATTTTTACCGTTATGAAATAGGTGTGTAGAACTGTTAAATTGTAAAATATTTAGGTTATAAATATTAATATAATATATTTGTAAGGGATTATGTAAGGAAGATGTTATATTTGTAACAATCCTGACACCGTATTATTAACACTGGCCTGTGATTAGTATTCATTTGAGCTTGACTTCATGTGATGTGCAAGTATCCCTGTGTTACTTCATGTTCCATTAAATAAAGAGTACTAGTACATCTCGCACTATTATTATTAAGATTACATACCTTGTGTAGCATCACAAACTTACTTGGTAGTATATTTTATATTGTATGAGTTCTTTGTGTTAGACGTTGTGGATTCTGTGTTACTGTGTTTTTTTAAGATTTCTCAAATTAGTTCATAATATATACCTTGAATAAAATAGATAATTTATGACTTTACTAGTGAATGCAATACTTATAAAGCAGTATGTGATAAAAAGTAGTCAAATTTTATTATGATATTTGACCATATAGCCTGGCAAAATGTGATCAGTACAATCAGGATTCTTTCATACTACTGATATCTACTGCAAAATCTTTACACAATAGTTTTTCTTCTCTTTAAAATTGCTTACCATAATATTATGTATAATAACTTTATTCTTTTTTTTTTTATATAATTTATCAATATTTGTATAACCATGTTGAAGCTGCGACTTGACATTATAAACCTATGATAATAATAACAATAATACATCACCATATACTTCTTTATAATAGTTATGATTAGATATAGGATAAAATAACACACAAAAATGCCTTAAAACTACAAAAAAACTACCAAAAAAATTATGTAATAATCTATAATATAATATAAGTGAAAAAAATATAATTAAAAAATTATTATTATTATTATTAGAGATATAGATTTGATAATGGGTGTCAGTAATTTAAAATATGTTTTGTACAATTAATGAACAATAGGAAACATTTCAATTTTAAGGTTAATTTACAGTAAAAAAAATATGTGAAATTATTAAAATTATTAAAATTAAATTTAAAAGTAATATAGAAATAAAAATAACAAATTAATAAAATAAAAACCCACAAATCTAAAATTTGAGAAAAATTCCCTACATTGTACAAAAACTACAACAAATGTTCTATGATATGAAAAAATATTTTTAAAAATGATATTAAAAAACAAAAAAATGTATTTATAGCTAAAAATGTGAAGTAAAATAAGTATATTATTCTGAATCAAGGGAGCATAAAACAAATTCTCAGCTAAAATACCATTTTATATGATCAAAGCAAAAAGAGGTGGGAAAGTGGGTGTTGATCTACTGTACAGTAGGTTACAAGTGGGTAACTGTAAGGGATGGTGTTAAATTGAATTCAATGATATTGTTTGTACATTCGTTGTATAAGAAAAACAATTCTGAGGGAATATGGTCAGTCTATGGAATATAGTCAGCCTAAAATATTATTAAGTATATTTGATGATATTATTCTGAATAAATTAATTTATATACAACCTATTTACGTGGAACCTTGTTTTAAATTTTCAATCCTTAGATATAAAAGTTGAACATTTTATAAATTTTTAACTACAAAATAATTATTAAATTTTAAATTTGATAAATTTTATCATAAAAATTCAATTTGATTTGCTTGTAGACATTTTTTTTCACGTTTTTCCTTATCCTATCAGAAAAGATACTGTAGTAAAAAATCTAAGACCGTTTACTGTCCTAAAAGATGATGACAGACACAAAATTAAAAAAAACATACCATTGTAAAATCAATACATTCATTGCTCCGCTCAGAATCTAAAATGTAAAAGTCATCAACATTCTATCTCTAGGTATGATGTTTAACTCATATTATTCTAAATGACTAATTTTTTTAATTATTTATTTTACAGGAATTACATGCACAGTCAGCTGTTACTGCAATGAATGGTAGCTATATAGAAGGTAAACAAGTTTATGTTCGTTTAGCATCTTTAAAGTGTCGAGCTTGTGATGTACCTAATATAAATAATAATAATGTCACTATTCAGCTAAGAGATAACACGGCTCAATCATCACCTTACAGTGCACTTTATGTAGATCCTTCTTGCAAATGTTCAATTAATGATGAAACTTACCCGATAAACATCAGTGATCCACGCAATAGTTCAATTAATGTTCATAATGCTCAGTACACATCACAGGATAAATATTTAAAAACCTATAATATTGACATTCCTACTTCAAAAACAATTTATATAAACAACAGTTCAATTACAATAAAATTCAACGAGTATCCACCAGAGAGACTCAAGTCTCCGACACAATATGCTAATTCTGATATATTATCGCTACCATTGCCAGAGTTTGCTAAGAATATTTCTAAGGAACTGACTAGCACATCTTCAAGGTATTCGCTATCATCTAACGCTTTTGGTAATCAAGATACATATACTTTTAATGTACATCACAATGAGATGATAAACTACGGCTTACGGAAAACGGATAACCAGGATAAAAAGCAAGAACAAAATAACAATCATCCACATACATCTGATGCAATAAATACTGATTTTGTCAACCCTATATCTAAAGATTCAGATAGGAATAAAACATTTTTAGAAATAGGTTATAAATTCCGGGATGAGTATCCTAAGGATCAGGAGACCCCAAGTAACTGGTTAACTAATACATCAAACTATAATTGTGTCGAAAAACTTGACCATTGGTGTTCAAGTGAAACTAGTAAAAAAGAAAAAGAAGGCCAAAAAAATGTACAAAGTAAACAAAAATCTTTGAATGGATTTGTTGCAGAAAATTCCATTGAATTTGTCGTTCAACCAAACTTTGTTGATGTAGAAAAATCAACTAATATTGATGAAGAGAAGATAGATAATGATATTTGCGAAACAAGTATTGCTAACATTTTACTAACTTTGAAAACAAATTACCAAAATAAGATTATACATAATGAAACCAAAGATAAACAAAAAAATACAAATTGCAATAAATTAGCAGGCAGTATTTCAAATAATGGAAATAATGAAAATAATAAATCTGTTTATTATAATCATGTTAATATAAATGAATATAAAAATAATGAATCTCAAAATATTTCCAGTACTAGATCAATGGGATACAAAAGTCACAATATTAAATCTAATAAAATCCAAGGTGAAGCAGAAAAAACAAATGTTAATGAATATATTAGCAAAGATTTGAAGATTAAAAAAAATAAAGAATTTAAAAAACCCATATTATATTTTGATAATCATGAAAAAAAAAACAACTGTAAAAAAACAATTTTGGATTCTAAATCAACAGAACCTACATTTAGCAAGTGCAGTCTATTTGAGTTTGACATGTTTAAAATAAAGCAGACTATTAATAAAAAAAAAGAAACAAAGAATAAGGATTGCAAGTTTAACAAAGGACCTACAACTATTGAAGAAGAGAAACAAAATTTAAATATACTTAAAAGCCACGAGAATTCAAGAAAAGATTATAAATATAAAAAAAAAGAAGATCTACATCAAAACTATTCTTGCTTCAAATTCGATATCAATAATGACAATAAGTCTACAAAATATATTAAAGAAGTTGATGGAAATATCACCAGCAGTCATTGCTCCACAGAGAATTCATTAAAAAGGAGTCTTAGTAATACCTCTGAATATCATAACGATTCTAAAAGATGGAAAACAGATAATAAGACTTATAAAAATGATTCTACAAAAACTTCAAAACATCATTCTCAATTGTCAAAACCAAGCAAAAATATTCATAATAACTCGAAGCCAGAAAATAAAAAGAGTAAGCTAAATAAAACTCCGAATCAACCTAGAACTCGAGGATGGACCAACGGATTTTCTATGTTTGACATTTTATCAAGTAAAAATTAATATTAATAAGTAAATAAACAAAGTTTGATGATCTAATACAATCAGTATTGGAATTCTTATGAGTTATGATAGTATTAAGGTTTAAGCTCAGATGATTTTGTGGTTCCCATTCATAATTATACTACTAAATAAGATGAAACTATATCCATTAGTATATATTCTATATTTATTAATTTTATTAAATATTTTTGTTTATTAATCTGTATTGTTATTTATGAACTGAAATTCAAATATAGTACAAAAACTATGGAAATAAGAACTATATTAATTAATGTATTATAATTTTTATTTGTATAATTACAATTTTTTTTCCACATATACATATTAATATATTATAATACATAAACAATTTTAATTCAGAAATAAGATACAATCAATGGAAATAAATATATTTAATTAAAGATAAATTAACTATAATGTTTGTATTTGTAAGAAACTCTAATATATTGATATTTTAGTAAAGTGATAATATCATGACAAATAAGTTGTAAATTCGGTTATTGCTGACATACCTATTTTATTTGTCATGGATAATATTATGATTAAGTACCTAATATTATTATTTATTATGTATATCTGTGGTTTTAACATAGACACATTGTTGAATCACACAATGCCAGAGACTTCTAACCTCTAATAGGTAGGAACTTACTTTATAGTAGGTATCAAGGCTGTAACTGGAACAAATTTTCGGAAGGGGTTTAAAACCAAATCTTATCTATACATATAAAATCCAAATACCGCTGACTCACTCATCACTATCTTCAACTTGTTTTTTTTTGTTTTTAATTTTGCACGATATGAATATGTACAATATGGATGAGCAAATGACGAATAGTATATTTTTTTTATATTTATTCAATAATATTGTAAGTAGTTTTTTTCAGATATTATAATTGATTAGTGTATAGTTACTTATTAGTTAATATATTATAAAATTAATTATCTACCTTATATAAGGGTATAAGTCAAGCTTATATTAAAGCATAGAACATTAATGTTCTATAGTTGAAGGTAGGGAAATACAATTTACTTAAATACAAAATATGCAAACTATATGATGAAATAATACAACAACATAACCAGTTAATAAAAATACTTCTTCCATTATTTTATTTACAGACCTTATTGTTCCTATACTAAACGACCAAGTGACCAACTACCTACATTATTAAACAACAAAATATATACGTAAAAATACAATATCCAATTTTCTATATTTTGTGCTAGAAAGTCGGAAATTTCGATTGCTTCTGGTTAAAGTAGTACCTATAAATTCTAAATCTTATAAATAAGTTTAACAAATATTCATGAGGTACCTACTTGTTCACAGGGATGTTCAAAGTACACATTTAACATTAAAGTTTTAATTTTTGCCCTACTTATGGTACCTAATAGTGCTAATGTAGGAAATTGATTTGTAAATATAGTGTCTAATTCAAAAACATACTGCTAAAAATTACAATCTGGGGTCACTAACGATGAAAACATAGATACAAAAATGTGTTGATGTGATTTGAAGTGTCCGAAAAAAAGTTCATCGGATAACTTTGATGTTAGATTGGGTTAGATTAAGTTGATATATGTATGGTAAAATCATAAAATAATATAGGTCTCGAGCGGTCTGTTTTGGCGATAAAAGAGTACCTAACATCATGCCTAACCGCCAAGCTTACACATAAAGCAGACCGCCCCGAAATAAAAACAAATTAAAGAGGAGGGGTGGACGGAGACAACACATGAGCAGTAGCGTCATTTCAGTTTTCAATAGAGGGGGGCAAAGGTTTTGACCAGCCCGAATAGGTAAAAAAAAAGTCTTTAAATTTAAGTCTGAGACTGTCTTTTTATTAAATACACCTGAAATTGTTTTCGATTTTTGTGCTGTTTGAGGTAATTTTATATTTTTAACCACACCACCCATTTTTTTTTTAAGTCATATTTTTCTCAAATTGAAAGATTAATCGCGTCACGAAAAAAAATAAATTTTAATTTAGGTAGGATAAGGTACACCGTACACAACTAAATACACAATACGCAGAATAGTTGAATAGTTTACCATAGTTAACACGACTGTCGCAACTCGTAACTGAAGTCTAGGATCAATAGACAATAAATAATAATAATTAATAAGAGTGCCAATCGGTTGTTGTTTTTAGGATTTGTATTAATTTTTAGATTTTAGAAATAAAACCATACGGCCGTATGGGATTACGATACTAATATTATTATTATTGTTATACACTCACACAGACAAACATACATAAATCCATAGATTCCTACATACAATGTGTACCTACATCCCCGCATACGTCTGAATATAAATATATTCCAATTTCCAACTATCAATTATTAAAAGTTTATAATAATTAATAAGTACTAGAGTAATACGAACATTTCTGTTATTTTTTTTTGATAATATTATTTTATATTTAGATATGATAGACATAATATTTTATGTCCATTATTAAATTGCTATTTAGTACCTATTTGATATAAAAAAGGTGAGTAAGTGGATGTCGCTCTGCTGTACAGTAGGTTACAAGTGGGTCACTGTATAATGGATGCTTTTAAATTTGAATTCAATGATACAATATCATTGTATAAGAAAAACGATTCTGAGCGAAGACGGTATGTCAGTCTAGGTTTAAGACAAATTATATACATATCTATGGAATTAAAAAAAAAATTTACTTATAATAAATTCCAAATTAATTATATCACATTATCACAATATCCATTAGGTACTTATAACATGTTATACATCAACATCAATAACAAACCCTGATACTATCATAGATATATAATAGTACACTTTAGAAGTTTCAAGTAGGTCCCCACGAATAATATTATATAATCACAACAAAATAACTAGGTTTTTTAATATGTAATTTCGTCCAAATTTGTACATAAAATGACTATAAAAATAAACTGTGATTGTATATTTTTTAGATTTTTCGGTAAGAGAATTAATTACTTACGTGGAATCTTATTTTTCATTTTCAATCCTTAGCTATAAAAACTGAACATTTTATAATTTATTAATTACGATGATTAATCATTTTCGAGATTTTGAAAAATTCTGTCAAAATTCGATGTTTAAATGCTTATAAAAAAAAATTGTGCCTATGTATTTTTAATATTTTTCAACTGATATTGTAACAATATATCAGGAGCCTTGTATTAAATTTTTACACTTTTTGGCCCAGCAGATAAAACTTTATTGATATTCATAGAAAAAAAAACTAAAAAAATTGAAAAATGAAAATATCCGTAAACAGCTCAAAAAGAGTCAAAACATTTTCATAATTGTATGGTGTATATTTACGAATTCTTAACTCAAAATAATTTGCTAATTTTTGTGATTTTTCCATAATTTGTCAATTTTTGAACTTTAAATACTTATAAAAAAAAACTTTGACTAACGATTTTTAATATTTTTCATCTGCCTTTGAAACAATATAGTAGGAGCCTTCTATTAAATTTTCAAGATTTTTTAACCAACAAATAAAATTTTATTGATATTTCTAGAAAAAAAACTAAAAAAAAATGAAAATGTCCCTATAAACAGTTCAAAATAAATCAAAATATTTTGAAAGTGTTATCATGTATAGAAAATGCAAATATAAACAACCAGTGAAAATTTAATGTATCTAAGGTCATTTGTTTTAAAGTTACACCAAAAACCAAATTCAATTTTCTAAAAAATCGATTTTGCGTAAAAATTCCCGTTTTTCCTTAATTTTTCTTTTGTTTTTCTTGGCGCTTTTGAAAAGTACTGGGAATTTTAAATTTTGACCTCCCAAATGCACCAACGATATTCACTTTCCAATCGAACAAGATACTGAAGACGAAAATCGAAGCATTATTTCGACTACTTATCGTGTACACAGACACAAAAAAAAAAAAAAAAACATACTTCATTGTAAGATCAATACATTCATCGTTTCACTCAAAATCTAAAATTAATATTTGTAAAATTATTAATTGAGATGTGTATAGTTTATTATTTAATAATCATGTTAAGTAAAATAGGTATATAGGTACATTGTACAATATGATAAAAGTACGATTAAATTGTTTATTATAATTTGGAAAATTAGAAAGAATGTAGTCCACTCTTTTTGTGATCCACATACCTACTAATTATTAAAAAGTAGATACTTAAATTTTTTTAAACTGGGTTAAGTTTATATGTTTTCCTTATTAAGAGGACGCCACACCCGCATGTGTTGTCTCCGTCTTACAAATGTACAACATACCAAAAACTCTTTTGCGAGGGACAACTTTTCTCGCACCATATTTGTTGTAGAACTACCAAATTTTCACAGCACTTAAAGAAGAACTTTATCTGTGCAACAGCGTGCTCTTTTTTTCAATAACATATATACAATACAAGTTATTTGCTTCTAAACATTTGGTTTTTTAATTTGCTTATAAAAAATGATTGGATGGTGCTATTGAAAAAAAGAGCACGCTGTTGCACAGATAAAGTTCTTCTTTAAATGCTGTGAAAATTTGGTAGTTCTACAACAAATATGGTGCGAGAAAAGTTGTTCCTCGCAAAAGAGTTTTTGCTATGTTGTACATTTGTAAGACGGAGACAACAAATGCGGGTGTGGCGTCCTCTTAACTTTTATCTTACCTATCGAGTTAAATCTATGATTTGTTAACTGTTAATTTCTAACTTATCGATCTCGTGTTCTTTTAACTTTTAAATATTAACTTAATTTGAGTTAATTACTTTCATTAACTTGCCCTACTTTAAGTTGCGTAGTAGGTAGTAAGATAGCCAGTTAGTACATTGGTTCTAGGTAATAGGTATTTACGTATCTTTGTATTTACCTATAGTTGAATCTTTCAAAATATATTGCCAATTAATAACATTAATTTAAAATATGCATTATTTAACTGATGTTTAAGTACCTACTCGAGTTTCTAAGTAGGTACCTATTATATTTTTTCATAATAATTAATGGAAAATGAACCACATTATATACTCATACTTTATTATATACTTACTATTCATTGTACTCAAGCATCTCAAGCATATAAATACTAATTATTAGTTTAATACCTCTATACATTAAAACATTTAGGTAATTTTTCTTTGTCAATAAATTTCTTCTGAGTAGGTGCATAAAATCTCCTCTTTAAAAAAAGTTAATACTTATAAAGGTTTTATTCACTATAATAGCATTTATCATAATATGACATATATGTTTTTCCAAAATAAATAATACATTTATACCTAACGTTCAATTGTATATAGGTAAAATACTTATACCATCACATATTATGAGACTAACTATTATACATATAAATACAGAACATTTATATGGTGTTGATTGTAATAAGACCCGATTTTGCATTTTCAAAACATAAGTTCCTGATTAACGCATCTTTGCACAAATTCTGCCAATGGTTTTGTACATCTTTGAAGTGTCTTAATTGATAATTTGGCACCTGTTAAACAAATTTAAGAGTACATTTATTAAATTTAAGTTATTCTAGATATAAACGGTTTTTGCGATTGTTGTAGATAGGTACAGTTATTTTATGTTTCGTCATGAAATGGAACCGATTATGTATTTCATGAAATGTGGAATCGGCATGAAATACTGTTTGTCTGATTTTTTTAATAGCTTTTTCCACTATGTCAAGTCCTTGGCAATTTCGAAAATGATTATTTAACTTCTTTTCTAATGACTGTAACATAACAAATTATAATTAGGCCCGTATAGCTTTTTTGAGAAGAAAAATATTATCCATGGTAAATTTGGATAGATAAATAGATTGACTGTTGTATATCAAATAATATTATAGTCGAATTGGACAATTTTAAACAAACAGTTGAATGCTTGATTTAGGGATAGCGTTATCTCAACTTAGCAAAACAATATGTATAATAGTAAATGTATGATAGTAGGTACCTACTGAGTCAGAGCTCTACTGGTGGGCAATCGTATTTGCCCATATTCAACATTATAATATATAATAATATTATATATAGTTATATATAATATATGTATATATATATTATATATAATTTCTAGTTAGCTAAAATTGATACAAGATTGTACAAACTATATTTAATTCCCAATTCTGACGAATAACTCCTTTATCAGGAATATAAGAAACCTACATTATTCATATCGTACTTAAATACTTAATATTATCAATAAATACAGTGTTGGGAAGGAATACGTTCCTTTTATAGGGACGAAGCTTGGAACGCGTTTTATTTAAAATATTGGAACGAGAAAGAGTTCTTATTTTTAAGGAACTTGAACGAAAATTTCCGTTCCTCAAATTATGAAAAAGTTATTTTTAATAATAAAATTTTCAAGAATATATTTAGTGTTGGTAATTTTGTATCACTTCGTCAGTCACTAGTAAATATTAAATTACCACATAGGTAGTACAATATACCGTGTTCCCAACATTTCCATTTTCATCACGAACAACCTAGGTATCGTTGGTATATTTTAATTTAGTTCAAGATTTGCATACAGGGTAGGTATAATACTTATACAAATTATATAAACCATAAGGTTGTATAACATTGATATAAACGATGTTACTGTGATTATGGTTTAAAAATACTTTAGAAAGGTTTAGCATCATTATTCGATGAAAATGTCAAGTCTACACTATACAATTTTTGAACTCTATCAAATAAAAACCAAATCAGGTCGGCCTAATTCCATAATTAGTAAAGGTCGTATCTCCATAATTTATTACAATGATAATTGATAATATGGAGATACGACTTTTTCTTCATTCTTAAAATCATTACATCCGAGATACGACGATTTCTAATCGTTCACCAAGATTCAAATCTGGTCAACAAAAATTCGTTACTTGCAATTGGTGACTATTTCCCCTTAAAAAAAGAAATTCGTTTCACATAACCGATCACTTTGGTAACAAACCGGTCACACTTTTTTAGGACCATCTTAATAGACAGTTACAATTTATAATCCCTTCTCCTAATTAAATTCACATGTTATCAATATTAATTTAACAAACAATGATAACACAATAAAAGATAACTATTTTGGTGAGATGGAGTTTGGCTTTTATCAGGCGCGTACACAAATCTAGCTTCCTCTCCATCTGCCTCTTGGACACTCCGGGCAAGCTGCTAGAGAGACTTCTTCTTCAGAGGCTGGACACACACCTGGACTCCCGTTGTTCAACCCTGTATTATACTCCGTGAACCCCCTGCCTATATACGCACCTGGCTATTATTATGAAACGAATACCTGGTGGAAATATCTTACTATTAATTTGTCACCTATCTAATCTAACGAATTTATCAATTCTATGGATGATAAAATTAAACAATTTTAGTTATCATACAATGAGTTTTTTTTTATTAATTTTAATCATAATTAATCCTAAAATCTAAAATAATGGAGTTACGCACTTTGCCCCTTTGCAATTTAGGCCGACGGTGTAGGTACACATTTATTTCTAGCTATAGGTAAAATGTTGAAAATGTAATATTTTAACTTTTCCAAGTTCTATTCCATGCAATACATATAATATTCATATGCTGGGTTGCTTGCATAAACAATTTATAAGATTTAATGGATCAATCGCGGGCCACTTAATCTTGTTTAAGGGACAATTAGCTCATTGATTCATTAAACGTTTTGTGCAACCTGGCAATAGACAATATTTGTTAAATCTATAAAATGTAGGAAATACAAACTTGCATAAGAATTTATTAATCTTTTTAAAGCAATTTTAAGATTAGGGATTACCTATTGGCCTGGCTATTGTGTTGAAGATGACGTTGTTCACACTGTGTTAGGTTTCAGTTAGTTATACACACGTATAAAATGGTCGTTCACCAGTTTCAATAGTGCGCTGTTAGTTTTTAATAAAAACTTTTTATAATATTGTTAATTGACCTATTATCAAACTTTTAGGTAAGAACATTATCTGATTTTCGTGCAGGTTTTTTACGATATTTTAATTTTATAGTGAGTTATGAATATGTGAAAAATTACAATTTGAAAATGCTCATAGTTCACTTAGAAATTAAAGAGACGATGTTGAAAGCGTACAAAGCGTAAACGCTGCAGACTTTGTTATACCAACTCTGTAAGTAAAACTACTAAAAATGATTTATTTTTTATGCAATACAAATGAAATATCGTTGGTCACAATTTTTTTGATAAGCGTTTAAAGTTCAAATTTGAATTTGAATTTGAATTTCAAACGCTCATAAAAATTTAATTTGACTTTCTTATAGACATTTTTTTTTTATTAAGGTAGATAATCCTAAAAATAGTAGTATACTTTAGAAGTATCAAGTACCCACGAAAAATATTATACAATCACAACAAAATAACTAATATAGTTATTCTAGGTATTTTTTATGTAATTTCATCCAAATTTGAACTTAAAATGACTATAAAAATAAACTTGCTTATGTATTTTTTAGATTTTTCGGTAACAGAATTAACTACTTACGTGGAATCTTGTTTTAAATTTTCAATCCTTAGATATAAAAGTTGAACATTTTATACATTTTCAACTACAAAATAATTATTCAATTTTAAATTTGATAAATTTTGTCAAAATTCGATCTTTAAATGCTTATAAAAAAAAATTGTGAATATGTATTTTTAATATTTTCCAACTCATATTGTAACATTATATCAGGAGCCTTGTATTAAATTTTTACACTTTTTGGCCCAACAGATAAAACTTTATTGATATTTATAGAATAAAAAACTAAAAAAATTGGAAACTGAAAATGTCCGTAAACAACTCAAAAAGAGTCAAAATATTTTCAAAATTGTATGCTGTATAGGAAATGCTAATATAAACATTCAATGAAATTTTCATGTATCTACAGTTATTCTTTTTTGAAGTACAACAAAATAAGGAAATTGCTACATGAGAAATCGAGTGAATATCCAATGTTGTAAAAATTTGAATTTCAAACGCTCATAAAAATTTAATTTGACCTTCTTATAGAATTTTTTTTTTTTGATAAAGGTAGATAATCTTATACGGAATCTTGTATTACATTTTAAAACCTTAGATTTAAAAAGAAAAATTTTTACGAATTCTTAACTCAAAATAATTTGCTAATTTTCATGATTTTTCCATATTTTATCAATTTTTGAACTTCAAATGCTTATAAAAAAAAATCTGTGACTAAGGATTTTCAATATTTTTCATCTGCCTTTGAAACAATATAGTAGGAGCCTTCTATTAAATTTTCAAGATTTTTTAACCAACAAATAAAATTTTATTGATATTTCTAGAAAAAAAACTAAAAAAAAATGAAAAACGAAAATGTCCCTAAACAGTTCAAAATAAATCAAAACATAATAATACGTGAGCTGCAGCCCTCTTAAATAGTTTTTTTTTAAATTACTGTCTCTAAAATATTTTACGCTTGTGCAAAAAAACATGAAAATGTAATACAACGTTACTGATAAGTTGTTATTTAATTTAGTGGAATTTAAATAAAAACGCTGAGAGTGAATTCACAATAATTAATTTGAGTTTTACGAGTTAGAAATTCATAAACAATGTTCTATTTATATTTGAAAAGTAATATAAGATTCTCCTTAAGTTTTACTACTTTTAACATTAAAAAATTCTATACAGGAAAGTAAATTTCCATTTTTACGAGCGTTTGAAGTTATATTTACCTACATTGGATATTCAAATACTAATAACACTAGATATATACTTCTAATTTACACTAAATATTTATTTTATAAATCACTATACTTGATAACATTTTCTAAATATTTTGAAGCGTTTTGATAAATTTTTTTTTTTTTTGCAAATTTTTTTTTTCCATAAATTCTCAATAAAATATTTTGTGGTAGTCCAAAAAACATGAAAATGTAATACAAAGTTACTCATAATATAAAATATCCTAGGCTGACAAACCGTCTCCTCTCAGAATCGTTTTTCGTATACAATGAGTAATGACATTTTATCATTGAATTCAAATTAACACCATCCATTACGACACCCACTTTTTAATTTTGTATGTACCTATAATAAAATATAATTTCACCGATACCTTTTTAATCAGAAAAAATTATTTTTACGCTTGATTCTAGTTTCATCCCAAGATATTTACTCTACATTTTACTTGAGCTTTATTAAAAATATTCCAATTTTTTTATTAATTTATAACATGTTAAACCAATGTTAATCAGTTGAAGACTTCTTTTTTTAAAGTTTTGTCGAATACTTCTAAGGGCATTCGAACGGCGAATGGTTTGGTATTAAAAGAAAGACAAATTAAATACAAGTTAAATATCATTCCTTTCATTAAAACTGGGAGATAAAAACTCTAAAATTACAAGAACTCCAACGTATCCAATCTTAATTGATTTTCATACACTTTTGTCATGAAATATGTAAGATGTATTATAAAATACATTTTTAAATGAATTAATAACAATAAATAAAAATATATTCTTTAATTTAGCATCATTAAAAATGAGATGGGCACTTTCCCCCTCTACCTCTATCATCTTAACATGACTCTGTGTGTACCTATCAATTAAACAATCAGCGATATCGTTTTTGATCACTTACCATGATCCTTCGAGAAAACTTTGTCATCATATTGTTACATTCGAGTATCAATTGTTTCCCGTAAATTGTATGCCAAAAATCACACCGTTCCCGTAGTACAATGATATAATCGGAAACGTCGATTCGTATACAGCCATAGTCTATGTGCAACTCGCATTCAACACTGGTCGATAGCGTGAGAAAATATTTCAACTTCTCTCCGTAATCAACCAATGTAGGATTTGTCTCAGAAAACTGATCGATTATCAATTTGTTTCGTTTTTCGAACATGAAACCAAATCCTGCAAACCTGAGACACATTATATAGATTTAAATAAATGACGTGATAACGTCCCATAAGGGGCATGATTTAGGTATTATGAGATAGATAAATTATAGGTACCTATAGTACTTTACTGAATTTTCACAAATTACAATGTAAATATTGGTTTTTATTTAAAAATAAAAAAACAGTTTACAAAATGTGTTTATGTATCGATATTTGATACAGTGTCACATAATAATTAGGTAAGTTTCGTATGTAGTTTGTGGGTATAAGGTAAGTTATAACTAACAACTAATAAGTAACTGCAATAACTTAGGTAGGTAATAGCCTAACCATGAACAATAAAAGATGGGAAAACAATATGATAGACAAAATAATATTATATTCTCATTAATGGAGTTAATCAAATGGAGATTTATAAAAATTTTTTGTGTACAATATTAAATTTATCTTGTTAGTTAAGTTTATAGGTTAAGTATCTCTTATGGTATCACCTTGATCATTACCTACATGTTTTTTGTTAAATACTTATATTTAGAATTTGGGACTGATTTTAGATATTTAAGAAAACAAAAATAATAAATATAATATACCTATAGGTAGGTATAACATTTTATTAGGTATAGAATATTTTATAAATAATTGACTGAATTAAAATATTTAAAACTAAACTTTATTATTGAATCATTAAAAAAAATACTAGTAGGTATACCACTCAATTGACTTCAAACGTATACCTCTTATACACGCTCATGGTTATAACTTTTAAAGTAAACATAATAAGTTATTAAATGTTTGTTGATTTTTAGTCATATGTTTGAGGGCATTATTAAGTTATTCTTAATACTACTTAGGTACGTATATGAATTAGCTAGGGACGTACATTTTTTTATTTCATCAGAGTAGCTTTTTCTTCTCCAAGTGAAGCACTAGGTAAAAACATTTAATTTGTTTGGCTCGAATTTAAAACAATTTTTCATTAACTATATACATAATTAATTCTGCAAAAGTTACTTCAACCGGATAATCTACCTGTGAATTACTCATACCCACCTCATCACAGCTAACATTTTTACTCCAAGGATCAAGTTTAAATTGGATAATGCCCCCACATTAACCGAATTGTGAGCGCTTGGCTAATTCGGGTATTAACCACAACAACACATCATACCACATTGGCCTTCACAAATACACAATATTATAATATTATACCAAACCATACTTCTGTACTGCTATTTGCAACCGGTTGACAAGTACTATGATGGAACTGAAACATTCTTTTTTTATGTCGTACAAATCGTTGCATTTCGCCACGTGAGTGTAATATGTATAGGGCAAATGCGATTCATCGGTCCCCATGATATTGACGAACGGACACAGAACATTGGTGGTTCTCAGCCATCTGGGCACTGATTTTAATCGGTTCAAAGTATCGTCCATAGCCTTGACTAACGTGGTGTATATGAGATTGTTATTAGGTACGAGAGTAAATTTGTCATCGATCAGCTGTCCGTTAATCATGAAGGCCACACGGTCACCATCCAATATATTTTTATACGCCTGGCAATTGTTCCAGACCATCCTGGAATTAATTGGGTGAAGTTGAAACACATACACAAGTAATCACTAACCAGTGCACTTTAAACGCGTTTTTATTTCCCTAAACTCACTTAATAAAAGCTTCATGTAACGCATTATCGTATTTTTCATACAACAAACGCATGTGTTTGTGGCCACCAATTTCTAAATTAAAACAAGATTTTTCGATCAAATTTAGTGCCATAGCTATGTAGTTCATCGAACATGTTATAACTGACATGTTTTCGTCTCCTTGTGTAATGAACCGGTCAAACAACACCTGTGATTATAAGAAATTTTCAGGACAGTTGCTCATATCGTACATTTATAGAATCTATTAGGTATTTAAATACAAACGTAAATATTTTGAACTTCACCATTTGAATCCATATTGAAGAACTTCAGATTTTCAATTAACTCAAGTTTTTCAGAAATGATTGTTTGAAACTAAATAACATAATACCTACATGATTATTAGATATTACATTTTACATTTTTCAAAGTATTGTTTACTAATTCAATTTCGTTGTAAATTGTGTTGAATATATTTAGAGACCGCAAACAATGGTTCATGAATTTCGGTAGCTGAATTGATAAATAAGTATATCTCTTTTCAAAGCCGGGACGCATAACCTGTTTTACTTTAGAGAAGTGACGTTCCATTGCCAAAGCCTAAATTTATTGAATACAAATAAATATACACGTTCAATGTGTAAAAATTAAGTGTTTTGACTGTTGATATTTATACAAGGTTTCTAAAATGAGTAATAATTCGAAATACATTTTTTTTTTAAAAAGCAACATTATGTACACTAAAATCATTCCATTAGATTGAAAAAAGCCATACTAACAATTGGAGCATCCATTCTGCCCACTATTTCATTGTACACTTCCAGTAATGAGTCAAGCATTTTTATATTGAGTATTATCTGTTGTTGTTTTACTATTAAGTTCATAATAATAATTGGCAAATCATGACTTAAGAGATGCAGGTGTAGTGCTGTGTCAATGACAAAAAATAATTCTTTCTGAAAACCATTCAAATAGTTTAGTACGGGTTTGGCTTAGATGAGTTGTGGTTTTTACGTCGAACGTGGACACGAGTTTATTTCCGTGAAAAGTCCACAAAGTGCCTTTCATTAGACTGCCTTCAATTTTAAGGGCATATTGCAACCATTTATTAACTAAGTTACTTTCATATCTTAAGACATCTTTGCAAAACTTTCCGTATACTAATAATGTCTAACAATAAGCATGATAAGTTGAATTGATTTTAACTTCAAACAAAAGACGTACTTTGGTTTTCTGAATTTGGGGAAATTTTGGCGTCGATTCGACGACTGGAGCGGTCTTTTTCGCTCTTCGAAATAGGTCTTGCACTAAAATGACTTTACCTACTACCGGAGGCACGCCAAACACTAATTGAGGGGATTCTTTTAATGACTATAGTGATTCATACAATGTTTATTGTTTATGATTAATACATGTAAATGTTCAACAAGTATTATTTATTATTAATTAACTCACCATGAATTGTGTATTATAATTGTTAATTTCTACAACGAACTTTTCTAAAATAATCACGTACTTTGGTCGAAGTTTCTTTATTAATGTGCTCCGAATCATCATGTTCTCGAAAAATTGCAATACTTTGACATCGTTCATTGCACTGTTTGAAACCATCATTGATTGGCTAATTTTATGATAGACGTTATTTTCAAAATGATAAAGAAATTGATCCATTATTTTTTTCCAAATTTCTTCTCTATTACTATCGTACACATTGATTTCCAAATCAAAAAAAATACGAGTAATGTAATTTTTAATAAATATTTGACATTCCGAGTCATTTTTGAAAATATGACTAACTTCAGGCCTCATTAATATCAGTTCTATAATCTATGCACATGAAAAATAATATTAATCAAATACCTAGTTAAAAACATTTTAAACTTAAATATTGATACATTTAGCCATTTAGGTATATAATTTACCTTCATTATTTTGTCTAGATCACGTACAATTAAACGGACAAAATGTAATCGATGGAATAGTATGTCCTCGTCAAACTCCCAAGCCCATCGCCTAAAATAAATGGCGGATATCGCTTCAATATCCTTTTTACATTTATTATATGTCGCTTCCCATTGGTCCAAAATGTACAAGCCACCTTTGACCAAGTCTATAGCATTAGATGTTTTGTATCTGAACCAAGAATGATTTGTACATGTTTGTAAGAATTTTATTAAATAAATTACACAATTGCCTACATAACTAAATAATATTAAGATAAGCATATTATTCATCACGCAGTAGAAACCGGCGAAAGATGACAGTCAATTTATATAGCGAATCAATTTCTACCATGTGATACTAAGTAGGTACACTATTATATATCTATGATAGAATCAGGGTTTGTTGTTTATGTATAACGCGTTATAATCTAGCCTAACCTATATAGTATCTGAATTAAGTTTTAATATCTGACACGTTATTTGAGTTACACTTTGATAAGGATTTCCTAGTGATAAAATTAGGCGAATACTAGGGCACTTATTATGATAAACCGATTAGGTTTATTACAAATTCGTGGAAATCATAATATTATTATTGTTGTATGTCTAGCTAGTAGCCGGGGACACCGGTATTTCACATATTTAATTTCTATACTTTGCAATCAAACAAATATTATAGGAATTATAATGGGAAAAATGAAAATATTATTATTATTATAATATAATTAATTAATATATTTTAGATTCTGAGTGGAACGATGAATGTATTGATTTTACAATGATGTGTGTTTTTTTTTCTTTTTCTTTTTTTTTTTGTGTCTGTGTACACTATAAGCAGTTGAAGTATGCTTCGATTTTCAACTTCAATATCTTGTTCGATTGGAAAGTGAATATGGTTGGTGCATTGGGGAGGTCAAAATTAAAAATTCCCAGTTATTTTCAAAAGCGCCAAGAAAACCAAAAGAAAAATTAAGGAAAAACGGGAATTTTTAAGCAAAATCGATTTTTCACAAAATTGAATTTGGTTTTTGGTGTAACATTAAAACAAATGATCGTAGATAAATGATCGTAACATTTTCCAAATATATTGGTTTATGTTGAACTGTTTAGGGACATTTTCAGTTTCCAATTTTATTAGTTTTTTTTTTATAAATGTCAATAAAAATTTATTAGTTGGTTAAAAGAGCTTGGAAATTTAATAGAAGGCTCCTAGTATATTGTTTAAAAGGCAGATGAAATATATTAAAAATCGTTAGTCACAGTTTTTTTTTATAAGCATTTAAAGTTCAAAAATTGACAAAATATGGAAAAATCACGAAAATTAGCAAATTATTTTGAGTAAAGAATTCGTAAAAATTTTTTTTTTTAAATCTAAGATTTGAAAATCTAATACAAGATTACTCATAAGATTGTCTACCTTTATCAATAAAAAAATCTCTACCGGAAAGTCAAATTAAATTTTTATGAACGTTTGAAATTCAAATTTTTACAACATTGGATATTCACTTGATTTCTCATGTAACGATTTTCTTATTTTGTTGTAATTCAAAAACGAATAACTATAGATACATGAAAATTTCACTGAATGTTCAGATTAGCGATTCCTATACACTGTTCAAATTTGGACGAAATTACATATTAAAATCAATATTAACGATCTTTGTTTTGGTTGTAATTTAAAAATATTATTCGGGGATATATGAAACTGAAAAATCAAAATATTATGGCCTATCCATACAATCTACCATAGTATAAGGAATAAGAAATATGCTCATGATAAGACTGTGCATATTTTAAGAAATTTATTCATTAATTCCATATAATTTAATACCATAAAAAAGTATATAATATGTCTTATACCAAGACTGACATACCGTCTCTGCTCAGAATCGTTTTTCTTATACAATGATATTATATCATTGCATTCAAATTTAATACCATCCATTAAACAGCGACCCACTTGTAACCTACAGTACAGCAGAGTGACATCCACTTACCCACCTTTTTTAAATTTTTTTTTCTATGAATATCAATAAAGTTTTATCTGTTGGGCTAAAAACTGTAAAAATGTAATACAAGGCTCCTGATATATTGTTACAATATTAGTTTAATAATATTTAAAACACATAGGCACAATTTTTTTTTATAAGCATTCAAAGATCGAATTTTGATAAAATTTATCAAATTTGAAATTGAATAATTATTTTGTAGTTAAAAATGTATAAAATGTTCAACTTTTATCTCCATTATAGGTACTTTTTTTTTAATACCATAGATATGTATATAATATGTCTTAAACCTAGACTGACACACCGTCTCCTCTCAGAATCGTTTTTCTTATACAATGATATTATATCATTGAATTCAAATTTAATACCATCCATTATACAGTGACCCACTTGTAACCTACAGTACAACAGAGCACCTTTTATACATATAATATTTATTAAATGGTAAATAAATTTAACGTTTTAAAATTCATTAAAAATATAAACGTCGTTCACGTTCTATTTGCAAAGTGAGTGAGGTTCACCATATATTAACGTGAACGCTTGAACATACGTTCGTGAACGACGTTCTTTCCAAACACTGCTATTTTAGAATATAGGTATTGTATTTACTGATTTGTAACTCTACATTTTTACATTTTGAAGCATTTATCACCTGATATGAGATCAGTAAATCAGTTAAACTATTTTGATGTTATGAAATTAAACCGATGTAGGTACCTATCAATTATTATTTCGTATTTAACTTGCATATTTAGCTCTTTAAGAACTCTGAAGCTCTATAGATATATCAAAATTATTTGTATGATATTTATATTTATTTTGTAGACCTCTTTTATAACTGTTAATACATATGCAGACATTGCAGTATTGTAGTGTATCCGTATGTATTTGTATTATCATTGATTGTGAAAACTCAACACTGGTAGGTATAATGGTATTAATAATCAATGGTATTATGCTTCCCCCCCCTAATTATATCAATTATAATTACCGAAATATCTCGGGTATACTCAAAGTTATAGAAACTCTATCGGCAATCGAATTGGAAATTGATTCGAGTAGACGTTCCATGTGTTTTTTCCGGCTAAACAAACTTGATGTTAACCACATTAGATTTAAATTGTTGTACAGTGGTATGAAGTTTTCTACGATGACTGAAAACGGTGCGTTAATGATTGACTGAAAAAAAAATAATCATATTATGGTGTGTACCTTTAATAGTATTTAAAATTAAAATGTATAATGATAAGCATAAAGCAGGTAAGTGTGAGTACATCAATTCCATCGTAAATCAATTCCATGAAATACATGGTGTTTCGAACAGTAGTATCATACATTATTTGAAAGTCGTTTTTTAATTCATTAAATCTCATCAACGTATATGAAACAATTTGGCTGTTAACAATTTGTTCCAAAATATTTATGCATTTTAGCACTATTTTGTCGGTCAACAGTTGTTCCAATATCTCTTTGAAGTTATTATAACGTTTTTTCCAAAAACCGTATTCTTTAATTGCGGACGCGTATTGAATTTTTCCTCCCTATAATAAAATATATATTCAATATTCGAATTCAAAATGATTTTGCAAATACGCAAACAATTAAGTTTCATACTTCATACATTTATTAAACTTATCGTAAATATTTTGATTAGACTTAATTAAAAAAAAAATATAAACAAAATATTGTTGGGTATCCTACCATTATGTCTTCGACAAAATTAATTTCTTTCTGTAATGATTCCATCCATGAATTTGTTAAACTTATTAACTGATCTATTTGTTTCGTATCTAGGTCTTTCACATTTGTATTGTTCTCAATAAGCAATGAGAGTTCATCAGAAACAACCAATTTGCCTGTTAAACTAAATAGGCAGTGTATTGCTAATGCAGTGTAAAATAATTACTTTAATTATAAGTATAGATAGGTAGGTACCTAGGATTGTGTAAAATAAATAAAATATTTGTAGAATTGAATTTTAATTGTGTCACCCATGAGTTTTTATTTTTAAAAAAAAGGTTTTAATAAGAGGTTTTAAGAGACACCTAGCTAGTAGATTTGTCATCAGCCTCTACTTCTGAAGATATTTTATAATAGGAATATTTGTATGAATATTTGTATTATTATAAGTTTTTTTTTACGTTAATTAGAAAATAAACAAATATACATAAGCTTAAATGATATAAGAGAAGGTTTAACAGAAAGGCTGTAGAATGTAAGAGAAACCGCCCACTGACGACACTCTTAGATTTAGCTTATATTCCTACAAGTAATACATTTATTTTTCTATTATCTATTAATAATTTAATAGGTTGAACTAATTTTAATAAAACCATCGCATATATTAGGTACTTATATCGTACCTACCTATATCCCATTATCATTAAATTTTAATATTGTTATAATAGGTACCTATTTATAAACTTATACATTATAAGTCAAATAGTCAATATACCAAACTACCTATTGCAAAATGGTTTAAATAGGAGTGTGGTATGAATAGATTCAAATAGGTAGGTAGGTACTAGGTAAGTCTAAATATATTAAAAATCATTTTTTTTTTATTTCTGTTGATAATATTTTTGTTTATTAGTTAAAAGTTGGTCTTAGAGCATTACATACAATCACAAATTTTTTTAGTTAGGTATACTGTAGCTGTATTATAGGTAGGAATACTGTATATTATCCATAATTATAGACATTTGGAGTTCTAATTTTGAAAAAATTGTATATTTAAACAAAATACAAATTTCAATTCAATCAAAACTCGAAATGATTAAAGTTTGGTGTTGAGAGAATAACCGTGAATGACGTAAACCGTGATGCTGAACAAATTTAGCAACATATATTACAAACGACGGATGGAGATGTAAGAATAAGTCTTAAAAAAAACCAGGCAAAATATGAGCAACTTGTTACTTGACAATGTTATATATCAATGGTTTATTGAAGTTTTGTACGACGCCTATTTCTTAAATGTGGGACCAGCCACCACTGAACTGTCTATGCCCTATGGTACCTATAGGTATATTATGTGATACGCCGTTACCTATTGATTTGACTTATTTATTCAGTTTATAATAATACTAATAATATATTATTATAATAAACAATAATATGACGGGGACCTTGTGTGTCTCAGTCACTAACGTATTATGTCGTGAAACATCGGCCGGCGTTCCCGGATGGGAAACCACCTGTGACCTGTGTTTTAGTGATGAATCCTCTCCCCACGCCACCACATACACGTGTTCCTCAATTAACCGCAACCCCTCTACAAAATGATAATGGCCATAGGTAGTTGCCGATGCTTGGATCAATAATAATAAAACAAAATATGATGGTATATGTATATATTATATCTATGCAATGTTTTTTACGTTTTTTCAAACATTAGTTCCATATACCGTATTATTATATTACTCTATTATACTACTGATACTTTTCACAATTACATAGTATTTATATATTATTATTTGCTATGTACCTATAATAAAATGCATTATGAAATCATTTCTAATTTTAAGCTATTCATACCACTAACTTATTCACACCATTCTAAGGTGTTGACTTATTTATTTATTTATATCTACGGGACTAGCGTATAGGAATGTTACTATAAATGTTGATATAATATCTAATCATATAATCTAAAAACAGTGAAACCCATCTATAACGGGCATTATATCCGATATTAAGGTGTGCCTATTATTAATGGTAGAGGTTTTACTATAATAACTACTGTAGTTAAGTGTAGTGACTTTACCTTTCAACTGAAGATGCCTCGTCGAAACTGATCATTTCGATATGGTAGGTAGAATGGTTTTTAATAATTTTAAATAATCAGAATGAATCTAAGTTAAATGTTATAACAAACAATATTTTATTTCAATACATGCAACAGTATAAATATTATATATGTTAAAAATAAATATTGAAAAGTATACTAACCAGATACATTGTATGGAACCTTCAATAATTTTGTACTTTTATTTATACGTCCTTATCTCGTTTAATAATCAATATACATACATAGACACGTCATAGTGATCTATTGAACCAGCTAGTTGGGTAGTCTTATTAATATTATGTATACTCAGTCAATATTTGTTTTACAATATTTAGAATTACCACTTACCTAGCCACCAAGGTACCTACTATTATATTACTTATTATTAACATTATTTATCATTAGTTGTAAAATTAAATTAAAATTAAAAAAAATATTACGATATAAATCTAATAACAATAAAAAAGATTCAGTACTTGTACCTGACTCGACAGAGCAACACGTGTGTTATCCTTTATAGCTTCGATAGCAAAACCACAGTCATATCTTATAGCATCGATATCATTTAATATGATTATTATATAACTATACATCCAACCATCTGCGGCAATTTCGAAATTAATAGAAATACTTCGGGCAAAATTCCCTCCCCACCAAACCTCAATAGAACAAACACCTTACCAACCCTCAAAGAACAAACACAAATACATCAACTAACAATTCCAAAATTGTTACATCACCTTCAACCAAATCAAATCAATTAAACTCGCGAAACTCATTAACGCAAAGTACCTGTATCGCAAAGAACACCTCTCCACCTGCCTCCCACTTCCCAGCTACCACGACCACGACCGCAATCAACGCCGATAAACTAATTACACCAACCAGATTTCCAGCAACAATATAAATAATTCAGATAAAACCATTAATTTCGCTAGTATTACAGAAAAGGAGACTACACTTAACAGAGAACAAGGTATAGTATTTAATTCAATTGACGGAGTTCCACAAAAAGATTACATTTTAGCTATCGGCCAAATCGTCCAACCTAGAAACATACTATTTGTCTCAAGAATTTCCAACAATAGATTCTGTATATTCTTAATCAGCAAAGAAATTCTAGGATCTCTTCTGGCTAAAACACAAGTAATAAATATAAACAGTCAAGCAATACAAATACACAGACTACTAAATCTAGCTAAGCGTATAGTAATATCTAACGTATGCCCGTCTATACCCAATCACGTAATACTTCATTCCCTAAACAATCTAGATATATTCCCCACATCACAGATTAATTACCTTAAAACTAGAATTAACCTAGATGGCTAAGTTTCCGTAGACAAATGTATATCGAGCACGAAGACACGATAAAACTCAACGGATCACTGATCTTAAACTATGGTAATTTACGTTTCTACGTAACATTAAAAGTCATCCCAACAGGTACCAAATTTTGCATAGTATACTGTAGGTAAGCGATAAACAGATACGCCAAATAGAAAATAGGAGTTCACTAGTTATTTGTCGATTGTATGTTAATCAGCCCATGGAAGGTATAGTGACCAAAACTGAAGGATAAATAAACTTACAACTAATCATTGTTGGTTCAGTGAAAAGTAATATTCAGAATAGATTAGGAAATTCGCAAATTCACGGTTTAAATGCGGGTTTAAATCGACTTAGATCAAGTAGTAAGCCAAACTTCTTAACACTATATTCTACACACGAATCTGAACATCAATGAAGAACAACAACCCCAAATAGCCTCCGTCTAAATCAATTAGAAACCATGGAAGCTGATACTCACGAACAACACATCATAACACCACCTCAAACCTTGTCTAATACCGAACAAATCCTTCAAACTGTGTATCCCAGCAACTTCAATCAAAGCAAAAGAAGCCAAAAATAATATCTAAGTCTAATTCTTCAACAATTACTGACGACGACACCCCCGACGATTCCCTCAATTCGGCCCAGAAATTATTCTACGTTGATAAACCCTTGCCAACTACGGCAAGCTGAATCAACAGCCATCAACGCAGCCATTTCCTATAAGTACCTGACATCGACTCACAATTGAGTAAGTTTGCAGTTTGCATATTCACGATTTGTCAAACGGATTTTTACAAATTCAACCGCCGAAGGAAATGAAAGAAAAACGGTGTTTGTTAGGTTCGAGAACATGCACTTCGGACTAAAGGGCGCACTGCAACTTTTCAGAGGCTAATGGGCACCGTCTTCAAGGATTCCAGTGAAGGAAAAATTTGATTATGTGCGGATTACAAAGTTACGGTAAATAAGTTTGTTCAGGACCTAAAATATCTGTTAAAAAGAATCGTAGACATTTTTCAAAAAGTCGAACAATGAACATCTTAACGTGGAGCACCCACAACAGATAGTTGGGGGGGGGAGATCCTAGCTGTTATCTTGTGAAAAAGAGCATATGTAAAATGTAAAGAATTGTAAAATAATTAAGCATCTTCTATGCATCGTCTATAAAAACTACTATACCGGTAATTAAACATACTTCCTGAAGTTTGATGTAATTTCGAAAAAATGGTTGAATTTGTAAGTTCTTAGACTATGCTTTGTACCACTTTTTTGATATAAAACCCAAAAAGCCCAAAATAAATACAAATGTAATGCAATTATTTCATGAGATTTTCTGAAAAAATATCCAAATTATATGGTATTTTAAAATTGAAAATTGAAAATCAACTTCATGGAAAGCTTAGTTATTTTTCCAAAGAATTCATACATATATTAAAAATTAAAATCTGGCATTCGGAAGTATGTGTAATTTACCACCGCTTATTGGTCTAAAACGTACGAAAAATACGTGTGATGCTATCCCCTTAATTATTAATTATTATAATACTGAATATTATTTTCTGGTTTGAGTGGCGTTTACCGAGTGGCACCGACTCACCGACGGACAGGGCCACCACGAATTTTTATCGCTGCAACATGAATTGTATTTGTCAATGGCCCATTTCCGCCTCCCCCCCCCACCTGGGTATACCACCGGAACTTTACCGACCGTACAAGATAGATTCATAATAAGTTGTTCATAATATAACAATCAAAAAATATTGAAATACATATACATATATTATAATACACTAGCAGTCACGCCCGACGTTGTCCAGGCCAAATATTTGTATTTTTAATAAATTATATATTTGTACAAAATGTATATACAATATATTTTCTTCTAATTATGATATTAATATAATAGGTATGTAACGAATTGAAATCATTTAGATTGGCCAAAAAAAATTTCTTTTTTCGTTTGCTAAAAAAACCATGTGTGAGGTAACTCATAGTAGCTTTACCTATCTACAGCCGGACAGCCTATAGGTGGGTTTCCACTATACACGTGCGTGTACGTGCATACAAATAATTTGCTGTGATTGGTTGGTTAGGATCAGTTACCACACGATTAACCACGATACCGTGTTGTTGGACATAGCTGAACATTTTTCGGGTATACGGCAAACGTGTAGGTATAGTGGAAACTATACAAAACTGGAAACTATGTTTTTGAGTTACAGCGATGAGTGAGTCAGTGGTATTTGGATTTTATATGTATAGATTACTATACTCATTGATTCAAAATTAAAAAACAAATATCATAATTTATTGTTATTTTGTTGGCCCCTATACCTATATGCGTCTATGCACATTGCACGTCTGTATTGTTGTGATTTGATGTATTTGTGTACCAAATCTTATAACGTATTGGTACTTGATCTTAACAGTAAACCTTTTTAAATAACAATATTTCCAATAGTCGAATACTCTTATTTTATATCCATTTAAATTAATATTTTGTTCAAATATCAAAAAAGCATTAATAACATAACAAGAGATTTATTATACTGTAATATAGTGTGATTTTGTTGTAAATCTAGACACGCGGTAGCGTGTCAAGCCAAGTTCTAGCTAACAGAACTGGCGAGCAGCACCGTGTGTAATATTACACGAACCATTTGGAGCCACTTTTGACCCCCTCATAACTCAAAAACTATTCCACATAAACATGTCAAATTTGGCTCATATATTGAGACTAACGAGATACATATGTGCTCTAAATTTCATAAACACACTTCAAACCGTTATTTAGATATTAACGTCCGAAAATCGTCATTTTTATCACTGACTTACCTATAGATCAAAATTCTAACCCAGTTCCAGATGACCTAGAAAGTTCAAATTTGGCATACAGATAGGTAGTTAGGTAAATACAAAGGAAAAATCAGAAACTTGAAAATTTTTAATTTTTAATTTTTTAATTTTTAATTTTTTAATCAATTGATTTTATTATAATTTTGCAATTATTTTATCTATTATGTTTAATTTTTCAATTTATTAATGAATTGCCTCTAATTTAATGTAATGTTGACTTAAATAACCTTTCCCGTATCGCCGCTCCAAAAATACGACTAGCCGAATATGTGTCGGTATTGTCGACCCGCGCGCAGCGACATACTTTTTTTTCTATCTATGTATGTAATTAATATTATTTTTTTTAAATATTACAATTAAAATAATTAAATAATTATTTTTACAAATTATGAATTATCCACCCAACAGTAGAAACAACAGTCAATAAAATTATGATAATTAAAAATATATTCAAAAAGAGTTAAAATAATTGTATATTAATTTTCCATATATTTTATACTCTGTATATACAACGGAAAATATTTTATAATAAATATTATTATTAATATTAGTAACTGAATTATATTATACAGTAATAAACTTTATTTATAGAATACGTCATGGCTAGGTTAGGTTAGGTTATAATAATTTACATACAAAAAGTAATGATATCCCACCAAAAACATATATGTAAAATGAGAGCCAAGTTCAATACTATAATATATGCCTTGGTTGTTGACTTCAACGACAAAAGAAGTGAGATCTAAATGGGTGCCAAGTTAGGATAATATATTGAAGCCTAAGGTCTGACTTGGCTACGAATTATATATTATAGCATTTGCAAGTTCTAAAGCTTTGAGTTGGTTCTTATTTTACTCTTCGGAAAATCATCTTCACTCTTCCATTGCTGTTTTAGTAGGTACTTATAATAATAATTCGTATATGAAAAGTAGCCAAGTCACACCTTAGGCTTCAATATATTATCCTAACTTGGCACCCATTTAGATCTCACTTCTTTTGTCGTTGAAGTCAACAACCAAGGCATATATTATAGTATTGAACTTGGCTCTCATTTTACATATATGTTTTTGGTGGGATTACAATTTACAATTAAATATTAATATAATCGAATAATGATTTCAACCATAATATGTTGTACCTACCTACCTATGCAAAATCACTCGACCACTTTATTAGTGAAAACAGTATTAAAATAAGTAGAGTTCTTTTCGAGATATACTCGTGTCTCGTAAACAGTGGCGTAATTTCAGTTTTTATTAGACTAGGGCAACTTTTCACTGCTTTTCCGACACAACATTTTTTTCAAGTAGATTCTCATAGCATAGTGCCATAGTGGTTAAGGACGACTTAAGGTTGAATCGGAGGGGAGAGGTGGTAAATGTGCCGACTTAAGGTTGATGTAAATACCAGACTGGGGCATTTGCTAAATGGCTAAATGTAAAAATAAATGTATGATAAATTAAATAATAAATACAATACAGTGGCGGCGCTAGGTTTTGCGGGGCCCGGGGCAAGTAAAAAATGTGAGGCCCTCTGGCCCTCATTCGTATCTTATACATTACATCCCAATTCCAAATTAATTATAGATTTAATTCAAAAGATAATTTTGTCCATCGATTTTAAAACCAAAAATTATTTTACATTAAGTAGGTAAGTATGTAAAGAAAATCAAAACAATCAATGATAAATGTATAATCATATTATTATTTGCATAGAAAATAAACTAACAAGTTAAGTTAAAATACTAGTAGATAAGTAATAACTTATATTTATAAACAAAGTTTAAAAAAAATGAGTGTGCTGAACAATTAACAATATTTTTTTTTTATTTTTATTTATATTTTAAAAATACATAATACATTGTTAAAGCAAAATGTTGTCAGTTATAATTCTTTAATTTTTCTAGCTTTTTTAGATGCAAAATCATTTATTATATCTTCATAATTTAGTTGTTCTGATAGTTCTTTTTCTATACGAATTGTAGCAAGTCCAGTAAGTCTTTGTTGTGACATGGTACTTCGTAAATAAGTTTTTATAAGTTTTAATTTTGAGAATGTTCTCTCTGCTCCAGCTGATGTAAGCGGAATTGTTAACATAATTCGTAAGGCAATATTCAAGTTGGGAAATGCGTTCGGTTTTTTTTATGTCAGAAAGTACTTGAAGTGGTGTAGTATTTTTATAAATTAAATGGCGGAAAATTAATATTTCTTCGTATAAATCATAATCGAAATTATTTTACTGATTGCTAAATATCGATTATTTATATAATTATATATTTATTATGACTAAATAAGATACCAGAAATATAAAATTGACCGTAAAATTAAAACCAGTCTTGTAGTTAAGACTTACAGATCAAGCCGATTTAATATTATTTCAACGAAAACAATAGTATTTTTATTGATGCCAAATTGTTGTGAAAAATAATTAATAAAGTGAATTTTGTGGTATTTAAATACAAGTATTTATATTATGTTAAAAATACTCTTATAAAGTATTCAGAATATTTAAAAAATACTTTAAAAACATTGTATTTAGAATAGGTACCAAAAAATACTTCAAAAAGTATTTTAATACACGTATTGAAATACTTGGAATCGAATACTCTACAAGACTGATTAAAACAAATAAATTATAAAATTACTTATTTAAGATACAAAGAGCTATGTTGAAATATTTATGAATTTTTTTAATGGCAGTCAGCACTCCTGCTTCGCTATCTTTAAAATGAAGAAGTAAAAATATAAAATAAATATGTTCTAATGTTATATGAAACAAAAATTATACGTCGTCGCCCGTCGGCTGTCACTCGAATTCTCCTGATATGCTGGAATCCGATAACAAATCTACCCGTATCACTAATCTTTATCGAATACTTTACGTATTTTATTCATATCTCTCGTAGAAAGTAGCCAGTAGGTAACTATTAGTATATTTTATATATTAATATATTATACCTGCACATATTATTGGCTACATCAAATGCGATTAGCCAATAACGACGATACAACCTTCGAGCATTTTAGTTTTAACAATCATTATAAACAACTAAAATAAGTCGGTAGAACGTATAGAAATCAACTTAAATTCAATGTGATACATAGGTATTTTGGGTAATATACTTTTTGTTGTTAGTATACCTAATAGTATATGTTGTGTATACCAAGACTCGTGATCAAAAATTAACTTAATTTATGTTTTTTTGGTTTCATTCAGGTGGGAGCACTATAAATATCGGGGCCCCGGCGGGGCCACAAAATCTCGGGGCCCGGGGCACGTGCCCCGCTCGCCCCGACGATTGCTCCGGCACTGATACAATATATAGGTACCCATTTATGAAATTGCATATTATGTTTATAATTAGTATCTACTTCACATTTATTATTCGTTACATTATTTAATAAAATGTATCACCAGTTTTCATTTTAATTGAATTTTCCATTGTTATATCTATTCATTATTGGCTGGCAGCGGTTGTAGAAATGGTTAAAAAATAAAAATTTGGAACTAACAACCTGATAAATATTAATTTGAATCATTTTTGTTCCAGGTAAAATGAATCCACAATAACACTGAATACATTATTGTGGCCTATTTCTTTTATAAAAATTAAATAAAAATAAATTTTATTATTTAAATAAAATTAAGATTTAATATCATTTTTGATAAATTATAATAGTTTATTGTCCTTATTATATAATGTAGGTAGACCACATAGGTACTCAATTATAGCCTTTTAATTTCATTTACAAAATATCTGTAATAATATATGTAATTGGCTGGGCCTGAAGATTATTTAAAATGTTTTGAAGATGATTAGATGTTATTTAATTTCCCTATTAGCATCCCTTAATAATATGAATCGACAATGTATTGTATACCTGTTTAAATATATTTATTACTTATATTAAATGTATGATCATAAATTCTATCATGTAGGATATTATACCGATAGTAAAATATTGCCCTATACCCGCCGCAGAATAAGATCATGACTGCGCGGCGGCGGACCGTTTTGCGTCCGTTTCACACAGCCGGTTTTTGATTGGTTCCCCGAAACCCCTGGATGTGTTCGCATTGACAAGCGATACGGTGGAAGAAGTTGATTTGATTGCGCGACCAGTCATAATCTTATTCCGCGGAGGGTATACTTACTACTAGCGCTTTACGCGTGTGGTGAAGATTTGAACTACTGAACCGTTACACAATCTGACTGAGTGAAGGGCCGGCGATAGCTGCTGCTAAAGTGCTAACCTCTTAATATCTTAAAAGTTACTCTGGTTCACCACATTACCAAGGCTTATAGATAATATTATCTACAAAATTTGAGTCCTTTACAACAACGATGTAGAAAAGATATCTTGCTCCAGTCCCCTGATAAGATAATTGTACTCAATTGTACCTACTTAAAACACGTGAGTCGTTGCACAGTCGTTTCGTATATCAATTTCGGAGGAAATGATGACGGCTTCCTCGTAACGTGTTTATAATATACTTGTATAGTGGAAGTCTGGACTCGCTACTCATCAAGACGATTCGCGAAGTTCGAATTCGATGGCCATAATAACAATCTGAATCGACCTAAGTACGCGTCCAAGTCATACTTTACCGTGGCGTGATCGTGTCATTAAAATTTATCGACCATTATTTATGTTAAAATGTCCAAAGTTTGTGTTCTGTGTGTGAAACCATTGATCAAATGTCTGAGGTCCAGGATATCTTTGCACGTGTAAGTCTCGTTTACAACATTACCTACCCTAGCTTTGGGGACAAGAACACACCTGACTAATCAGTTGTTTTGTGTTAGATTTCCAGCGTGTCCGAAAAAACGGCAGATATGGCTCAACCAATGTAGATTAACGAACGAAGAAGTCTTACCAAACCGTAAAATATGCTCATTTCACTTTGAGTCAACATGTTTCAAATCCAATGCAAAGAAACGCATACTTCACCCTGATGCTGTACCAACAATTTTTGTAAATAGCCATGTCAAAACAATTGTGAAAGGTACCTACCTACTATACATTTTTCTTCCAATATTTATAATTTTTTTTTATTTTAATATAAGCGTAGTCTGCAATACAATAAATGGTACCTAAACCTTCTAAAATCAAATAAAAGTAATAATTTATTACTGAATATTGAGTGTTTAGGTTTTAGTTGTAATAATTACCTAATTTTTATTAATTGATAATAAAGGCTTTAAATGTTTTAAATGTTTGTACCAATGGGTAAGTACTTTTTAGATTCAAAAAGTCTTAATGAAATTTGGTTTGGAACCATTGTACAGAACAATCATTACATAATTTTGGGCAAGTATGATATCAATTTTCAGTACTTTGTTATTAAGCATTTATCGGTATTTCCTTTATAACATCAGGAAGAAGTTATTATTCCCTTAATTACTTCAAATTGTGTTTGAACTAGATTGTACAAAGGAAATTTAACAAACCTTGCTGTACATTTGTAAATGTTTTAAATAATGTTATAAAAATGTCATTGATAGATATATATAAATATAAAAATAATAATAAAAACTAGAGATGTTCTGGGTACCCGGCAATTACTCAATGGCCGGGTACTCAATATCATATTTAAGATTCGGCATTTACTCGGTACCCAGCTTAATATCTACATTTTTACCCGGCCCTTACTCGGTACCCGGAGAAGTACTACATTTTTACTTGACTCATATCCCATAAACTATTGATAAATATATGCATGCCTATAATTTATTAACATAACTGGAAAAATCTAAAATTACTATTTATTAATTTATTATTTTAGTATTTACATTTGACTTTTTAGTTACAAATTACAATATTCATTAATTATGCAATATTTTTGTCTATTGAGCAAAATTGTACATAGCTATTGTTTATAATATCTAAGCAAATGGTATTAGTGTTACACTAATAGTGTACTTAATTTGTGTTATTGTTTGGTTTATAGTATATGCTCAGATTCACCTTTTATTAGTTTTATTTTTTTTATAATTTTTATTAAAATTGCAGATACATCCAGTGGCCAGTACCAGTACTGAGTGTTTAAACTGTTTAAAGACTTAATTAATATTATTAATAATTTCTTAATCAGTAATTTTATTGTTAGTTGATACTTTGTTACTAATATAATATCCATTTTGTATTTACATTTATACTCAGCCTATACTATATACCCGGTTAGTACCTACTAAAAGTTTTACTCTGCCAACACTCGATACCCGGTTAGTATAAAAAAATTTTACTCAGCCAGTACTCGGTACCCGGTTTAATACCAGATTTTCTACCCAGAACATCTCTAATAAAAACCAAAGCATGCCACTAGATATTTTTCCTCTGCAAGGAAAATTGAGGAATCATAGATTTGTTTTTGGGTATAGTGGAAATATATCTTCTAGCATGATATATTTTGTAAGGAGTTAATTTAATTAAGAATTATAGATTGATTTTTAATATATATTTATATTTTTCTTTGTGTTTTTATGGTTATAACTAAAGCATAAATAATCCAGTTATTTCGACAACTAGAAACAATACAGCGGTCTTAAAGTGTATATGATTAATTTGAAAAAAAGTACAAAGTTATACCTGTTTTCTTGGACTTCTCTATAGCTTTTTACAAGTAACCTAATATTAGAGCAGATGTTACCAAGTTTTAGGATTAACAGTAGTATTAATTTAAGTTTGCTCAAAAGTTACTTTTAAATAGAACTCAATGCTTAAAATAAATTATGTTACAGGTAGGTAATCAATGTAACATAGAAAAGGTAGTTCTGTAGGTCCAATATTATTTATTTCATACTCAAATTCGATATTTAGTTTGGTAGCACCGTAATATGCTAATTTACTTTTCTCTGACAAATCATGGAAATATGGGGTACATTTTAAAGCTATAGCTGGATTGATTAAGATATATTTAACAATTACCAGAAATCTAACTTTAAATAAGGATAAAAAAAAGTCACCGACCTAACCGCGAATCCAAATAGCGAATGTCAAAATAGCGACGGCAAAATAGCTAAATATAAAATAGCTATAAGCCATAATAGCTAATGTTCAAAACAGCTAAAGTATATTAAATTATTTAATTAAGTGGGTCACTGTATAATGGATTGCATTAAATTTGAATTCAATGATATAATATCATTGTATAAGAAAACCATTCTGAGCAGAAACGGTTAGTCTAGGTATAAGACATACTTATCTATGGTAGTGTGTTACCAGTACGTGCGCGGGAAGTTAAACTTCTTTTGAATGGTACACGTGAGTGAGTGAAAAAGAAAGAAAAAAATATTAATTAATTTAAAAAATGAGAAGAAGTATCCGGAATTATTTATTATTGATAGTTTTATTATTTTTTTTATATTTTTATTCTACAGATCGATGGATAATTGTTTGTAGTATTGTTTTTATCCAGAAAATAGATTTGTGAGTGAATACTAATAATAATAATAAAAATAAATAATAATCGATCATTAATTATTCATATTAATTAGTATGGCCCGATTATAATATATAATACTAGCTGATCCCGTGCACTTCGTCGCCCTTTAAATGTATCAACTCAATATGAGTTATGACTCAAACTTTGTTCAATTCGTTATTCAATATTCGGTGTATGGTGTTCAAAATTTATCTTATCTTTTCCGTTGCCCGGAATAAAAATTCTGAATCGCAGCAGTACATTATCAGGTAGGCAATCTACCTGCGGTAGATCGCGGACCCCGTACTGTTTGTACGGAAGTGTATGATTTAACTCTAAATTATCAAAGTTATACCAAGTTTATTTTGATATAATACGGTGGATTAATATAACAAATTTGGTTGCTCGTAAAAAATCACAACTCTTAAAAAAATGATGATTGTTGAACTCCTTTTGGGTGTAACTTGCTGAGGTAAGTGCAACTCAGCCACCCTGGTAGGCAATGTTCAATAATGATCAAATACCTGATCTGCCCGAATAACCAATGACAACCAATAAATAAATGCTAATTTCTAATGTAGACTGTAACCAATGGCAACTATTAATAAATAAAAATAAAATTTCCAATTCCCATCTTGAATCTCAATGTCCCTGTTTGAGCACCTATTTAAAATGTGAATTTCGAAATATCCTTTCTTAGCGCACGTCTACATCATAATAGCTAACTGTATGCCAAATTTCAGCCAGATCCGTCCAATGGTTTGAGCTGTGCGTTGATAGCAGTCAATCAGCTTACTGTTTTATATATACAGATATATATGTATATATATATATATATATATATATTATAATATATAATAAAACAACATTACCATGACAATATTTATTTATTTACGGACATGTACGCTTTCGCGTTCGTACGCGCCGCCCGTTCGCTTTTTTTTTTCCTCACTACCGTGCGTAAAGAAGTATAACTTCAAAAATTGAAATATAATAGGTTATGTATCTATAGTTATTCGTTTATAAATAACAACAAAATAAGGAAATCGCTACATGAGAAATTGAGTGAATATCCTATGTTGTAAAAATTTGAATTTCAAACGCTCATAAAAATTTAATTTGACTTTCTTATTGACATTTTTTTTTTTTAATAAAGGTAGATAATCTTATAAGGAATCTTGTATAACAGTTTCAAATGATTTAAAAAGAAAAAGTTTTATGAATTCTTAACTCAAAATAATTTGCTAATTTTCGTGATTTTTCCATATTTTAAATAAAAATGTGCCTAAACAGTTAAAAATAAATCTAAATATTTAAAAATGTTATCGTGTATAGAAAATGCATATTTGAACAATCAGTGAAAATGTCATGCGTCTACGGTAATTTGTTTTAACCAAAAACCAAATTCAATTTTTTGAAAAAACGATGTTGCGTAAAAATTCCCGTTTTTCCTTAATTTTTCTTTTGTTTTTTTCGCCGCTTTTTAAAATTACTGGGAATTTTAAATTTTGACCTCCCCAATGCACCAACGATATTCACTTTCCAATTGAACAAGATATTGAAGTTGAAAATCGAAGCATTATTTCGACTACTTATCGTGTACACAGACACAAAAAAAAATTTAAAAATTAAAAATAAAAAAAAACACATCATTGTAAAATCAATACGTTCATCGTTCCACTGAGAATCTAAAATAAAAATATATTAGGTATTTAAAAAGTATATTTTTTAAAAATTATTAATATTATACTTCAAACATAGTCCATACATTAAATTATATATAAAAGAATTACTCTTATTATTTATCTGTAGTAATAGCATTAAGTTATAAATATACAGATAATGACAATCAGTTTTGTAGCTGGATTATGCAATATTATTATCCGGTCGGACCAGGTATAATAATAAAATAGGTGGATTAGATATGAGCACAATATTCGGCAGCGACAATGTATGTTTAACTCCAGAGTTTCGCAGACCGCAGTTAAATACTTTGTATATTATATAATTTCACAGTTATGTCGTTTAAAAATATCAAATATTTAATTTCACAAAAAAATTAACCACTCGTAAAATACGATGGATTTTTGTAGGCTATAAATGACAAACATAATATAATATTTATTATCCTTTTTTTTTAAATTCTTTTATATTTAATTTGATGTATAACTATGTATGATGTATACTATTAATAATTTTTTATATTAAATTATTTTAAAATTAAATACTTTAGCTGTTTTGAACATTCGCTATTATGGCTTTTAGATATTTTGATATTCGCTTTTTTGGAATCGCGGTTATGACGGGTTACCAATAAAACCGTATTTATACATTTCTCCATCAATAAAACTAAGACATATTTAAATACAACAACAGTACATTGCTGCCGATAGGAAAAACTATTGTTCAAATATTTGTAATAATATAAAAAAAAGTTGGCAAAAATACAATATTTAAGGCGTGACATTCCAAAGTGTACTGCCAAGTTTCATATTGTTCAGGTAAAAATACATGACACATATTATTTTACTATTGTCACTAACTGTGTTATAGCAAACAGTATTGATAATTTGAACTGGTATCACGGAGAGACAGGCCGTCATCCCCCACCCGGGCATGGCAGATACCTACAGGTGCCCACTTAAAAATTCTGCCAAAACAAACACACACGTAGGTATCTGCCATGCCCGGGTAGGGGATGTCGCCATGTCGGCCTCTCTCTCTCAACACATAGCACATATACTAAGACTAACATAATTTTTTTGCAGGAAATAATAGTCAAGTTTCAAATAAAAATTATCACTTGATACTGATTAATATCAATATTATTGTCAGCAGCAAGAAATAAATACACAATACGAGTTATATTTTTGTTTTAGGAGGACCTAAAAATTTCAATAAGAAAGGGATTGTCGGTCAGAATCGTCGGTCTCATGATATACCGTTAACAAGAGCTGCTAAAAAAAGGATTTCCAGTCGAAATTGTGTGTCTCATGAAATTTTACCAACAAACCCTCCTATAGACGTATCTGATCATGTAAAAAGTATTGCAACAAATCGAAAAAGAAAACTTGACGATCATGATGAACCTATCACGGAACTAAAAAATAATAAGTTATCATTTATGTCAATATTGAAACTTGTTAAGATTCAAATGTCATTGGCTAAAAGCATAAAATGATTAACGACTGATAGATATGGAACATTTTTAATCTGTATTTATAATATAACAAACTCTAAAAAACTGCTCCATTTTTTAGCACTGCTATAAGTTAATATGTTAATATGTTGTACAATATAAGACATATTGTGTTCCAAATAATTGTTGGGGAAAAAAATAATTATATTTTGAGGAATTTGTTTAATCTAAGATAAGATAATTTTGCTTTTCTATTTGATATCCGAATATTTTGTATAATAGCTATTTTATGTGGGCCATATGTAGATTAATGCTTTGGAACTGCAAAAAGTTAGGTAAAATTAGTTAAGATATTTGTATATTATAAAGTTATGTTTTTTATTCTATAATTTTACATGGAAATATGTTTATAACACTTTTGCCATTCTTAAATATGAACCTTAATATAACCTAATTATCTACCTTTTTATTGTTAATTTTATAATTTATTAAATGAATGTATTTATTATTATTTATTTTGTATTATTTTTTTTTTTGATTTTTATTGAAATTTTCAATATAATAGGTATGTATGTGAGTATCTGGTTTAATTTATATGAATTATTTTTAAAACTATTACTATAGTATTGTTTAATTATACATCATTGAGTTGAGATTGTATGATTTTTTAAAATTGTGATAACTAGATTGATTTGTAGCTTGATGGTGTAATAGAGCTGTAAATGAATATTATTTCTGGAGTTGTATTTAAATTTACTGGAAATACTGTTCATTATTAATTGTAAATAGATAATACAGATTTTTTTTTTAATTATATAAACACTTTATTGGGAGGACCATTTGCCACTTTAAATAAATATAGCCTTGGGTGTACGGGGCTTTTTTAAATTCGTTTATTTATTATATAGCATTGGTCATTAGTAGAGCCCAGATTATATGCATTTGGATATTTGTACTAAGTGTTCCACATCTAGGGGTTTTTAAAATATCCACGGTTCATTTCACACCGAATTTTATATTGAATATTTGTTCATAAATGCATATAACATGCATATTTAATTTGTTTTTTTAATAAATAAGCTATTTTAATAATTTTTTTTTCGTGATATCGAGGACCGGAGAAGGAACCAAGTTTGCCAATACTTCTCCTCCGGCCACCATCGTTTATTAAAACAAATAAAATACATCCTATTTTTAGTAGTGGTAGGCTAGGCTCCTACTCACTACTATTATAACAACAATGCGGTTATATATAAGACGGTGTAGGAGCCTCTACTCTCCCAAGATTGCCTTCGGCTACATAAAAACTTAACTAGGGTTATAGTTTCCGAGATCCGGTGGTATATCTCCTTCTTCGGTGGCCTGCCGTACTCTTTCCTCTAGTTCCTTTGATGTGAGGATGCTTTCCACCATTCCGTAGAAGAGCCTGAACAATTCCTCAGCTTCTCTTAGGATCACCGACTTTTCGACCTTGGACCGCAGAGGATATCTAGGAGATCCCTGGCACTTGGTTGGTAATCTAGCCGGGTGTTCAGGGGCTCGCGGGACCCGTCCTAATATGGGCACCCAAACAGGGTGTGATCGGCGGCGTCTGAGTTGTCTGAGCACTGCCAACAACGGGGGCTGGCCGCCCTAGCCATTCGGTGTAAATACCACTGGAAACATCTATGGCCCGTGAGTGCCTGTGTCATGTGGAACGTCAGAGGCACCCACGGGACAGTTCTTCCCATCCATCTTCCTACGTCCGGAATGATGCCCCGCGTCCATGAGGCCTTCTCTGTTGCCTGCCACAGTGCGATAGTGGACCTCCTCTCCTCGTGTTTAACGGCCGCTTTCGAAGGCCACAACTCACCGAGCTCGGTTTCAGCGTGTAGTCGATACCTTATTCTACATTTCTACCCCTCTCTAGACCAACCAGGTCTGCCGGCGGTGTGCAGGCCAGAACCAGTGCGGCCTCGTCTGAAATGGTGCGGTAGGACCTGGTTACCCTCAGGGCGGCGGACGGATGAGATTCCTCCTGGTTCTGGCGACGTCGGCAATGGCTTTGCTCCATACCTGCGCCTCGTAGAAAAGTTGGCTATCCACGAATGAATTTTCGCTTCTATTGACCAAGCTATTTTAATTTAAGATAAAAACATTTCATTCATTTTAAAGGAGAAAAAAATTGTCAGTGTCTCCTAGAAGAATATTGTTAAAATATATAATTTTTGCAACACTTCATGAGATTGGAGCACGTATAGATAATATATCAACAACAATAATTCACATACACCCTCATTTCGGCATTACTATGTTGTTACTTAGACGTACGCAACGAATAAAGCAGTAACTCAATTTTACAAATTTTTTAATAACTTATATTTACAGACTTTTTTTTTTTTTTTTGATTGTATTTTATTAAGTTTTCTGAGAGATTTAGACATTGTATTTTAAACAATCAGGAATATGAAAAAATTAAGATTATAAAATATTGCATTTTGATTTTTGAAATACCTATTACAGTTTTAACTATAGTTAAATATTCTTTTGTTACTCATAGAATACCTAGTATCTACTTTCCTTGGTGTAAAAGTGTAGTTTTATTTAAAAAACCACATTTTATAATGTAGGTATAACATATGGCGTATAATTGCATACGAGTATTTAGCCTTTTTTCCTTGCCTATTTGACACTTTTAAAATGCATATAAATCCGGGCTATAGTCATTAGCAGGGCTAGTGAGTTCATGCATTTGCATATCAATCTTGCTAAGTCGTATTTAATGCTAGGTTACATAGAAATCCATTTCAAGGTACTGTGGTTAAGTATGTGAAATTTTATGTTGCATATTTTTGCATATTTAGAGGTTTTTTAACTATTTGGCATATTTATGCGTTTTTCTATTTTATTGTGCATATTTTTACCGAAATTTGATCAAAATGCAATAATTTATATTTTTACACAGTATAAAATATATGGAAATTTTCGCAACATCAAATTATTAAAATAGAGCAGATTAAGTGAGTACAAACGTACGTATACGAATGTATAGGTACGTATAGCCCGCATTAAGCAATTAGTAGAAAACATGTTATATGAAAATAGTCTTACTCTTATTGTCTTATCTGACTTATCTTCTTGATACAGTGGTTTACTGGTTTATTCTAGACTTTAACAATATTTCGAAAATCTTATATATTTTTTAACTTCATTTTGAAATTATTGATCATGCCGAAAAAAAACTGTCATTGGCCTGTAGACTAAGACAATAATTAGTAAATGAATTTGGTGAAAATATATTCTCGGCCGACAATAAAATATTATTTTGTAAGGTTTGCGAAGTAAAAGTCGCGAGTGTAAAACGCTTTAGTGTTGTGCAACATATTAATACTGAGAAACACAAAACATCACTTCACCAACTGCAATATAATAAAATATAACTTTTAATAATATGAACGGAAATTTTTTGTTATTCCAAAATTTACTTATAGTATTTTTATTTTTTAATCTACATGTTTTTAGATTTTTAGTGCATATAAATGCATATTTTTGAACTTTTAAAGGCATATTTCAATGCATATTTTTCCAGCTTTTAGTGCATAAGTGCATACTTATTTAGGCATTTTTTAGAGCATGAACTCACTAGCCCTGGTCATTAGCTAGGGTGCTGCTGCTGACATAGTCTATATCCATGCCTAGCCTGCCTTAAACTATATGAGCTATAATTGTGTATTCTAGACGACCTCAATATGGACTTCATTGACATGGTTCAAGGATATTGTACAACAGAGCATACACATGTGTGTACCATATCAACTGCAGGTTAAACATAGCTGTATTTTTGAATACCTACCTACTTGATAAGTGAGTAGGTATTAAATACCTACTTTTAGGTTGTCATTTTTAACATTCAGTCTTTTCCAATGATAAGCTCATACTAGGTACCTACTAAAATTATAATGGAAAAGGATTTAATCAAAGTTGTAATTCTTAACGAGTTTATGATATAAATTTATTATACTTAGTACTCACAACATGCTATTATTTGTGAACTTTAAGACGACACAGTAATGAGCCAACAAATAACAATATCAATATAAATATGTTTATATTATGCATTGTTAATAAATAAAATTACTTAACTAAACATTTTTTTAGAAATCCATTCACAAAAGTTTATAGAATTTTTAATTAATCAGATTCATAATAGGTAAGTATATGAGGTTATGGCATATGATGTATATCAGTTAAAAGTATAAGACAAATTTATGACATAGGTACTCATTATTCAAGATTTCAAACATTAAAACCATGCGTGTTAAAGTTCTTATATATTTTTGACATTTGTAATAATATAATTAATGAACTATTAACTTATATACCTATAAATAATTAAACACAACTTATTAATACTATTATGAATTGTTAATTGAAACCAAACTAAATCTCTTTGCAACGGGAAACTGAGTAGTGAGTACTGACTAATGCCTATAATGGCTAGTATATTCGTTGGTATATGGTAGGTACTAGGTACCTAATGGCTAATATCACAAAATTTAATTTCTGTACTTAAATACATTAATTTCCGCTTGGGCGTTAACTGTGCTTCTCGCAGTCCGTAATCGAGAATAAACACTGAGCATCAAAATTAATGCTCCGTTGAGTAACCTATATATTATAATAAATCGTGGCCACGGACTAAAATATCACAACAAAAACCCAAATGTATATTACCCAAAATGTAATGGCTAAATAAAAAAATATAAGATCTTTAAGCACTATAAAGATTTGATATCATGAATAAATGCTAAGTATATTGAATTTAAGTAGGTACCTACACTTATTTTGTTTCAATAATTTATTTATTTACTTGGTGAGGAATTATTTCATAAAAGAAATAAAGTTTGATGAACAAAATAATTAAAAAGCGATTACTATTAAAATATAACTTATTATTATTTAAAAAATATCATTATTAATATTTATATACTATTCTAAATAATTCCTCGTCAAGTAGGTAGGTACCTAAATAAATTATTGAATTAAAATAAGTTTACTTAAATTCAATATACACATGCATTTATTCATTATAACACATCTTTATAGTGCTTAAAGATCTTATATTTTTTTTACTTCACCATTTTTACACGTAGTTTACGAAGGGTTTTTGACCGATATATCTAATGTAGGTTTTTATTCTCCGATAACTCCAACAACAGTAAAGTACCAACTAGATTCACTTTACCACCAGAAAAGATACTATTGAAGAAAATCAAATCACATTTAGTGTCCTAAAAGGTAATGGTAGACATGAAAAAAAATTTAAAAAAAAACACATTTATTAAAATCAATTTATTATAAAATCAATACATTCATCAGAATGACACTGAAAATGTCCGTAAACAGTTCAAAATTAATCAATATATTTTGAAAACTTTATCTTGTATAGAAAATGCTAATATAAGCAACCAGTGAAAATTTCAATAAACAAAAGTACTTAAGGCTAATAGAGTTGTGACATTTTAGATTGTGAGCGGAGCAATAAATGAGTTGATTTTAAAATGTGCTTATTTTTTGTGTCTGTAATGTGTACACGATATATTAGTCGAAATAATGTTTCCATTTTCAACTTCAGTATCTTTTTCGGTGGTAAAGTGAATCTAGTTGGTACTTTTGCAGTGGCGTCCACAGGATTTTTCAATGGGGGGGGGGGGCTTGAAAATTAGTTACATTTTTATTTTGTCCAGTCTAATAATTTCTGACGTCTATTTGAGGTATTTTAAAATGTTTGTAACTTTTCAACTTTTCTGGTAGAAAAAATGCTCTGATCATAAGCTTCGATGCCCAGTGTATGTTTTTGGAAGCAAATTGGATCTAGTTTGTACTTTTAGGAGGTCGAAATTGAAAATGCTCAGTGCTTTTAAAAATAATTGGAGAAAAAAAAATGAAAATTTATTTAAATGTTTGGTTATACCGTCTTCACTTGGATTGTATTTGAATAATTAAATTTTTTTTTCTATAAATGTCAATAAAAAATTATTAATCCGGTCAAAAATCTTAAAAATGTAATACGTAAGTTATTTTTTTATAGCTAAAATATTAACGATACATAGGCATAGTGTGAAAAAATTTCATGAAATTTAAAAAAATGAAATATTTCAGTATTTTGATATATTTTGTTTTATTTTTAAATAAGTTTTATTGTAAGTATGTACAGGTGTATGTAAATGGTATTTAACATTTTTAAATATTTTAATGTTTAAATGATACAAGTAGGTATACAATATTATACATGCATATTGTATAAATACTGAATGCTGTCATTAGAATTTAGCACACTGAACATTGTGTTAAAAAAATAAATAAATTGTGTTTTTATTTGTGTAAAAAAATTTCAATGTGTCACGTTTTTGTGAAATATTTCATACTTCAAACACTACATAGGCACCATGGTTATTTTTTATAAGCATTTAAAGTTCAAATTTCGTCAAAATGACAGTTAATTTGTAGTTCAAAACTTATAGAATATAAAATATATATAGCTAAGGCTAGACAATTTAATACAAGGTCTTTCATACAAGTAGTTCATACTTTTACCTAAAAATTACAGATAATTTATGAAAATTAGTATGCAAATACAATGTTCTTTCAAAAATGAATTCATTCTGGTAAGACATATATGAAATTTACTTCTTGCTTACTATAGTTGACAGTTTAACTTGATTAATATATTTTTTTTAAAGTAACAATAATACGGGCAATGGGGGGGCTTCAGCCCTTTAGCCCCCCCTTCGGACGCCACTGTACTTTTGGGTAATCAAAATTTAAAGTTCCCAGTAGTTTTCCAAAGTGCCGGGAAGAGCAAAAAAAGGAACAACGGACATTTTTACTCGAACTCTTTTTGACAAAATAGAATTGGATTTTTAGTGTAACCCTAATTTTACATTTGAAAAATATAAAAATCCAGTCACAAATTAAATCATAAAATTTTTTTTTTAAATCTAAGATTTTAAAATGTAATATAAGACTCCTCATAAGTATGTCTACCATTATAAAAAAAAAAAGGTGGGTAAGTGGATGTCGCTCTGCTGTACAGTAGGTTACAAGTGGGTCACTGTATAATGGATGCTATTAAATATGAATTCAATGATACAATATCATTGTATAAGATAAACGATTCTGAGCGAAGACGGTATGTCAGTCTAGGTTTAAGACAAATTATATAGGTACATATCTATGGTATTAAAAAAAAAATTGACCTATAATAAATTTTAAATTAATCATATCACATTATCACAATATCCATTAGGTACTCATATAACGTTATACATCAACATCAATAACAAACCCTGATACTATCATAGATATATAATAGTACACTTTAGAAGTTTCAAGTAGGTACCCACGAATAATATTATATAATCACAACAAAATAACTAGGTTTTTAATTTGGTCCAAATTTGAACATAAAATGACTATAAAAATAAACTGTGATTGTTTATTTTTTAGATTTTTTGGTAAGAGAATTATCTACTTACGTGGAATCTTGTTTTAAATTTTCAATCCTTAGCTATAAAAACAGAACATTTTATAATTTATTAATTACGATGGTTAATAATTTTCGAGATTTTGAAAAATTCTGTAAAAAATCGATGTTTAAATGCTTATAAAAACAAATTGTGCCTATGTATTTTTAATATTTTTCAACTGATATTGTAACAATATATCAGGAGCCTTGTATTCAATTTTTACACTTTTTGGCCCAACAGATAAAACTTTATTGATATTCATAGAAAAAGAAACTAAAAAAATTGAAAAATGAAAATATCCGTAAACAGCTCAAAAAGAGTCAAAACACTTTCATAATTGTATGGTGTATAGGAAATGCTAATATAAACATTCAGTGATATTTTCATGTATCTATAGTTATTCGTTTATGAATAACAACAAAATAAGGAAATCGCTACATAAGAAATCGAGTGAACATCCAATGTTGTAAAAATTTGAATTTCAAACGCTCATAAAAATTTAATTTGACTGTCCGGTAGAGATTTTTTTATTGATTAAGGCAGACAAACTTATGAGTAATCTTGTATTACATTTTCAAATCTTAGATTTAAAAAGAAAAATATTTACGAATTCTTAACTCAAAATAATTTGCTAATTTTCGTGATTTTTCCATATTTTGTCAATTTTTGAACTTTAAATGCTTATAAAAAAAACTGTGACTAACGATTTTTAATATTTTTAATCTGCCTTTGAAACAATATACTAGGAGCCTTCTATTAAATTTTCAAGTTTTTTTCACCAACAAATAAAATTTTATTGATATTTCTAGAAAAAAAAACTAAAAAAAAATGAAAAATGAAAATGACCCTAAACAGTTCAAAATAAATCAAAATATTTTGGAAATGTTATCGTGTACAGAAAATGCAAATATAAACAACCAGTGAAAATTTCATGTATCTACCGTCATTTGTTTTAAAATGCGCTTCTCTCGCATTAGATATTCAATACCTAAAACACATTTAAATATAAATAAAATGTTTCGTGCAAAAACTTATTTTTAGTTTGGTGGGGGGCTGGGGAAACGACATATGAGGAAAATGCTTTTTTCGGTTGTAAGGGATTTTTGAAAAATGTAGCGTAAAGTCGAGCAATTCGTACAAATTTCGTACTAAATATCTTCATAGCAGTTTCACATAAATATGCAGTTTTGGAAATAAGGGTGGTGGGGTGGAGAAACTTTTCTTTAGCCCCCTACCAAATTCTCGTATAACTTCGAATAAAAAATTTAATATTCCTTTAAATTTAATTATTTAATAGCTCAGATTTGTTTTTCTTATACAATGATTTTATTCATTGAATTCAAATTTAATACAATTAGTTACAGCGGCAAAATTGTAACCTACTGTACCGCAGAGCGACACCCACTTGCTCACCTTTTTGTATTTGAAATTCAAATACTTTTATGTAACTACTTTAAAATGCAAAACAATTATTCGTCAGTTGCCACGTGTCAGTTTTCTGACAAATGTTGTACACCACTTCTTATAGCTTTTAGTCGACAATATTTTTTAAATTCTGTGTAGCTTGGTATACCATGATCGCGGCTCCGTTGTCTATAAAAGCTGACAATGTCCATTCCGAACACGTTGTTTGAAAGAACACTGTATAAGTAATTTGTAAGCTGAAAAAAAATTTGAATCACTAATATTAAAATATATAAACTTATAATAATATAGTATTGCGTTATATTGTATTTCAAAAACCTACCGTTTTAGTAAATAGCATATCAATTTTTTGTGTATTCTGATCCATGTAATTTAATAGTAAACCGAGTAATAATGTTAATTGCGATTATAATGTTCCTTTAGCGAAAGACTTCCGTTGATCACTTGGCCTCCCGTTATATAAACTAAACAAAAACGTAGATACATAGAAATTAATAATTATAAGTAGGCTTAAGTAGCATCGCACGACTAAATGTGATGATTCTCAATACAAACAAAAGCACAGAAATCGACAACTTAATATATTGTTGGGGTGGGTACATTTTTTGTTGTCATATATTGTGGACAGTATAGACAATGTAGACAATGATGTCAATATAATTTTAGTTAACATAATATAATATGAAGTAAAGGTGCAAATATATTTTAGCAACTTTTAAATTTATTAAGGTCAGACAAGCCATAAGTGAAGCAATCTGTGCTGAAGTAACAGTAGAATTTTTCTAAATTATAACACCCCCACTCGAGCGTACCAATACACTTGTTTCCAAAACTGTGATTGAGTTTTATTTCTACAATTTTAACTTCTTATACATTTTAAAAAAGAACAGCGTCGGGGTATACATTTATTATTAACAGAATAGTGCATGTTAAATAGAACCTTGAGTCATTCTAATTTAGAAGGAACCAACGTATAACCAACAAGAACATACTATCGTACTTCACCAGAGCTAATTTAATTTGTTTTGAAAGGTCAGTTTAAGTGCACGAGGTTAAGGCGTCGTAGGTCTAAGCGTGTGGGCCAACATATGTTCATACAGTAGGACACACACTAGGAAAAAAAAGTCCCGATAAAAAAAATTAAAATATATCAAAGTTGCACTATAAATATGTTAAAATTGTATTGAAAAATACATTAAAGTTACATAAAAAATCATATAATATCATAAAAAATGTTAATTACTTCCTTAAATCACATATTAAAATATAATAAAATTTTATTTAATACGAGTCTAAAATAATAAAATGTAATACAATACTCAATAATAAATACAATTATAGTAGCAATATAATTTATCATAATAATAATGCTATAAAAATGTAATATTATAATTAGGTACACCTCTTAACCTCTTTCTTATTTTATGACATATGCCTGTTCAAAATGCCTGTTTACATAGGTATACCGTATACATATAACCTATTATTATACCAAAAAACGTTTGTTTTTATGTAATGTTCCTAATCAAAGTTCAAGTTATAAGTATCTATAGTAATTTCGAATATATTTATTAGTCTACTATATTTGAAAAACCATAAAGAATGAATTCCTATTATAACAAACTAACATTTTTTAAAAATTACCTCTGCTAATTACCTTGCAATTTATGATGAATAATTTATAAAATGAAAATTTTCATATTTATCTATATAATTTGATATATTCCATATTATCATTACATTAAAACTGAATAGTAAATTACTAAATGATAGCGAAAGCCAAAAATATGATCTTCATTTAGGAACTTGAAAATTAAATATATATATTATAATATATACACTATATAGTATATAGGCAGGGCCGGATTGGTTAGAAGAGCTACCGAGAAAATCTCAGAGTGTGGGTGAAAATAAATTCATGTTAAAAATACGATTGGCCACCTATAAGCTCGTAATAATTATAGACTTAATTTTGAGCCACTGAATATGTAAATGGGCCGCTTATAGAAATGAAAATCTCGATGGACCGATACATACCAATCAAACATACATACCAATTAAATAAGTACTAAAACGATTTACTTTTGCAGATAATGAAATTATTGGTTTGAAATGACGATTTTTTAAATAGTAAATTGGTTACATGTTAAATGACAATGTATTGGTGAATCACTCGCTGTTTGTGTTTAAGAAGAAACATTATTTCTCTTCTTTATTGAGCTACCGTCTGAAAATAGGTAAAATCTAAAATTTAAATATTTGAATTATTATATTTGGTTCTCATTATCGTTTCAAAATTAATAAATTATTTGAAAAATATTTTTTTCTCAATATCTTATTAGACTTTCCTAATAGGTATAGGCGTATAGCAGTAATATGAAGTACCTACATACAATAGGTGGGACTATATTTCAAATAATTAATTCTTGAGAATTGATATAATTCAGTCTCTAGAAATTAGAACATCATACTAACGTTAAATATGTATAAGAAAATAATTTACTTATCTCATATTTTGCATGTCAAAGTTATGATGCATAATTTAGTCTTATTAATTCTACAGGTTCTTGAAGTACTATACAATATGTATCTACATTCTAAATAAAGGGTAGGTATCTAATATTTGAAAATTGCTATTAAAATATAGAAATAGATTTTAATTTTAAGGCACCCGGTGCTAATGTGATTTTGTTCTCAAAAATATACATTACGGGAATAGTGATCCTGCCCTGTAAAATCAATCAAATTTGATTTCTTTTTTTCAATTGATATAGGAAAATATTCTACAGAGCGCATTAAACTTTGGTTTTCAATATTTTATTCCCGTGAAGTCGGTGTTCGCCGAAACACCCGAAACACTCAACTAATATTTCGTTATATTATTTTATTACCTCCTGACATTTACCTGCGAGTGCGTGATCGTAAAAATCAGACCATATACCTACACTACTTACACAGTCTAAATTCACGAGATCCTGAGACCACGAAACGATATGTGAATTAGGTTGCCAATAATTAGCTCATTAGTATAATGTGCACTGTAAAATCAATAAATTTAATTTATTTTAGATTCTGAGTGGAACGATGAATGTATTGATTTTACAATGATGTGTGTTTTTTTTTTATTTTTTTTTTGTGTCTGTGTACACGATAAGTAGTCGAAATAATGCTTCGATTTTCAACTTCAGTATCTTGTTCAATTGGAAAGTGAATCTAGTTGGTGCATTCGGGAGGTCAAATTTTAAAATTCCCAATAGTTTTCACAAGCGCCGGGATTAAACACATAATAATTAAGGAATAAGGGGAATTTTTAAGCAAAATCTGTTTTCCAAAAAATCAATTTTGGTTTTTGGTGCAACTCTAAAACAAATGAACGTATATCCATGAAATTTTCACTGGTTGTTTATATTTGCATTTTCTATACACGGTAAATTTTTTTAAATATTATGATCTGTTTAGGGACATTTTCATTTTCCATTTTTTTTTTAGTTTTTATTCTAAAAATATCAATAAAATTTTATTTGTTGGTTTCGAAAGCTTGAAAATTTAATAGAAGTCTCCTAGTATATTGTTTTAAAGGCAGATGAAAAATATTAAAAATCCTTAGTCACAATTTTTTTTATAAGCATTTAAAGTTCAAAAATTTACAAAATATGGAAAAATCACGAAAATTAGCAAATTATTTTGAGTTAAGAATTCTTAAAAGTTTTCTTTTTAAATTTAAGATTTGAAAATAAAATACAAGATTACTCATTAGTTTGTCTACCTTTATAAAGAAATAAATGTCTATAAGAAAGTCAAATTAAATTTTTATGAGCCTTTGAAATTCAAATTTTTACAACATTGGATATTCACTCGATTTCTCATGTAGCGATTTCTTTTTTTCGTTGTAATTCAAAAACGAATAACTGTAGATACATGAAAATTCCACTGAATGTTCATATTATCATTTTCTATACAGCATACAATTTTGAAAATATTTTGACTCTTTTTCAGCTTAAGGACATTTTCAGTTTTCAGGCACAATTTTTTTTTATAAGCATTTAAAGATCGAATTTGACAAAATTTATCAAAATCTCGAAAATTATCAATCATTGTAATTAATAAATTATAAAATGTTCAGTTTTTATAGCTAAGGATTACAAATTTAAAACAAAAGTTATCATAAATAGTTCATACTGTAACCAAAAAATCTAAAAAATATATGAACACAGTTATTTTTTACGGACATTAATTTTTAAATTTGGACGAAATTACATAATAAAAAACCTAGAATAACTATTTTAGTTATTTTGTTGTGATTGTATAATATTATTCGTGGGTACTTGAAACTTCTAAAGTATACTACTATGTATCTATGATAGTATCAGGGTTTGTTGTTGGTGTATAACGCGTTATAAGTACCTAATGGATATTGTGATATGATTAATTTGGAATTTATTATAAGTCAATTTTTTGTTTAATACCATAGGTATGTATATAATATGTCTTATACCTAGACTGCCATACCGTCTCCGCTCAGAATCGTTAGGTTTCTTATACAATGATATTATATCATTGAATTCAAATTTAATACTATCCATTATACAGTGATAGACTTGTAACCTACTGTACAGCAGAGAGACACCCACTTGCCCACCTTTTTTTTTATTAATATTATAATTTTTACTATTAAAAATAAAATAACGAATGCATAAGTCTGTTGTGTGTGTGTGTGTGTGTGTGTGTGTGTGTGTGTGTGTGTGTGTGTGTGTGTGTGTGTGAAGAGTGGGGGGGAGGGTTAAACAAATTTTACAAGGGCGGAAATATGATAAATGGCCAGGAGCGATAATGAACATTGCTACGGCTCTGCTTATGGCTTATGTATTTGTCTTCAAAGTCTAAATTCTATAGTAAAAATATAATTTTAGTTTTCGTAATTTTGTTTCTATGTAAACTGTAATATTTTGATAACTATTATTTATTGTTTTGTAGTTTTCATATGTTTCTATAGCCCTTGACCTCATCAAAACAAGACGCATACTCAAAGCTGCTATACTAAGCGACTAGCTAAGTTCTTTAAGGAGCATCGAAAAACCCTTCACTACGAATGAAATCGCCAGAAAAATCCAGAACCAACTGCATAACCTCACAAATTCCGGATACTTCATCATCTTGATATGGATTCCCAGTCACAGTCGAATCAAGGGAAACGAGAGAGCCGATGAAAATGCTCGCCAAGCAATAACATCCCCGGACGCTATAAAACTTAATGGCTTTACACTACACGACGCCAAATCTTTATCTAAAACAATCACAAGCAACATATGGCTTCGGGCTTGGAGACTAGGTTCTACAAAACTCAATGAAATCAAACACACAACCCTAGCATGGCCCTCTCCACCGAACATATCAAGGAAAATAGAAACGGCAATCAACAGAATGCGAATAGGGCACTCATCGTTAACACATCAACATCTGATGAAGAGGGAAGACCCCCCCCCCTATCTGTACAAGCTGTGGCACACAGCTCACAATCAAGCACATCATAACAGAATGCCGCCAATTTGAGAGAGAAAAACGGGAAGCAGGAGTACCATACATTCTCGCCGATGCCCTTCAGCCAGCCAACATTCAAAACACGATATCATTTATAACCAATTCTAATTTAATCAACCTTCTGTAAAATAATTTGTATATTAATATTAAGCATTTTATCTTCCAATGTATCCCCATAAATTTGTAGCAGCCAATGGCTCTAGATGCCGAGGCTTTTATTAATAAAAAAAAAAGAAAAAGAAATCCCGGTGTGAATGTGTTGTGAAAACTATCGGGAATTTTAAAATTTTACCTTCCGAATGCACCAACTAGATTCACTTTCCAATCGAACAAGATACTGAAGTTTAAAATCGAAGCATTATTTCGACTACTTATCGTGTACACAGACACAAAAAAAAATTTAAAAATAAAAAATAAAAAAATACACATCATTGTAAAATCAATACATTCATCGTTCCACTCAGTATCTAAAAAAAGACAATTTATAGATCTTTTTACAAATTATTTTATATCATTATTTAAAATCAAATAAAACATCTGAGGTCAATGCGGGCTGTAGAATGTTTTTGTTCATCAATTAAAAAATAAATTATCTGAAAATATTTATATTCCCTTGAAGTTGTTATTGTCCGCTGAAACACCCGAAACGGCCAAGGCAACTGTAATACATAATATTTAGACTTAGAATAAAACACGAGACAAATAATGAAAACGGACCATATTTTGGAGTGTGGGTGGTCCGATATGCATGTATACATAAGCATTAGGTACATATATACATTATACGCACTCCTTTTACATACACGCAGCAGATGCAACACATAAATAATATTCTACACCTCTCCGACCAGACGTTTAGTGGAGACAACACAATCAAATATATCGCCAGTAAACACCGTATATTATAAAATCATGAAAGCATTCTTTCGTATACATATATATATATATAATATACTTCAAAACCCCTTCGAAAATTCTCCCATCAAAACAAAACCATAAATTACCAGCGATACCTTTGTCGCACCGCACAAAATAATAAAATATATCAATACTTTAATATCACGTATTAATCTATGCACAAGAAGAAGGGATCAACCAAAATCATATTATACCTATAAGGGCCACAGAGAATCGACTCGTCGCCCGTGTCCATTCCGGAGATACACATGGTCCACGACAGTACCTTTCAGGAGAAGACTTATGCACAACGTCCACGCCAGTCAACATCACGACCATTTTCCACCACTGTCCAAAGGAGTGCTCATTACTGTGCGTTTATGCGTATACAATATATGTATATTGGATCATTTCAGCATTCGGTATGTCTGTCTAAATTGGTTGTCTCTCTATCAGCCAAATGGACATTGTTCATCTTTTCCACTTCATCCTATCCATTGATCTTTTAAAACATAAGGTTCTGTGACTATCATCATATTATAGGCCTGTTACATCACTACTACACATTTATATTTTGGAACACGAGTATAGTAATAAGTGCTCTTTTAACTTAAATTACATTCGGTCGGCGATTTGACTATACGTACTCATTGTCACGAATGTAGGAACTCTAAGAGCTGTGTTCAAGATATAAATATGTAATAACAAATATTCATCACTTTAAATTACATTCGGTTGGCGGAGAGACTATACGTACTCCTGTTACGAATGTAGGAATCCATAACGACTGTTCTAGAACAAAAGTGTTCATTACAATAAAATGCTTGTTAACGTAAATTACACTCGGTTGGCGATTAGACTATAGGTATGTACTCTTGTCACGAATGTAGGGATTTTGAGAGCATATGGTGACAGTCACATCTAGAAATTATATACGAAATTCTGCAGATTATATAAACCAAAATACATATATTGTCATCGTGATATCGACTGTTGAACACGACCCCGAAGAACTACAAACCACTTGGGAAAACCAGCTGCAGCGAGGTAAGTGTTTGAATGTTTATACAATAATAAGAGTAGGTAATTCAAATATCATTAGGCAGATAGGTACAACACAGTAGTAGGGCGATCTTACGCGGAAATCTCCAATATTTATTATAACACACATATCTCTCCCCTATAACCATTACCTTCCCCCACCGCCTATTTTCCCCTTACAGCAAAATGGCTCCCAGCGTATTTTCTCCTTACTACACAACTAATATTTCGTTATATTTTGTTACCTTCTGACAGGTACCTGCGAGTGCGTGGGCTAGCCATCTACACTGTCTACTAAACAGTACACACTCGCACGAGATCGTGCGACACTTAACGATATGGGAATTAAGTTGCCAATAATTTGCTCCTTAATCAAAAAAATACTAATAAAGAAAATCACAATAATGGCACTAAATTTAGTAATTTAATTAACTACAATCGCATATTGTAGTCTTGATGTAGGAATGTAATTTATTTACAATGTGTAGGTACCATAAATTGTATCCGTCTATAACATAAATAATAGTTAGGTATCTAAAGTATAAATTAAATGTTATTTGTGTTAAATAAATATAAAAGATAAATTATAATACTATATTGTTTTAATGTTTTAGCTACCAACAAATAATATATATTTTAAACATTTAAATTAAGGGGAGGAATACAAATCCCAATATCTTCAGAAGTAAAATACCTCGGCGTCCTAATTGACATAGGATTGACCTGGGGTCCTCATATCAAGTCAAAAAGAAAAATTCTCAATAGTCGACTCCACTTACTTTGCCCAATTCTGAAATCAAAATTACCCTTCCACACAAAAATAATCATCTACAAATCCTTATTACGGCCTATCTTTGTTTATGCTATCCAAATCTGGGAACGCGCTAAACGGCTAAACCATCTCAAATACGTACCCTCCAAGCCTTCCAATGTATCACTCTCCGAATTATCTCTTCCGCACCTTGGTACGTATCAAATTCCACACTCCAAAATGACTTCAAAATAGAAATAGTAAATCAATTAGCCACAAAACATTATAAAAAATTTCACTACAATTCATTACTCTAAATTACAATGTCACTCTAATCCTTTAATCGCTGAACTTGCTTCCAACTCACTTCCTAGTAATCCCCCACGCCGTTTAAAGAGAAATTGGTGTCGTGATTTATTAAATGATTGATGGTTCATACCATTTAATTTTTAAAATTTAATTTATAATAAGGTCAATTAAGTTAATAATTAATAAATAATTAAAACAACGTTGGGTTCTATCACTGGATGGCCTCCCTCCTCATGTGTTCAGGTTGTAAAAAATGTTTATGTATGTGTTCAATTTGCTTATTATGCATTGTAGCATAGATTGAAAATATTATAATAAAATAAAAAAAATTAATGGGGCTGCAACGCAAGTATTTTTCATACGTTTTAGACCAATAAGCGGTGGTAAATTACACATACTTGGGAATGTCCGATTTAAATTGTTTATACGTGTTTGAATTCGTTGATAAAATATCTAGTCTGCTTAGGAAGTCGATTTTCAATTTTCAAAAAACGACCTTAAAATAACCATTTTTTTTTTAGAAATCCAATGAAATAATTGCATTTTTTTAATATTCTTTATAATATTATTACTACAATTTTAACATTGTTTGAATATTGAATATAATTTTGTTGTCAGGTCAATTTACGTAAGACATTTTTAAAAGAAAGTACTTTATTTTTATTCTGCAGTAGTGACTTTGATTGTGACGGTTCGGCCTTTTTAGGAGCTATTACTACACAATCATCACGTAAGAGGAACACTTCGTGGTGCCCTGTGACTGTGAGCCGTATATCGCGTGGTGACCCTAATGACACGTCAGTAGAACTCATAGGCTTTGTTACGCCGTATGAAAAAAAAATAAATAGGCTTTGTTGCATTATTCATATAACATAATATTTGTGTAAAAATAGTATATATTCTATTGTTTTAAAACGTCTCGAACTGAGGCCGGGGCCATACACGGCGTATTCCGCAACGTTTTCAGTCGAAATAAAAACGTATTGGTTTAAATCGGAGCAGCTATGCATGATGGGCGTAATACCTACGCCGCGTTTTCCGCCGCGGTGGAAAACGCAAGCCGAACGGCGTTTTTTGCCTCCCTGAAAAACGCCCGTCGTGTATAACTGCTCCGATTTAAACTAATGCGTTTTTAATTCGACGGAAAACGCCGCGGAAAACGATGCGGAATACGCCGTGTATAGCCCCGGCCTCAGTCTTTTTCAACCGTTTAAATACATGGAAAGATCCAGCAGTCCAGTCTTGGTCATAAATCATAATTAAAATTCACTGGCCCGGTACGGTCCATAAAAATACGGACCACCGACCAAGCAGAGTGGAAATTTAATGATAAATAAAAAAATCGTTTTAAAATGTTTCCAAATTGGTACATTAATAGAATTTACACGCAATTATACAATATAAACAATCCATTTCGAAGTTAAAGCTACCGGTGGCGTAATTACAAATGTTTTATGGGAGGGTATATAAATTTCCCATACGAAATTGACAAATTCTCCCACGTAATCACGATAATTGCTTTCATCGAATACAATGGAGTATACGCATTGCGAGTAGGTACCTAATACCTATAGGTATATACTATATTATAATAATATAAGTTATAAGTTATAACTACATATTTTGGAAATATACAATATATTATAGTTACTATGTATAATAATTAATAAAATTGCAATAAATTATAATGCTTGAAATTATTTTATTGCATTTGCACACTCACAGTTACCTATATCACACCAAAAACACTTCGTTGTAACTCCTTGTAAAAAAAAAAAGCTAAGTTAAAAAAAAAACTTTGTTATGATTAAATCTTTAAAATACGTGATATAATATGGAAATTAAGTAAAATTACATTTTATAATATTACAAATACCTATGATGACAAATAAGATCATTGATCAATTGTACACTGAAAAAAATATTGCTTTACCAATTAACAAAAACGGTTAGTTAGATAATAAAAGGTAGACACAAACAGAACATTGTAACTTTTACCAAAGTCGTTTGTTAACATAACTTCATAATTAGCTACACGTTCAAATGTATTACTGTTAAAAATTATTTTGTTGTATTAACTTAAAAGTGTATTATAATAACAGTTATTTATGAGAATTAACAATTTAAATATACTGGAGTAAGGTTTGGTATCATTTACAGGTCTTATTTGAATGTAACGAATATTTGTATGCTGTCCACACAAAATAATGTGTTGGTAATACAATAGTTCGGTAAATTTTAATAAACAATAATAATTACGTATTATATAATATATAATATCTATGTTACAACTAAGTTGATATAACTTACAAGACGGTTGGTTATAGGAAACGTTTTGTTTTGATATGATCACCGAATAATTGGTGTAGATAACAAATTATGTGTGGTATTGGGGTAATACCATCTATTTTTGTCGCCATCGGCAGTCGGCACTATTAATTATTATACCCTACTCGACTATTAGTGACTGTGTTTAGTGTGTTTTCAACAAGGAATATCCGTTTTTCTTTCACTACGCTTGTTCCAGACTTTATTTCAACTTTTATTTAGTGCTCTGTAAATTTTGTTTTTCAATTTACTTTCAAGTATGGCCAATGGTAATAGCAGAGATGACATAGCCGACTTTCTATCTGCTTGGGAACTATCCCAATATATTGATACGTTCCAAGGTAAGTTTAATAAAAATAATTAATTAATTCATAATTGAAAAAATGTATGGGCTGTTTGGATAATATCTAAGAACAATACCATGGCGTGAGATAGTTGTAAAGCCGTGGTCAATACTAATAAGTCTTATCTTACATAGGTAGTTAGGTCTATTATAACTTGTGTGTGTTAACAGGATGTTGCGCCCGCGTGTTATGTTTCCATCTTACAAACGTACAAAATAGCAAATTTCCGTACAGCAGAATCAATTTTATCATTCAAGTTTTTATATTTAGTACTTATTACAGTAAATTTACCTATGATCAAACTTAAAAGGTGAGAACATTATCTAGAGCTTCTCATAGGATTTTATTATCATTATAATTTTAACATAATTTTAAAGTTGTAATATTTTACATAGCTATAGCCCATAGGTATACTAGCCACTAGGTATAGGTACTCACTTTAAAATGAAAGTTCAATAAAATCCTACGAGATGTTTTAGATAATATTCTCACATTTAAGATTGATAATAGGTAAATTTGTTCTAATATTTAATCTAAAATAACATGGATTCTGCTGAACACAAATTTTTCAAGTTGTACATTAGTAAGACAACACATGTGAGTTTGACGTCCTGTTTAAATATTAAAATAATAATAATCAATTGCAATACTATGCAAATGAAAATATAATATAGGTATTTCATATTATATACAATATCTTTATCGCCTAATTACATTAGGATAGGTACTAAAATTAATGAATTTTTTTTTTATTTCTTATGAACCTACTTAGGGCAGATTTTTTCTCAAAAATCAAATATTTTTTTGTTAAGAAAAGCTAAGTTTATTACAATTTAAGATTTTTTGTTTTGAATAGCCAATGACATTGACATGAAGACACTTCCCTGTCTAAACTACGAAATAATCAAAGAATTGATACCTATTGCTGGCCATAGAGCTAGGTTTATTTCAAATTTGGAACAGTGGAAATCTATTGTTATTCAAGGATTGCCCAATGTAAAATATAGTATAACTTAAATATATTTTGTTTTTAAATTTGAATGTTCATTATTTATATATCTATAATAATTAATAAGTATACATATTTTTTAAATTCATTCAAACTTAAAAATTTTAATTAAAAAACATTAGGTAGTTGACATTTTAATTTATGGTTTTACATTTTTAGGTTGGTGAATCTTGCAGTGATATTTTTATTGAACAAAGTAGTTCATCTGAGGTGAATATAAGTTCTATTTAGATATTAGTATATTACTTATTAGTTATTAGTTAATACTATCATAGATTAAATATACTAGTACTAGTTTAATATACTAGTATATTATATTATACTACACAAATTTTATTACACAAATAAACATTTATATTTTAAATACAATTTATTGACTTGTTAACAAAACTTCAAAAAATTGCATTTTAGTATTTTTCAGTATTTATAGTGATGTTTTTTTTCCAGTATATTGAATCATCTCATAACGAATCTTTATTAACAAGTCATAGTGATATTGCATCGATACCCAGCACTTCTGTTGTAAGCATAAATAAAACTATTTAATTTAGTTTATTTATACTCTATATTTTGTTGAATTATAAATATATTTTTTTATATTTTAGCAATCGATTGAAACCATTAAATTGTTTTACGAGGATCTCCAAAATGTGGCCGATAACACAAAGTCAACACAACCCCAAAATACACATTTAGCTTCACAACCAACAACAGTAAGTAATAGATATAATTATAATGTCCAAAATAGTTCTGGTTACATGTTGCTCCTTTTATATTGGCATTAAAATACTTATATACATGTTTTTCTTTTGCAGGGGTTATTGGAATGGCTCAAAGGTACCAATGAGGGCAGGTCTTTATTAGCCTCCTACCAAGAAAGTGGTCTTTTGGACAGTATTGGTCGTAAACGCCTTTGCAATTTAATAATTAGTAACGAACTCAGTGTAGATGTAAATGTCAGGGTATCTTCAGTTAGATTACAAGAACTTGCTTATGAAATAACTACAATATTTAACAAAGAACGAACCCCCACTTACTTTATCCCGTATTTGTCATATGGACCTGGTTTAAAAAGAGCCGCAAAAGGCAAGCTTTTAGATTGCCTTAATAACCGTAGGAGGGAATTTAGAAAATCTGGTATTATAAAATCATTACGACGAAGTTCAACACCTACTGGCCGTGCTTCACCTGCACTTTTACTTCCAGAAGCACTTCAACGTATTGCAGAAAATCAGACAGACAATCCTGCATCTGTAGAAGAGAGCTTAAATTGGCTGCGCAACTGTAGTGACCCTTGGTCACTTGTTGAAGAAAATTGGGCTCTAACAGCAGGTACACGTTTGAAAGCACAAATTTCAAATGATGGTCAGTCTATTAGTGCATATATGTCAGAGTATCCTGCATTAAAAAAACCTACAGGATATTTTCTTGTGAGTGATATACGTTTATCATATAATGATGGATTATTTATAGTTATATTCTATTGTGTTTACAGTTTTTAAAAGATTTTGATGTGGCTTATCCTGGTTATTCCAACAAGCTTTACCAAAGTCTACCATTATACAAGAGAAAAATATTAGAACTGACTGGTAAAAAATTAAAAAAAACTAAGGAAAATACGGTCATACAAATATTAAAAGAATACATACAATTAGGAGCGGAAGGTTAGTTAATACCTATTAGTTAAAATAAAATGCCATACATTTTTATTGTGTTCATCCAACATATTTTATTCTAAATATTAAATATTAGCATTGTTTAAAAAATATTTGGAGCATAAATGTGTAGTAAAAATGTGTAAACTGTTTTATAAATACTAATTTAATTGAATGATCTTCAATCAAATTTTTAACATTAAATTAGTTATATTTTAGAATCTTGAATTGACAAAAACTTTTCATTATTTGCTTAATTATTTATTTTTATTGCTTCGAGTGACACTGCGAGATTGTAAATTATAATTTTTAATTACTTTTTTAGTATATTACAATATTTATTAATTACAAATAAAATGACTTATGTTTATAGATAATGAAGAAGTTTCTAACATTGCTGTCTTACTCAGTCTCCCCTTTCTGATCGGTGTTTCAATTTCTAGAACAAAGAAATCAAAAATACAGTGGAGAGCTTCTAAACAAGAAATGAGGGATGGGTTTATAACACATGTAAGAAGTAACACTGAGGTTCAAGCTACAATTACACATAGGAGAGACAAATTGGTAGGTTTAGGCCATACACTTCAACCATTCATCATAATTGTGGGTCCAACTTTAAAAGAAATTTCCAATTATTTAGTTGTTGTTGATAACATATTCTATCAATTGAATTCAATTGCTGCCTCTGTTGATTGTTGTTTTAAGATTATTATAACACTCAATGCACAGTACTCTGTTGAGTGTGAAACTGTTTGGTGTTTTATACAAAAAGGTTTTTATAATTTGCAAACACCATTTGATAAAAACTTTACAGCAGTCAACACATTTCTTTCAGATGTAGGGATTTAAGTTTTTAATTCACCGATTAATTTTTAAATAAGTAAAAAAAAAAATTCATAATTTTAGTTAAATATTAGGGAGTTGCCTAAAGAAGTATTTTTTTTTTTATATATTACATATCAGTTTTAGAATTAATTGCTTACGTAAAATTAAACTTTTATAATATATACCTATTGTAAAATTAGTATCTATTGTTTTATTTACAAATTATCAGTTTTTATAAATTTAATTAAATATTAGGAAGTTGCCTAACAAAGTATTTTATTTTTTTTTAATTACAAATCACTTTTAGAATTAATTGTTAACGTAAAATTAAACTTTTATAATACATACCTATTGTAAAATGAGTATTGTTTTATTTGCAAATTATCAGTTTTTATAAATTTAATTACATATTAGGGAGTTGCCTAACAAAGTATTTTTTTTTATATATTACATATCAGTTTTAGAATTAATTGTTAACGTAAAATTAAACTTTTATAATATATACCTATTGTAAAATGAGTACCTATTGTTTTATTTGCATATTATCAGTTTTCATAATTTTAATTAAATATTAGAAAGTTGCCTAACAAAGTATTTTTTTTTTTTGTTTTATAAGATTTAATTATTTACATAAAATAAAACTTAATTCTATATATATTGAAAAATGCCGAAGTGTTTTTTATGTAAAAAAGAAGTTGATAGCATAAAGAGCCTTTTCAAACATTTTGATTTACAACATTTAAATCATGAATTCCATTTTTTTCAATGTAATGAAGAGGATTGCTCAAGATCATTCTATTTAAAAAATTCCTTTCGCAAACATTTGTCAAAACATACTAACCCAATACTACCTTCTATTTTCGAACAATACCATGAAACAAGTTTTAATTTAGATTCTACGCCTATCCTAAATCCAATATCAGATTATGTTTCTCTAGATGAAACTAATAGAAGACAGTTTATTGAGCCATCTAAAACTTTGAATCAAATATTATGTAAATTTTTTTCTTGCTTATATACTAATCCTATCATGCCCCGGAACGCTGTACAAATTGTGGTAGATGGGATGGAAACCGTTTTTTCTGAAGGTATTGCTGTTTGTATTAAAACTTATGTTGAACAAATGATATGTGAAGGCCAATTACCTGCAGAGTGTCTCAATATTTTTACCAATTTTATTAAAGTAGTAGAAGGTGCCTTACTAAATTTCAAAACTGAACACAAACGTTTTCAATACTTTTCTGAACAAGGTTCTTATATTCCACCAAAAGAAAAAGTAATTGGTCAAAGATTAAATAATATGATGGTAAGAGGTTTGTCAGTTTTAAAACCTTCCAACTGCACGGAACAAGTAATACCACTAAGGCATGTTTTACAAAAATTTTTTTCACTTGAAAATGTTCTTTCTGAAACTTTTGACTATATGACAACTTTAAAAAATAATAGTGGCGTAATAACTAATTTCATACAAGGTAGTTACTGGCAAACTCGAATTAAACATCATGAAGGACGATTAGTACTCCCTCTTTTTATGTTTTTTGATGACTATGAGAGTGGAAATGTTCTTGGGAGCCATTCTGGTATCCATAAGCTAGGTGCAGTTTATGTATCGATACCATGCTTGCCACCTAACCGTTCAACTACATTGTCAAATATTTTTTTAGCATTGCTGTTTCACTCTTCTGACCGAGTACAGTTTGGTAACAGAGTAATTTTCAATTCTATTATAGATGAATTCAATTTTTTGATGAAAACTGGTGTGTATATAGATAGCTTAAAATTCAAGGGAACAATTTATTTTGAGTTAGGACTTATTTTAGGTGATAATCTTGGCTTACATGCCATTACTGGTTTTGTTGAAAGTTTTTCTTCCAATTTCTGCTGTCGAATTTGTACTATGAATAAGGAAAATATTAAAACTCAATGTTATGAAGATAAATCACTCTTGAGGTCTACAGAACAATATTTTATTGATGTAGAAAGAAAAGACTTGTCTTCTACAGGGATAAAAGAAAAATGTGTATGGTTGGATATTAACGACTTTAATTTATTTGATCAAGTTGGTGTAGATGTTATGCATGATATGTTTGAAGGATGTTGTAAATATGTTATGAGTTTCATTTTAGTCTATTACATAAAAGAATTAAAATTATTTTCCTTGGAAGTATTGAATGATAGAATTTCTTGTTATGATTTCGGGCCAGAAAGCAATAAACCATGCACATTATCTATGGAACATATTAATGTTGGTAAAGTTAGGCAATCTGCTTCTGAAATGTTAATTTTAATAAGATACTTTGCCCTACTTATTGGGGATTTTGTACCTTTAGGTGAACCGATTTGGGACTTGTATTTGACTATGCGTAAAGTAATAGATATAATGTTGTCAACATCACTTGAGGAAAGTAATTGTACATTGCTAGAAACCTTAATAGGTGAAATGAATAATCTGTATTTAAAATACAGCAAAAGTAATCTTAAACCAAAATTCCATTTCCTTACACATTATCCATCTATGATAAGAAAACATGGTCCTGTTGTACACTTATGGTCGATGCGATTTGAAGCTAAACACAGGGTTTCAAAAATATCAGCAAGATCATCCTTCAACAGGCGCAATATTTGCTTAACTTTGGCTATAAAACATCAACTTCAGCTAAATAAATTATTTAATCATGGGAAATTATGTAGTACAGTTAATATAGGTCCTACTAAATTTATAAATCCTTCAAAACTTAGGCAAATACAAGTTGAATTGAATTTGAGAACTGAAAAACCATTAACTCGTATTAATTGGGCTGAAATTAAAGGAACACATTATAGGGTTAATAGTATTTTGACTGAAGACTTAAATGATGACAAACCAAATTTTGTGATGATAAAAAATATTTTTCTTTATGGTTCTCATGGGGTTATTTTTGAATGTTGCCTTTTAAGTACAGTGGATTTTTATGAACATGTATATGCTTATGAGGTTGAAATATTAGAATCAAATAGAAAATTTATTTTTCAAAATGCATTATTGTCGCCTATACCCAATACTTTAAATGTAGTCTCAGATGGAACTAAATATGTTACAGTTAGAGACCCTTTATAATAATTTTATTATTTTTTGTTTCTATTTTTTTTTATTGTTTTATTATTTTATTTTTTTTTTTATTGCTTTAAACTTTAAATTATTATGTACTATAATATTTTAAATTATTGTATGAATATATGCCTAAATATCTAAGTGATGTATATAAATTGTTTATATAAAATAAAACCTTTTATATTATGAATAATATATTTAATGCCTTTTTTTATTTTGATATAGTTTAATATGTATTACACATATTGAGCATCATAGAAAAAATATAAAATAATTTGCTCTAACAACAATTTATTTTGTATGTGTAACCAGTAATTATAGTAAGTTTTACCTAATAGTATTGTAGCTTTTACTTAAAGAACCTTATACTCAACATTAATATTTGATATTAACAACAAAATGAAGTTCCTTGTAAAAACAATTATTGTTTTCTGTAACTAGAAAAACTCAATACTTGTAACATAAAGGTTAGTATTAGTAACAAAATAATTTTCTAGATACTTGAAATATTACAATATAATTATGTTGTATTAGTATAACAGTTTGCTGGACAAACAAAAACACTCTGTGTAATTAACTAAACATTTTGTTTACTAAGTCAAATGTATTCAGTTATTAATACAAGAATCATGTTGAGAATACCAAATCAAGTACGGTTCAATTAACAAAACTATTTTGTATATCCAACGACTTAAAATTAACAAAAGTCAATTAATTTTTGCAACTAAAAATACTGTTGTCACTGAGGCAACTAAATTTCACAGTTGTAACTGCAATATTTCTGTTTCTACAACCAGACTTTTTTTTCAGTGTAATGTTAAATACTTAGTCAACATATTGTTGATACATTATTAATTAGTAATTACTGTAAATACTGTAGTGATTACTTAGTTGTATTTTTTTAACTATTTAAGTATACTTCTAAGTCCTGCCAAATAGTTAAACATAATATGTTGACCAAGTATTTAACATTACAATTGATCTTATTTGTCATCATAGGTATTTGTAATATTATAAAATGTAATTTTACTTAATTTCCCATATTATATCACGTCTTTTAAAGATTTAATCATAACAAAGTTTTTTTTTTTTACAAGGAGTTATAACGAAGTGTTTCTGGTGTGGTATCAGCTATTTTTTTTATGAAATAAGTCGCGATTTTATTTGACTGTATATAATACTAATAATCCATAATAGCATATGCATCGTTGGCCTCCTGTTGTTATAATATCTCTTTTTCTATTTTAGTTTTTTTTCTTAAACTATATAATATAAATATGATATCGTTACATCCAACCCATATTTTATTATTATGTTTAATAACTGATGTATAATGGGCTCACAGAATTAAGAGCATAATATGATTTGCCACCTACCTTAATTGTTGCCACCGGTAATGAATTAATCACCAGATTGCTTATTTTATTTTATTATTGTTCTGAGTTTTCAGCATAATAATATAATACCGTCGCGCTGGATCACGAATTTACTAAACAATCACAGTCGTTGAGTCGTTAGCAAGTACCTATAGGCTATAATCTATATAGGTACTATCTTGCTGGTAGTCACTCGTCTGCTGAAATACCTATTTTTTATAGTATAATTATGTATTATAATATATATAATAATAATATATATATAATAATATATATATATATATATATATTATGTATTATTAGTATAATTATATTTTATAGTGTAATTATTATAATTATGGTTGCCGGCGACCGGTATCCGAGAGAGTGAAAGACCGCGCCGTCGCAATCGCCAATCGTCGTACGTCGCCGCCGCCGCGATGAGAGTGGTAGGTACGAATGGATAAGCGGATGGTCGGGGGATATTTACGATATTTTCGTTCCTCGACCCACCGCTTATCCATCCCCACTGTTCCGTACGCAAAATCGGTCTTAAAAGTACTTGAACATTTTTGCTTATAACTTATAAACTATCTAACCAATCTGCTAGCGAATTCCTCTGTTCCCATCTGCACAATATTTATGATCAATTGATACCTCATACGACTTTATATGTTCAGCCGTTTGCCCTGTAGAGCTTGGCAAAGAATTGACATAAATTAGGACGATGTTCCAATGTTAAAACTTGGTGTCCTGTTATTATACGTTAGTGGCTACTACGCTATTTTTTTTTACTTAGGCTGGGGCTATACAAGGCGATATTCGCGGCGAAATTCGTCGAACGGATTTCGCGGCGAATTCCGCTGTCATCGAAAACCTATATGATTAAATCGGGCAGGCTATACGAGTTCGCCTCGAATTAATCCGCCGCGATATTCGCGGTCGGTCGACGATTTTTTTCAAAACCGCCCAATCCATAAAACCGCAAAACCGTCTATTTATATAAACTTTTAATGATAGCGGCTATACGGGTATTTTGGTTTAGCGAATTTCGCGGCGATTATTACTATACTACGGTATTTTTTTTATTGAGCGAATCCGTCACCGAATTCGCTGTGTATAGCCAGACAGAACGAAAACCGCCGCGAAATCCGCTCGACGAATTTCGCGGCGAATATCGCCGTGTATAGCCCCAGCCTAATTAGCTTCACAGTTCACGCCACTACCGTCGCGGTGGATAACGATTGCTAAGTGCGAGGATCAAAAAATATTTTATGATAATTCTTAATAATTTCGTACGTAAATAGGGATATACCACGATAGAAATTATTCATATAAAATAGATTACACTATAAAAAGCATACACGCAGTGCTCAAAACATAATATAAGAAAGAGTAGATTAGATATAAATATAATTATATAAAAACTTCGCTGAGTAACCTCGTGACAAGCGACGAGAAAAATGTCTTCTTTAAGTACCCAACATGACAGAAAGTCACAACAAAACCCAACATAAAGTATAATCAGTAATCACTAATCAGAAATAATTTTAAAAGCATTTAAAAGTTATAATTACAGTGACGGCTATCCCATCCGCGATACACCTTATGGTTGGGTGGGTGGTCATGGAGTATGGACCATTGACTAATGACCCTAAATGAATAGAAACAATATATTTAATAATCCAGCCGGTGGCTATAAGTAATATGGTTAAATAAGAATAGAAATACTAAATAGTAAATATATTGGAATATTGGATGTAGAAATTGTTGCATCTTCAATGTTTGAATATAAAATTGGCTCAGAACATTATATTATAAATTATAAATATTATATATTAATAATTAATCATTAATTACCTAATGTTTATACCTACCTAGTGGAGATAAGATAATTTTTATATTTTATTCTGTGGCTAAAAGTACAGACTGAAAAAAATAATCACTAAAATATTATTAGTTATTATTTGTCGTGCGGTCGTTAATCGTTATTAATTACTACTTATTAGTTATTACTTATTATATTGAGTACGAAGTAGATATGAACTACGAATCGAAAACCTATTTGAATTTAAAAATACAAAGTCATATCTGATTGACCATTTTTACGTGCATATATAGTATAAAATAGGTAGTAAATTGAATAAAAAAATCTTAATTTATTTTAGATTCTGTGTGGAATAATGTGTTTTTTTTTATTCATTTTTTTTTTTTGTTTGTGTCTATAGTCACTAAAAGGTTTAATAAAGACACAATAAAAATGCTTTAATTTTCTTCTACAGCATCTTTTCTGGTTGGAAAGTGAATCTAGTTCTGTACTTTGAGGGGTAAAAAGTAATTAGAAATAGTTAGGAAAAACAAACAACAAATTAAGGAAAACTGAGATTTTTACACAATACCGAATACCATTTTAAAATAATAATCGTAGAAGCATCGAATTTTCACAGAATGTTTTATATTACCAATTTTTATGAGCCATAACATTTTTGAACTATTGTGATGCTTTTTGAACCATTTATAAATTATAACCAAAAAAAAGTTTCGAGTTTTATTTGTTTTTAATTTTTTAATTTCTTGTTGTAGGTAAAAAAAATTTCATTCAGCCGAAAAACTTGAAATTGTAATTCATCGGTCCTCATCATGCGTTTTTGTTACCTAGTGGAAATAAAAAAAAGTTGACACAATAGTTTTTATGAACGTCTAAAGTAAAAATTTTGAAAAAATTCATCAAAATCAGGAAAATATTTAAATGAATTCGAGTTAGAAATTCATAAAAATTATTCTATTCATATCTAAGATTTGAAACTTTTAATATAACCTTTAAGTATTCCTACATTTAACAAAAAAAAAAAAAATGTACAGGAAAGACAAATAACATTTTTACGAGTTTTAAGTTACACATTGGATATTCACCCGTAATCTAACAAATTCTCATACAATTTTATTATTTTGTCGTTATTCAAAAACCATTAACCAGTAGGTACTTGACATTTTCATTAAATGATTATTTTATCATTATCTATACTTTATATATTCCTAGCGAGGAATTAATTCTTAAAAGAAACAAAGTGTGATGAACAAAATAATTAAATGGCGAAGGACTATTAAAATATCACTTATTATTTTAAAAATATATACTATTCTAAATAATTCCTCGCCAAGTTTATACATTATTGAAACACAATAAGTTTACTTAAATTCAATATACCTAGGTACTTAGCATTTATTCATGATATCACATCTTTATAGTGCTTAAAGATCTTATATTTTTTTTACTTAGCCGTTTTTACGAAAGTCAGTTTACGAGGGGTTTTTGTTGAGATATCACTAGTATTTATCATCAATGCAAATAATGATAATTTATCTATATTTTCATCTATATATTATATATATATAGTCTATTGTATAAAGTATGGACTATGGACAACAATATTGTTTGTGTAAATACTGAGTAAATATTGAGTATTTACACAATTATGATCTAGGTATAAGAACTGTAATATATTGTTTATAGTACAGTAATTTTGTCGTATTTACCCCGATGACTAGATAACAAATTAACAAACATTGGCAACGCTGTTGCTACGACGACGACGACGTCCGTGATTCTGAATTTAATATAAATTTCCATTGAAAAGTTCACACTTTTTCATTTATAATTTAATTTCTAAACTTACGATTTCTATGATTTTTACAAAAGCACACTCTACACAATATTTCTGATGTTTTGGAGTTTATTAAGAGTTAATATTGATGCATTAGAAAATTAGTTATGTCGTATAACAATTTTACCCGTATTTTACACAGTTTAAATAGGAAACTCTTGCTTTGATATAATATATAACACGGTATAAAAGATCCATAAGAGCGTTTTTATTTAAGTATTTAAAGTTAAAATGTTGACAACATTTTTGTCAAAATCTAGAAAATTTTCAAATTGATTATACTTGGTTGAAAAATTATAAAATTGTATAACTAAATTTTATAGCTGTAAGGATTAAAAATTTAAAACAAGGATTCTCATAAATATAGTTCATATTATAACCAAAAATATAAAAATAAAAACTCAGTTATTTTTTACAGACATTTTAAATTTGGAAGAATTACTTTTTAAAACTGAAAATAACAATTTTAGTTATTTTGTTGTAATTTAAAAATGTTATTCGTGTGTAGATGACACTTTTAGAGTACCTATATTATTATATTTTATACAAACAATAATATTTTCAAATGCAATTTTGTTGTAAAATTAATTTAACATATGTACTGTTGTACTAATGTCTAATAGTAAAATAAATTACTTTATTCAAAATAATATTAGGTATCATAAAATATACCTACTTAGTAATATTTCATAGACTTACTGACCGTCTTAGTTCAGAATAGTTTTTTTTTTTAGGTACAATAATTATATATCATTTAATTCAAATTTAGCACCATCTATTACAGTGACCACTTGTAACCATCTAGGTACTGCCTAACTGTACAGCAGTGTTTATATTTATATTTACCTATTTCAATAGAACTATATAAATACATTTCAATAAATTACATTTTATTTATAATAATATTCATACTTTTAATTTTATAAAACTATAAAAGTATTGCAATCACTATTTTGCTTTTTTGTGTAACTTCTAATGAAGTGGCGTGGGCGCGTAGCCAAGGGGGGCAGTAGTACATGCCCCCTCCCATTAAGTGATTGTCGTTTAGGCACATCGCACATGGACATAAAAGCCAACACGTTTGGGTACAAATAAACACAACGTTTGAAAATATTGAATTAAAGGTATTTTATAATTTTACCTGCAGGTAAATCAGTCTACTCAGAGAACGTTTGAGTAAACATAATACATATTATACTGAAATATTGAATATTACTGAAGTTTTTGAAACCCGTCATGGTAAAAAGTGCATTATAATTGATAATTTTAAATGAGTGTATTTAAAATAAACAAATACGAGCGCAACATTTTTTGTTGTGCCAACTAAACGTAACGGTAACACAACAACACAACATGAATACATTTAATATTTAAATAAAAAAATAATGAATTTAAACTTGACAATAATATTAGGAAATATTTATGACATCGCGGCCCACGTTATATCGGGAAAAAATAAATTTTTATAATTGGTCAATAAGATAGCAGTTAATAAAATCAATTACGATTTTTGAGTTAAGTAGATTTAGTATTTTTGTAATGACCCAATGTCCCAATGATTTAATATAATATTATGTAGTACAAAAAATATTTTTAAATTAGTTTCAAAAAAAAAAAGGTGCTCTGCTGTACAGTAGGTTACAAGTAGGTCACTGTATAATGGATGATATTAAATTTGAATTCAATGACATAATATCATTGTATAAGAAAAACGATTCTGAGCGGAGATGGTATGTCAGTCTAGGTATAAGACATATCGACGCCCCAGTTCAAGACTGCAACAACTATAAATAATAGTTTTTCCAGGAGAGCAATTTGAAAATATTTGAAATCTTGAAATGTTGTAATTAATATTATAAAATTGAGATAAAATGACCAAATTTGGTATGCATCATTGACTTAATGTTCTGTTTTGAACACTACCTTGCTTTTTTATTATTATTAAAAAACAAGCAAAATTTAACTACATATTGCAGTTTTGAATTGAAATATCGCAAACATTTATGCAATAACTAGACTTATTGCGTTATTGAACTGAACTATTAAAAGCAAATATGCAACAAATATAATATTATTATTATTATAATAATAATATTATTGTTTTTCATTAATGAACTGAAAAACTTTAACACTATCAATAACCAATTTTAATATTTATTATTTATTATTAAAAAACATATTATAGTATAATAAAAACAATAGATCATAATTATATTAATATTTTCATTGCCTAATGAACTGAAGAATAGATAAACAAGTTTTATAAAATAGAACATTAAAAAGTTTATCAATAAGTAATAACCAATTATAATAAAACTTTAAAAAAATTATTAAAAAAAACAAATTACTTATAGGTAGATAAAAAAAAAAAACAAGTATTTCAGTGTTAATTAATATTTGTTAAAAATATTTTAAACTATTCTTCTATTGTACTTAATTGAACTGTTTGGTTAATCGCTTTCATCAGCTTCAGTATTTATTGCTTTAACTTCAGCTTCTAGTGTTTCATAGAAGGACCAGTGGGTCTTTGGGATTGCATTGGAATGACATAATGATACCAAATCTTTTTTTTTTTCAAGAGATATTTTAATGTCAGAGTTAAGGTTAAATAATTTTAAATCAACTAATGATTTTCTGCATTTTCTTCTTATGTCAATTATTTTGAAATTGTTATCTTTGTAACTGGTTTTGTATTTTAGTAATGTTGGATTGTCCTTTTCAATTTTTATCATTTTTATTTCATTCCATAATACATTTTCTCCATCCTGATTTAATTTATAATTATTACCAATATCTGATGACAATTTTTTAAGATCAAAAAATTGATCCTTTTGAACCTCATGAACAGTATACGGTCTGCCATTCTTCTTGGCAGATTTAATTACAGATACCCACTGTGAAGGTTCATAAATTGGGCCACTTTGGAGTATTCGCTTTGCCTCTCCTTCTATCCGTGCATGCATGGAGTCACCTTCATTCTGTGTATGACCAACAATTAAAAATTTTAAAGTCACTGATCTAATATTTAGTTTCTTGACACAATATACAAGCATAGAAATTACATATTTGTTTTTGTTTTGCCCACCGCAGTTGTCTGCATAAAATATTACATCTTTATTTTCATTTTCTTGATTTTGAAGAAATAACAGTAAGCATGATCCTATTTCGTTAGAACCTCTTTTCCCTATTGTTTCATTCATGACTATTTAAATTTCCAAGTGACCAATATCTGCGAAAAATGTTGGCACGTTGAATGTTAGTTAGTATTTTTGAGCACTTAAGTCTACACTTGTCACTGCATACAGTTCCCATTTTTTTTTCTGCAACTACATTTTTACTTTTTGAACTTGTGTACTCTTTTCCTTCATTTTTTAATTGTTTAGTTATATTTTTCTTCCACATTGCTTCATTCTTTAGTCTTTTCCTCGTCTTTTCTTTTGTATTTGCATTACTATTTTCATTACTAATTTCTGTATTAATATAATTTGTTGCATCGACTGGTAAATAGGTTTTATCTTTGTCTGTGTCATCATAATCAGAACTTGATAAACCTTCAATTGGAAAAATTAAAATTATAAAATAATAATATTAAATCAGGTGTATAACAAATATTTTAAAAGTCAAAATAAGTTACATTTTTTTCAGTAAAAGTTACTTATTACTCAATAATATATTGGTATGGATAGGTATGGATAAACAGGAAGGAAATGTATTGTTTGTTTTTAACATTGTTGCTTTTTAAAAATATACTTTTCTTAAAATTAAAAATAAATAAATGTACCTAATTTTTAAAATTCATAATTTTCTAATAATGTTAATGTTTTATTAATTTCACTCATGAGAACAAAGCTTTAGTGGTCCTTGTTAGTTATAAGATTTAAAAACCTGACCAATATTTAAATTACTAGTTACAATTTGTATGAGACGCAGCAATAAATTAAGAAAAGAAGTGACTTAAAACTAATTTCAATTTTAAACTTTATTGGCATCCTGCTAAGTTATTAATAATAAAAAATTAAACATACCCAGATCAAACTCATTTAAATGTTCTATTTGTTTATCTTTAATTGAGTTGAGAGAACTACATGGCTGCATAGGAAGTAATTCTAACCATTCTTGTTCGTTAGTGTCTACAAAATCTGAATAAAAATAATACATAATAATATTGTAAAGTAAATAATAATTATAACAATAATAATAATTTGAGTTAAATAATACTTCAGAATAAAAGGAAAAGTTATTATACTTTAGATACCAACATTTAACCAGATTGTACTTACATAAGTTATCTGCATTTTGCTCCAATAAGGTAATGCATGGACTAAGTGGCTTATTAGTAGGTTGCAACTTTAACCATTCTTCTTCTGTGTTATTTTGGTCCTCAGGTAAAATGTAATCAATATGTGTTTTATCTGTACTTATAATGTCAAGATTAGACATAGAAAGATATGCATTTGTTTTAATCAAATCTATAACAAAAACAAATAGGAATGGATTTTTAGTTATAAATTAATGAGTAAAACAGTATAAATATTGAATGATTTATTAAAATATACTTGTACTATAATCAGCCAAATCATCTGAGCTTTTCTGTTGTAAACTTGTTGAACTAATTGCACTACTTGGCTTTAAAGTTTTTAACCACTCTTTTACCAAATGATCTTTTTCTTGTACATTATTAATATTATTATGATTTAAATTTAAGTGTGGTATGTTGTTGTATGTTTTTCTTGAATCACAATTATCATTAATTTTTAATGGTATAGCCTAATTAAAAAAAAAACAAAGTAGTATTATTATGATAGTAACATATTTGTACATTGCAAATTATAAATTACAAAAAACATTATAAATATAAGAAACTTACTTTTTTTGTATCAACATAAACATTTTGTTTTGACTGTGAAAAATCAGCTATGTATTTAGCTCTTTTACTTTGTACTTTCGATAAATGGTGCATTGTGGTGTTTGAAACAATGTTTTAATATTTAATATCAGTATTATAGCACAGTAACTACGAAAACGTTAACTATAAAAATATAAAAACGACGTGAACTGTGAAGAGGTGAGGTCTGCGATACAACTAGTAGGTACCCATAGTAGAATGGTTGTCCGAAATCATTTGTCTACAATTTTTATCATTGAATTTCGTATACCATAATAATAATACCAATATTATTATTATTGGTTATTGCAAGTTTCCATGATTTAATAAGATAATAATATTATAAATAATCATTATAATCGTAAATCGTGCTGGTCGCCACCAATATTATGAAGTAAAGCATTTAAAAATAGAATAATTCCCAATATTATTTAAGGTTACTACTTAATAGTGCAACACTGCAACAAGTCAACATGATGCAATTAAAATAATTATAAATATAATTCAATACAGTAACAACTCAACTTATATCTATTTTTAAGTTATAGTATCAGTTCAATATTGAACTAAGTTTACTTGGTACAGTTTTGAACTGTTATAAAAGGGAAATTACAATAATTCCATAACGAATCAAGTGACTTCACGGACGGAATAATTTTTTGATATTTTATTGCGTTATTGATTTGAAAAGCATGTTAACAGATGAATCCAAAAATGTATCAGTTCGCTTTAGCAATATTTCGAGTTGTTGCAGTATTGAACTGGGGCGTCGATATTATAATATACTTATCTATCGTATTAAAAAAAAATTACCTATTATAGGTACCTATAATAAATTCCAAATTAATCATATCACAATATCCATTAGGTACTTATAACGACATCAATACATCAACAACCAACCCTGATACTATCATAGATATATAATAGTGTACTTTAGAAATTTCAAGTACCCACGAATAATATTATACAATCACAACAACATAACTAAAATAGTTATTCTAGGTTTTTTTTCATCCAAATTAGAACTTAAAATGACTATAAAAATAAACTGTGCTTATGTATTTTTTAGATTTTTTGATAACAGAATTAGCTACTTACGTGGAATCTTGTTTTAAATTTTCAATTCTTAAATATAAAAGTTGAACATTTTATAAATTTTTAACTACAAAATAATTATTCAACTTTAAATTTGATAAATGTTGTCAAAATTCGATCTTTAAATTTAAAAAAAAAATTTTGCCTATGTATTTTTTATATTTTTCAACTGATATTGTAACAATATATCAGGAGCCTTGTATTAAATTTTTACACTTTTTGGCCCAACCGATAAAACTTTATTGATATTTATAGAAAAAAAAACTAAAATAATTGAAAACTGAAAATGTCCGTAAACTGCTCAAAAAGAGTCAAAATATTTTCAAAATTGTATAGTGTATAGGAAATGCTAATATAAATATTCAGTGAAATTTTCATATATCTACAGTTATTCGTTTTTTAATTACAACAAAATAAGGAAATCGCTACATGAGAAATTGAGTGAATATAAAATATTGTAAGAATTTGAATTTCAAGCGGTCATAAAAATTTAATTTGACTTTCTTACAGACATTTATTTCTTGATAAAGGTAGATAATCTTAAAAGGAATCTTGTATCACATTTTCAAATCTTAGATTTAAAAAGAAAAATTTTTACAAATTCTTAACTCAAAATAATTTACTAATTTTCGTGATTTTTCCATATTTTGTCAATTTTTGAACTTTAAATGCTTATAAAAAAAACTGTGAACAAGGATTTTTAATATTTTTCAAATGCCATTGTAACAATATAGTAGGAGCCTTGTATTAAATTTTCAAGTTTTTTCAACCAATAAATAAAATTTTATTGATATTTTTAGAAAAAAAACTAAAAAAAAATGGAAAATGAAAATGTGCCTAAACAGTTCAAAATAAACCAAAATATTTTTAAAATGTTATCGTGTACCTATAGAAAATGCTAATATACACATTTAGTCAAAATTTCATTTACCTACGGTCGTTTGTTTAAGAGTTGCACCAAAAACCAAAATCGATTTTCTCGAAAATAGATTTTGCGTAAAAATTCCCGTTTTTCCTTAAATTTTTCTTTTGTTTTTTACGCCGCTTTTGAAGCCTACTGGGAAATTTTTACTTTTGACTTTCAGAAAGTATCAACTATATTCACTTTCCTATCAGAAAAGCTACTGTTGAAGAAAATCCAAGCACTTTTACTGTCCTAAAACGTGATGACAGACACAAAAAAAAGTAAAAAAAACAAAAAAAACACGCATCATTGTAAAATCAATACATTCATCGTTTTACTCAGAATCTAAAATTGGGGAAACGATTATGAGCCAACTTCCCTGTGGTGTCTCCTGGGTAACGCTAATACATTAAAAAATAAAATAGAAAATAGTGTGACGGTGTACCTATACGTATATTGGTGCTCAAATGTGGTCTTATTTTAAAAACATGATGTACCCATAAGTTGCATTCATTTTTTGAGTCTGAAAAATGTGTACCTAAACGTGTTACTTGTGTTCACAATCATTCTCCCAATTTTAATGTAAAAATATATTTTTGAACGTGTTTCGGTGTTTATTTTTACAAATAATCAGTATAGGTATACAACTGTTGAAAAATTGGTGCTCTTTTTAATTGGTTTTACAGTGACAATCTTAATGTTATAATTTGTTTGTGTTTATAAATTAATAGAACGGTTGCGGTTTTCTTTGTGCTTTGCCCCCTTCCAAAATCTTATTTCATAGTTTCAAAGTTTTAATACAAAAACATTGTCGACGCATGTACTAATTTTGTAAATAAAATCTAATATAAAATTACCAAGCCACCAGGCCATAATATGGTATAGTAGGCTGACTGACCGTTTTCGCTCAAAATAGTTTTTCTTATACAATGATTTTATATCATTGAATTCAAATTTACCACCATCCATTACAGTGACCCATTTGTAAGCAGAGCGACATTCACTTACCTACCTTTTTAGTTTTTTTTTTCTATAAATAACAATAAAATTTTATTTGTCGGGCCAAAAAGTGTAAAAATGTAATAAAAAGCTCCTGATGCATTGTTAAAATAGCAGTTGAAAAATATTAAAAATAAATAGGCACACATTTTTCTATAACATTAAAAGTTAGAATTTTGACAACATTTATCAAATTTAAAATTCAAATATACTTAGTATAATATTATAGGCCGACTGACTGTTTTCGCTCAGAATCGTTTTTCTTGTACAATGATAGTACCTATACCTACTGTACAGCAAAGCGACATCCACTTGTCCGCTTTTTTTTATTTTGTTTATAAGTTCTAAGTTAAATAATTTTAGGATTTTGGCACCTCGTGAAAATTGAAAAACCCTGCACCCATGCTTCCGTTCCTTGAACCTGATGAAGTCAATACAAATTTAATGTGATTAAAAAAGAATTTTAAATTTATCAGAAAAACGTACCTAGTAGAAATTACAATAAAAATAGAAACTTAACATTTAATTAGGAACAATACTTTAGCTAAAGAAAACAATGTAAATCAAAGAGCACCGTTTACAAATATCGAAGAGGTAGATGATAATGTAACTAATAAATTACCTATATGTATATAAGTATAAATTAGAAAACAATTTTTTAATATTTCGATTTCGGTTTATAGGATGTCGGTATTTATTTTTTTTCGATTTCGTTTTTGATTTTAAATTTTTAAATTTGCTTTCAATTTTAATATCGATTTCTGGTTTTAACGGTAACGGTTTTAACAGGTATCCAAAATCGGCAAGGCTGGGCAATTTAATGATTTTTTTTAACTCAGTTAAGTTAAGTTCATATGCACCAATAACAAAAAGTTAAAAGTTAAAAGTTGATTTAACTATAGGTTAACTCAGATAAGTTAAAAGTTAATACACACTTTTTGTTAACTTTTTATTAAGTAAAAAATAAGTTAATTTGTTTATACAACGCTATAGCATACTTAATTTTTTTCCAACCCAAAACTAAATTATAGACTACCTAAAAGTTTCAAGTGGGTGAATGTATAATGGACTGTATTACTTGAATTCAATGATATAATATCATTGTATAAAAAAACGATTCTGAGCGGAAACGGTTTATCAGTCTGGATATTTTATATAGTTATTATTTATTATAGCCTGCAAGTTGAATTGATATTCTAATATCCTAATTTTTCATTCGTTTCTATGGTGATACACAAAGCGTTAGAAATAAAAATCCTATTTATTTTTTTTTTTTTTTTGTCGGTCGTTTTTCCGGTGGCATTAGATAATTGTTGAGAAAATCGAAAAGTGACCTCGAAGCATTCCTTCTGGTAGACATATTGTATACAGGATAAAAAAATAAATAAACACCATTGTAAAACCACTAAAGCTTCCTCGCTCCGCTCAGAATCTAAAATTCACTTTTAATAGGAAAAATAATAATGATACGTCAAACCTAAGACAAAACGTATGGGAATGTATTATACACAATATTTAATTTAAAAAAAAAAGGAAAAGTAGGTAACCGATCTGCTGTAATGTAAATGTCGCAAGTGTACCTAGTCATTCAGGACTAAGTTGTCTGTCATGTAGATATCTATATGATTATACATTAAAATTTAATTATAATATACTTAAAAATACCGGCATACCCTGAGAAAAAAAGTCTGAGCACGCCTACCAGCTATTTATCATATTTTTTGTATTCACCAAGGAGTTGTATGGAAATTGTAATGCAAAAATTTTCTCAGAGATTTCATTACCAATATGAAATAGTCATTACCTACACATCTAATTAATTCAATAGGTACCTACATTTTGTATAATTCAGTTAAAATGTGCAAAATTATCATTTCCAGATCTACTTTGTTACTATTGCCTGATTAAATATAGTATTATAATTACATAATTATTTCCCGGAACTTTTAGAGTTCATAGCTCAGGCATGACAATTCATCATAATGTATCAATACAACTCATACAACTCATAGCTTTTATTAATTTTTACTCGTCAAATGAAGTATGATTAAAAAATGAATTTCATAAAAGTATTAGGAAATTTTTGGAATTTTCTACTTGGCCAAATCACAAAAAACTTTATGCCTAACTTGCCTTTGGTAAATTGATATTCAACTTGTTTTATTAAATACATTACTACGTATCATCTATGATACTACTGAAACAAATATATTTATTACTCTCATTACAGGGAGAATATATGTAGTATTTGAAAAAGTATATCCTTGGAATCAACAGCAAACTATTCAATAAAATGTAATGTTAATTTGAGTAAAAAGACACCAAGTATTAGTATAACTGAGTTAAAAGGAAATGTAACATATTTAGTACCTTTCGACGATGCTCTCACAGTAAGTATATAAAGTATTAACTATATTGAAAAAATAATATAGTTATTAGTAACAATGTTACATAATAGTTATTAATAAATAAACTCAAGTCTTGAAGTAATTAAGGAGGCCATATTTTATTTCTCTGATACAACTCATTAACACTAACATAAATAACTAATTTATTGTTCGAGAAAATGTAAACTGTGCCCACGATTAATTTTTTTGTTGTAAACTCGACCCAGAAATTTCAGGTAATAAAAAATATCGATTTTAAATTTATAAATTTGACTCCCCCTTGTATACGGACCACGTATTATATGAACATGAGTATATTTGGGCCATGATTATGATCAAATATATATTAGAGTACGTCTATATCAAATAATTAAGGGGATCGCAGCACACGTATTTTTCATACGTTTTAGACCAATAAGTAGTGGTAAATTACACATACTTTGAAATGTCTGATTTTAATTTTTATCTTTTACTCTTTGATAAAATAACTAGACTTTTTAAGAAGTCGATTTTATATTTTAAAAGCACTTAAAGTTAACATTTTTTTTAAAAAATTCCATGAAATGATAGCATTACATTTGTACCTACCTATTTTGAGCACATCAAAAAAGTGATTCATAAAAAAAGTAGATATAGTCTAGAAGCTTATAAATTCAACCATTTTTTTTAAATTACAATCAAACCTCAGGTTTACTCAGTTTACCACCGCTTTAAGTAGATTTTATAGTTATGCAAACAAGAATATATTGTCATTTTTCGCGAAGACATGCGTTCGTGTGCGAGAGTTTCATCCGGCGGCGCTTGTCCGACGCAGCTTTACTGTGATTTTCGGAAACACACACTAATGTTCATTTACCACTCACACATACAAAAATCAACTATAAATAGATACTTCAATTTTTCACCAAATAATTATGATAAAATATTACAACTGTCTAAAGGTACCTACATGATGAAATGTTCAAAATATTTCTACTTTTTTTGACCTATTTAGAGACGGGTCTAAAAGCTTAAACAATTAATACAAGGTTCCTCATAAGTTGTTATAATAGCAATTTTTAAATAATGAAGATACTCGTACATTATGTACGATTATTTTTTTTTTTTGTAAGCATTTTAAGTACAGATTTTTACAAAATCAGTCAATATACCGCGAACGTTATTTTGGTTAAAAATTTATAAAATGTTCAATTTTTATAGCTAAAGATCGGAAATTTAAAACGAGATTTCTCATGAGTGGGTAATACTGTTACCAAAAATCTAAAAAATATATAAGCACAGTTTTTTTATAGAAATTTTAAGTTGAAACTTGGACGAAATTAGACGTTTTATAATGCAATATTTTACTATTAGTAAAATGAGTTACTTAAATAGCTGTAAATTGTAATATAAATATAACTTTATAATATCATCTAGATAGCTACCTATATTTACCAATATTATACTATTATATGTATAGGAATATATAAGAATCAGGTGAAAATTACATTGGAATTGAAACTAAAGCAATTATTTATATTTTTATTTAATATATAGGTATTACTATAGTACATTATACTCAAAAAATATTATGCAAACCATTAACCAAATAATATACATATATTTACATGGGTATAAGAAAAAAAATGTAATAGTTCTATTTATTACTGAATGATATGATCTACCTACCTAGCTAAAAGCTTAAATAACTAAATCAGTGACTGTGAATATCGTTTTTAGATGATAAAAACTTGATTTTCATTTTGAGGAGGCTTTTACTGGAGATAATCTTAACTGTAATATGTTAAAATATTAAATAATGCTATATTGTAGACATAATGCGGTAAATATTATAACTTGTGAAAATATTTTTTAGATTAAAAATTGGTGGGGCGAGGTTGCTCCCACGACTTAGTTCTAATAGCCAATATCCAATGGGGGAGGTGGCTATATAAGTAATTGTTCATTGCCACACCTAAAAAAAAATAGTTCGGCGCCACTGCACTGCTTATATTATATATTCTAGGATTTTTAGTATTTGTTGTTATAACGGCAACTGAAATACATCATCTGTGGAAATTTCAACTTTCATGGTTCATGAGATATAGCCTGCAGGTGACAGGCGGACGGACAGCGGAGCCTTAGTAATAGGGTCCCGTTTTACCGTACAGAACCCTAAAAACCGTAATCTTTAAATACAAATACCCACTATCTTCCCCCAGAAAAATAAAAAAAAAAGGAAAATTGGAATACGTGGTGCCCCTCAGGAAAGTATTTGGAACAACTCTGTCAAAAAAATTGGAAAAAAGTTCAATATTGTCGTCAGAAAGTTTCTACTTAAACAGGCCTGTTCTTTTATATATATAAAGACAACAATTAAAATTAACATTGGATACATTATATTAAATCATGATCAACATAAGCAGATTGTCCATAAATACGAACAAATTTTAAAATATACAATAACCTACAATAAACTGAATGAAAGAGAGAGGCCGCCACCCGGACATGGCCACTAGAGAATTCTGCCAAATACAAAAACGTGTTCCTCCAATAATTATAATGACATATGGATAAAGTTCAATTAGGTTATTCACTTTTATAAAAGTCAACGAATCCTGAGCGGTCCCTGGGACTATTTTCTTCATTTTTTTTAAACTTAGTATGTGTGCTCTGAAGTGGACACATTCATTTGGAAAAGTTTTCCCAAGATCATCCTTATATATTTGCTGTAGAACTGCAGCCTTTTCTCTTACCTCCACAGTAGTAATTTCCGTAATAAAACCACAAAAATTGAGTATATGTGTTTACACCTTACAAGGCGCCGAACCCATGTACAGGCAGCCACCACACCTATTTTAAGGGGTGGGTGTACAACCAAAATTGGTGGATAATCGTAATCCTAAGTGTAAAAAGATATTGTACAAATATAAGAAAGATGACTTCCTAGTGTGTCACAGCGTGCAGTGTGTACTGTACTACTGTGTGATAACATTAGAAATAGCCAATAACTAATAATTTAATTAATAGTTTTACCATTAAAACATAAATTCTATTTTCAAATTTCTACTTCAGCATCTTGTCTGATAGGGAAGTGAATCAAGTTGATACTTTGTTGAGTCAAAAATCAAAAGTAAAAAAGTTCCCAGTAATTTTCAAAAGCGTCGCGAAAAACAAAAAAAAAATTAACAAATATAAAAGTAAAAAATATTTTAACAAAATTTTTATATAATATATAATAATTTTCCTGAAAGATATTTCCTACAAGATATTCAAAATATATAGACTCTTTTTGAGCATTAAACATTTTTATTTTTAATTATCATCGATAAATAATTTTCTCTCTCGGTCAAGTTGAACACAGATCCACAATATATTATTTTCAATATGGGTCTAAAGTTGAAACTTAAACAAAATTCATTTAAAATTAAGAAAATTAAAAAATTTTCGACTGTTTACCAAAGAAAAGTTAAAAGAAAACCTTACCAGAAAGTCACATTAATTTGTGTTGAGACTTAACTAGATAAATGTATGTATAAAATGTATGCTGTATGATGTCAAAAAATCATTGGGGGTAAAATAAATGTTACCCCCTCTCGAATAAGTAATTGGGGCAACACTGAAAACTATATGCTACGGTCCTTACAAAACATAAACTTTAGGTTATCTACATCGTGGGGTTCATCTTATATAGATGTGACTAATAAGTCTTGCCACAGAAACAATAATTATTGATACATTTTCAGCAACTAATAGAAAATGAGTATTGATTTTATATTACTTTATATGATTGATATTACTTTATAGGTACATTTTGTATTTGAGTAAAAGTTGAATTAAAAATATATCAAAGTATAAAATTATTTATAATTTTAATTAAAATTTATTAATTCACAACCTATAGTTTTATATGAATTTATTTGTATATTGATAGTAGCCAGCGGGTAAATTAGTTAGAGGGTGTGGAGGCGAAGCCCCTGCGGGTCTGCTCTGCTGATAAAATTCTCGTCCCCCTCTAAAAAATAAAATTGACCCTAGTTACGCCTATGACCAGAACGCTTACACAAAATAAAATATCAACACAAAGAAAGAAGCATTCGGCCCCAGACAAGAATAAAGAATAACAGACTTCATAAAGAAAGCCGAGTTCACAGCGAACATATTATATAAGACAACGGATCAACGATATCACATTATAAAAAATGTTTGTAAACTATCGTAGGCTAATAAATCATGTATTTAAAGCCTTAAATAAAAAAATAAATAAAAAAATACTAATTATATTAATACTATTGAAGATAGACATAAATTTACTAAATTAGTCATAGATAATACAAACATTGTATATAATATGTTTGATGTTAGTCCAGTGTTAACACTTCCAATTGAGAATATGACGTTTCATCTATATATAAGATAGGTACAGGTAATTATATAGGTACATTCACATAGAAACAGATGAGAATAAAAATTTTACTTAAACAGTTATTCCTAGAAAAGATAAAGATAAAATATTAAACAAAACCAATTTTCTATTTGATATACATATTACCTAGTATATTACAGTAATGTATTTCAATAAGTGACGTAAATAAATTTTTAATATTTTTAAAAAAATGACAATATAAAGCAAAGTTATACGTTTTGAGCTTTTACAAGATACATTTTTGAGATTATTTTATTATTTACCTACATTTAATGTTTAGGAGTTTAGGACCTAAATCTAAAATCTAAAATTATCAGTAGGTATATGAACTTTTTTATAAACCTTCAAAAATATCATCTATGTATTTACAATTATATTAATATATTAATTTTAATATTATAGGTACCTCAATAATAATATAACTTTTTTGATTAGAAACAAAAGTATCTATTAACATTTGCATGCGCTTGCGAGAGTTGCATCCGGCGGCGGCGGTTACAGCAATTCTGGTGAACACACACTAATGTTCTTTTACTAGTTACCATAGACATATTTCAAATGTTCAGTCATGTGAATTGCCTATATATTACTCCTTAAAATATGATACGCTTGAGCCCTCTTAAAACACAGACTTCTATACTACACTAGATAAGGAACTCTTATACAATGCACATTGTTACAAGTGAAGCTCAGCTGTGAACGGCCGCCATTTTCTCGGTTGGCAAAACATTTCATTTATTATACAAAATGTATTAGGAATAATATTTTTTTTAACGGTCAAATAAAATAGTAAATGTAAAATGACTTATATAAAATATTTTTTTTTTTTGTAAACTTAATGTTTAAAAATAATAAAATACGATATAAAATAAATCATAATATCATCTTATTTGTCATATGAAATACCATACAATTGCCAACCGACCTTGAAGCTTCAATTCATGACCGGAGTTCGCTATCTAGTAATATATAGAAATCTGTGTCTTAAAACTAGGTACTTATAGCTACAACCTACCTGATACCTAAGTAATAGAATAATACAATATCACAAAGATGAAAAAGTAAAAATAAAAAGGGGAAGTATTGGTAACTTCTTTGATGTACCATGTACAGTTAGTAGTGGTCAAGTGCGTACCTCGTCATTAAGTAGGTATATCACTGTAACAAAATAAGTACCTACAAGTAAGATTTTAATTTAATGATAAATCATTAGTTACGAAAAACAATAGTGCGAAAACTGAAAGCTGCAAGCATGGACAAGTTAAGAGGATGCAGTATCCGCATAATGTTGTCTCCGTCTTACTAAAGCATAATATATCACAATGTACATTCAACAGTTCAAATTTTGCATTGTTTAATAATTGTTAGCTATAATATTACAGTGAATTATTGACCTATTATCAAACTTAAATGTAAGAACATTATCTGTGTCCTACTGTTGGCTTTTTACAATATTTTAATTTTTAAGTGAATTATGAGAATTTGCAAATATTATATTTATTATTTAGTTATTTACAAATTAACGTAACTTGGAGATGATTAAAATTTAAAAGTAACTCATTATTTATTAAATAAACATCAATAAAAGCAGCTTGTAATAAAAATAAACTTAACTTTAACTTTTTAACTTGTTTTTGCCCAGCCTTAAAATACTGTTCATCACCCTTTACTAGGTAGGTAGGCATCTAAGTAATAATTACTTTGATTTATTGTGACAAATTTCAACTTAAGATAAACAATAATTATTGTTACTTGTTTTCCAAGAACACTATGACGTACTACTTTAGTTATAGCAATATGTAATAGGTTATGATTTATGGCGTATTAGATGACGTCACACCTGCATGTCTGGTATCCATCTTACAAATGTAGGTACAACATAGCAAAAACTCTTGAGAGCGGAAAAGAACAGAAAAGGCTAGTCATAACTAAGAAACGAAATTTTCACCACATAAAAAATTAGAACTTTTGCTGTGCAATATCGTTTTTATTTTTTCAATATCGGAACTTTTAAAAAAAGTTAATAAAGTTTGAAAAATACAAACAATAATGGTTTTTACAACAATAAGAACTTTTATCTAATTATATCAAAAAAATAAACGTTATGGCATAGTCAAAGTTCTCCTTTTTATGTGGTCAAAATTTCGTTTATTAGTTATGACTATAGCTTTCTCGGTTCTTTCCCGTGGAAAACAGTTTTCGCTATGTTGTACATTTGTAAGACAAAGACAAAGACAACACAATATGCATGTGTAGTCTTCTAGCGGTAGATTATAGACCAGGCATACCCAACCTTCTTTAACTTTTAGACCACATTTGTAATTTTTATTTATACTGCCGTCTATACCATTTAATTTTGATAAAATACACACTATTAATATGCTTAAAAATTGGAAGATATTTTGTAATTTTTAAAAGCTTATTAAAATAACATATTTTTTTTGGTTAAACTATAATTTTTGTTTTTATTTTTATTTAGGTAAACCTATTAACTAAAAATTTCTAATTTTGATAAAATGGTCACGGGCCACGGGCCGGTCGAAATACTTCCATAACTCATAAGTCGTATCAGCTGGTTGGGTACACCTGTTATAGACTATAATCTACCGAGGTATTAACAAATAATTTTCATAAAATTTTACACTAAATGTATAACAGTACATGAATTCGATTTGGAATTTTAATATGTTCATGAAATTAATGATAAAACTAAAATACATTCTACAAAAATAACAACTTAATACATAATTTCTAAATAATAGTTCTACAAAATCATTTAATAAATTACAATATTCTATGTTTCGTAGTGATCAAAATTTACATTGATTAGTTAACTTTACCAACTAAATTAAGCAAGTGAATATAAATCAAATTATTTAAAAAATATGTATACATAGGACATAGGCACAATTATTAAGTTAGTAGTTATTTCAATAATTAAAATAAACTTTTTTAAAGTTTAATTTAGTACATATTGCATATTTATATTTAAGGTAACAAATTTAAATATGGCTAGAAATTTGCAGTGAATGCAGATAATTTTAAAATATAAAATATATTAGAATAGGAAACATTACATACATTGTCTTAACCATAAAATAAAACTAAACAAGTAATGTTAAGTATTGTGTTATGGTCTTTGACCCTTATTATTATAAGTTAAATGGATTTAACTATTTAGGACAAGTATCAACCAACAAAATATACAATTGCTTCATCAACTAAATCACATAAAATGTTAAACAAAAATGTTATAATGTAATGATTTAAAAATTTTAAAAGCTCAATTAAAAAAGGATCTTTTATTGATAAAAATAAGAATGTATACCTCACTTCCTATATGGGAAATAATACCATGAGAGTACTTGTAACTAGTTAAAAATATCAGAATACCAATAAACAAAAATTAACAATGTAAAAGGTTTTTTATTAATTATGTCTTTTTTGTTTGGTAATAAAAAAAATATATACCCTCAAAACACTTAACTTAAGTATTTATTTTATAATAATTCTGTTATAGTAGGGTATTATATAAAACTAAAATATTATACATAATACTATATAAATTTTAATATTATGTTTAAGCATAATGTCAAACAAAATTTAACACAAATCTTTTTGTGAAACATTTTAACAAAACTGATTATTCTAAAACTGTATTCAAAATAAACTATTCACGCTTACTTAATCCTAATGGATAACAATAACTTAAGCAAAATGAGTAATAGAAAAAATATTAATACCTACTCCATTTCATTGTTACATACTAATATCACAAATTATTATTACAAATATATTTTCTTTGGTAAAGATATACATATTAAAATTTTTTTTTTTTTTTGAACTTAAGCTCGGAAACTGGTCATTAATTGTTTTTAAGGGGGGGGGGGGTAAGTTGGATTGGAACATATGTATGTATGTGTGGCATTTGTCACTAAAAATCCTGGTGAACTAGTGACACCGGCTGGTGCTTGCACTCAAAAAACATTTTCTGACTGAATGCAACACCAAGCTACTATATTTAATTATTAATTATATTGTACATAGCTGAACAAAAATAAAACAATAGTTATAAATAATAATGTGATGATATTAATAAATTACAATGTCATGGAGTATGCAAAAGTCATACAAATTATAAAAATAAAATATATGTAGTAGTCCTTGTCTCTGTGAGTCTAATAAAATAACAGATTTATGATATATCAATTATTATCTCAGGAGTTATCGCAATGGTTAAAACCTAAGGGGACACTTGTATAGAAATATATTAGTTTCAAAAAACTATTGAAACCGATCTTGGAAGGTTTACATTTTCTGAAGAAAAATATCATTCAATGTATATGAACCAAATGCTGATTTTGATCACCTGAAACCATAATAATGAAAGTATTTTGTATATAGTGATTACTGTATTAACAAATATTTCTCATGGTAACTTTATCATTAGTATTTGGTAAACAATTGTGCAGCTAAACTGATTGTCATTGTTGATTGTAGACTGTAGTTAGTAGAGTAGTTTACGGGTTTGTGCTTGACACCATGCAACGGACACAACTATGTATGCATGGGCACCTGCAATGAGGAGCTTGTGGTGAAGTACAGTATACCAGTGACATAGGCCTCATATTGAATATGTTTGGATGTGACTTCAGATCTGGATGTTTGAACACCACAGGTGTCTGAGAAACCTGAATGTTACACAAAATATACACATTTATATACATTTTTAGTTGTTATTTCAATGACATGGTAATCTATTAGATCAGATACAATTAAATCGCTCCCGAGAGTTGATCACATGAATTGATTTTTGTCTACCAAGGAAGCGAAACAACAAGTCTGGAAGTTTAATAAAAACCTCAACTGATATGTCGACATACTATACTCAGTAAACATATATCTATCATCAGCTCGGCCTATTGAAATATCATCATGTCTTTTTATTGATCAATAATATAAAAATATTGTTTATCAAATCACTATAACAAACAATTTTTATTGTATATTTATTAGGTAAAATAAAAATGTAATACGCATATATTCTTTTTTAATAATATAAAATATAATTACTTATTAAAATTGTGCATACAATATAAATATATTCAAAATCAGAATTTGGGATTAAGCATATAATAATAAGTGTGTTAAACAATGGAAAACTGGACAACACAAGTCAACAGAACTACCATGTCACACTCATTTCTATCATATGGCCCCCAAGCTCATCATATTTTTTAGAGTACAATACAATTAGAGTATCATACAATTAATTTTATTTTTTAATACTTAATTATAGTATTCATACTAATTTAATATTTTTAACTTGTAATAACTGCACATTAGATGGACTCATTAGTTAAGATAATACCAAGAAGTAAAGTTAAAGATATAATAATTACACTAGGTATTAATATGAAGATAATTTAATTATTTTAGCAAATGTACAAATCATAATGATCAAAAAGGTTAACTGTTAAGACTTAAAAATATTTTGTAATGTCAGTCAGTTTACTAAATCGCTTCCGAGATTGATCACACTAATAATGTTTTTAACAGGTTTAATATCATTCAATGTTGGGAAAATTATCTCAACCAACAGATTAACATAAAACCTTGTTTAATACATCAAGTCAGACTCGGCCTGTTATCATCATTTTCAACATTTACAAACATTTACAACTTAATTATGTTAAATAGTAATACAATGAATGTGAACAACTAGAGTTTAGAACTTCTAAAACAGTAAACTCAACGAGAACAGAAAACAGTGTGAGATATCGAGTTTTATAATAACTGTAATTATTTCAAGGAGACTTCAATTGAGTTAGAGATCGATCATAAAAAATTTGAGATACATCGTTCAACATAATAAAAATTGACTGTGGTATTTTTATTATAAACCATGGGTTAAAGGAGGACATTTTTAAGCAAAATTATTCATTCAAAATGATCTTTGAATAGTGCAAGGCTATATGAATATATATAATATATATATTGAATACATTAATGAGAACAAATACAATATTTTATTTTAAACAAAAGTTTAAAATCTATTTTGTATTGGTAGGTACCTATTAAATTATATTTGTATACTGTATAATAATGAGAATAATATCAAAACACTAATTAAGTAAATTTTTATTAAAATTTTGAACTCACGAACTGAATCATAAATATGTATTAATAATTAGTTACCATTAATTGTATATAATATACTAACCTAGTGGGATTTACATAATTTTTAAATTGTATTTGTTAATGATTCAGTATATATTCATTTTACTGTTAGGAAAATTATTAGTTAATACCTACACCTATTCAACAAGTGTAAAGTCAGTTAAAGATTTTTATTGTTATCATGATAGTAATTATATTTATTGTACTCCATAATAAAATTGACTTACTGCCAAGTTCTCTATTAATGAACCGTTTAGACAACTTGTTTTTGATGAGCACTGTGTGCAAAATACTGGTCTCATCAGTGCCATCAGCCGGCTTGATAGCAATGCAAAACAGGCACAACACAGGGATCCACCATCTGGATTATTAACAAACGATATATTATGTCTCGGACAATTAACTGCCAAGTAGTTAACGGCACATAGTGATCTCAAAATTTAATCTTGACGATCTAAACACAAGTATTTATGTAGTATAAAATGTTTGAAAACATCACTGGTATCCTCTTTTATATTACCTTTATAGTTTCACCAAGTTTCTTCTGCATGGTTTTAATATTTATAGATTCCCTGAACATCGTTTGGTATCAGACTGAAACTGCCAGACAGACATCTTGTCAATGGACGAGTGTTCCTTTAATACACGGCAAACTTTCAGAGACAATCTTTGGGCTCCTTTGCTGTCCACTGCTATCAAAATAGCTCGCCGTGGTTATCCACCACCTGTACATAGTAATGCAACAAATGTTTAACATGATTAGAAAAAAATTCAAACCGTCTATACTACATGACTTCATGAGCCTATAATTTGCACCAAAATAAATACAAGGTTAACAGAAAGAGAACTACAAATGTAATTAACAAACTTACTATGTAATATTTTTTGTTCTATAGTCAATATTTTTTTTAAATACATTTTTTTATACAAATAGTATTTAAAAATATTTATATATGCACACATAAGAACAGCTGTAAGTAAGAACATACTATGTTCTAAATATAACCATTTATCAGTGTGCAAGTTCAAATCTTTCTCAATCCAAAACCTTACAATTATTTTGATGAATATGATATTAGTAAGTTAATTACCTAAAACATTCATCCAAAAGTGTCAAACACCAAACGATTTATTGGTATCATATACATCTTAGCAGTAGAAGTTTAGATAGGTATTTATTTTGTGTTAGTACTATTACTCTAAAAAAAAGTGCAAACATAAATTTGTAGGCGGTGTACAGTTTGAAAATGTACAGCAAAAATATTTACCAGTAATAATATGAATATCATTATCGGAAATTCTAACAAAATTGTAATCAAATTATTTTTAACAGTACCTAATAACGATTTTCCTAATTATTTTACAGATATAAATGACAAAATGTAAATGCATTTTGAAAATTATACAAAAATAATACAAATACAGTGAAACCTCCCTTAACGGACACCTCTAAATAGCGGACGTTTTTTAGGGGACGGGAACATTTTCACTATTTATGTATAGGAAAACCTCTAAATACAGGACACTCTAAATAACGGACACTTTTATGGCGTTGATATTAGTTATTTTTACAATACAATTACGGAAAATGACTACAGAACACTAGACAATTGCGTAGACTTACGACACCGATATCGAAAATTCATCTGATACTACGAGCACGTCTACACAAAATGAAGAAGAAAGTGATGAAGAAAATGATGGGTCCGAAGATCAAGAAATTCCAAAAATAAGAAGTCTACGAGAGGCATTGCTAGCAGTAAAAGACATACGTAAATAAATATATTTTTTCTATCGAGGTACAGAATAGTTCATTGTTCTCAAACACAGTCCAATTAAAAAATGCCTTAACATACGAAATAACTACGCCTGCAATTAGTAAACAAACTAAAGTAACAGATTTTTTTCAGAAATGTTAGTTTTTATTTTTTTTAAATGTATGTATTTAATTAATGTAAAAATTAAAATACAAATTTAGGTAACTGTTTTTTTTTTTCATAAATGTTAGTTTTATCGTGTATTCAATTAATGTAAAAATAATATAAAATAAAATTATTGAATTTATTTATTTGTTAAAAAAAATGTTTTCCTCTAAATAGCGGACAAAATTTCGGCGACCGATAGTGTCCGCTATTCAGAGGTTTCACTGTATATACATTTTTAAATCATAGTAACATTTTACTAGAAATTATTATTCTGACAGTAATACATTTCTCTCCCACTTCTTCTAGGTACTCTACAGTATAATTTATTAAAAAAGAGTAGACTCAAAATTGTTAATGCATGTTCTACAGTAGAAAATGTAATGATTTTTTAGACAATTAAAATTATTTTTTCTTTAAAATGAAAATATAAGAGTAAAATTGCACTAAGAAAAAAATATATTAAAATAACTCCAACATTTTGAAATATATAAAAATAAGCAAAAAAATTTTATTTTACTTTTTTGTTCTCTATCTGGGATAAATGTTTAAGTTACTTTGGTGTTCAAGACCATTCAAAGGAAAAATATACTAATTCTTAAAGTCATGAGCCCTATTTACTACCGATACAAAATAAATGCATTATTACCTAGCTACTTTGTTTGTGATCTCCATAATACTATTATATACTGCTTACACATAGAAATCAAAATAGCATTTTCTATTTCTAAACTATCATTGTATATAACTCTTGAGATACTGGATCATTATGTGTGGAATAAATTTCTCCAATAATTCAACAAAAATTGTGGTATTTGAACATCTTGTTTTTTTATTTGATTTTGAGTCATATTAATGAAAATATGATAAAGGATTGCTACACAGTTTGAAATGAGTTATACAACTCGACATACAGTAGACTATTGAATCTGAATTATAGTAGTCACCTATAAAAACAAAGTTAAAAAAAAAATTAATACCATTTTTCATCCACAGAACGTTTGCCTTTCATTATGAAAGTACCAAAATAATCTGCTTGAAATGTTAGGTTAGATGTTCTCATAATGTTACAGTACATGTAACAGTTGAATTTCAAGTGCCTTTTCAAAACTTCTATTGCTTGATTGTTTTAAATCATATTGTAACAAGTTAAATCATGAATGTGTTTTTATTCAACCTGAAATAAAATAAAAAAATAAAATCCATAAATCGTAAATATAAAATATGACTCCATTACCTAAATCGGGTAAATCTGATTTTAAAAACATAATCATCAAAGGTGGGTCCAAGCGGGTTGAAATAATCTTACGATAACAATTTATTATTCTAAATCTTGGTAGATTTATTAAAACTTCTATAATATATTCTTTACTAAGACCATCAGAATTCGATGATGTATACACTGACATTTTAATTATTTAATTAAAGTTTAGGTCTTTTGAACAAAGATTAAACAAAAACTATTTGCTTATTCTTTTTATTAACAATTAACAAAGCAAACACAATTTTTTTATACAAGTTCAACGTCTACAATCTTACCGATAACACCGCACAACATTGGATATGATAAAGATTATGATAAAGATTCTTTGTGCAACTGATAATAATATTATGTTTGCTTTTCCATTACCCGGTCATAGGTTCTGGGCCAGAGCTTCAGGCTGCAGCTGCTGCAATGCAGGCTGCCGAATCACTCTGTGCTCATATCCACAATATTAATATTATTATTATTATTATTCTTTACTACGTCCGTGATAAATGATAATACGAGCAGCGAATGTATTACGCGTATACTAAAACGGCGACAGCGTAACTACCTTCATTTTATAATTTTATATATACACACAATATTATTATACACACACAATATTATTATACACAATACGCCATAGTACAAGTATCGGCCGCGGTCATGACACACGAATACACGATCGTCCGGCGTAAGTGAGTCAGTGAGCGTAACGTCTACCGCGTCCAACAGCATTAAATTCCGCTTATATACTTGTCTATGATTCCGCGTTTCCGCCATTTAATATAATTTTATGTACC